>VZTD01000742.1:1091064-1243561 GCA_013397725.1 Rhagologus leucostigma | reverse complement strand
GCCACTGCCATCTCCTCCCCTTTTCCCCTATATTTGGTTTCCCCTCTAGAAAGTTCTCCGTAACTCTGTCCCCCATTGGCCCATGTTAATCCTCCCCGTCTACCCCTGTCCCTATTGGTCAATCACCCTTTTTCCTGCCTTTGTAACACCCCCTTACCATTGTAATTGATTATTATGTGATTTTCCCCTCCCTTTCCATAGGGGTATAAAACCCCATGTCAGTGCCATTTTTTCGGTTCTTCGTGTCCCTCTGTGGGTTTCTGTTAGACCCTTGCTCTAAATAAACCCTCTTCCCTCACGAAGAACTCCCTCCATCTCATTCCTGCCTCTTCCACGCACCCTTGCCATCAGTGGCCAAGACGAACCCGAGCCGGAACTTCGCCCGCCCTCCTGCGCAGCGCTCGCCTCCGTCTCCCCCTCGGGGGCGGGTGTATGCCCGGTGCTGGTGGTGCCCGCCAGCCGGCAGACAGCACCGCGGCAGTTAGACAGTGTGCTGTCTGTAAGTCACCTAGAAGCAAAACTAATCATCTAGTTTTAAATACAGTAATGTTTGTGTGCCTTTGCCTGTTCCTTTAAGGTCTGATGAGAGTGATTTCAGGAAACCCAGCAGAAACACCTGAGTTCCCAGGACATGGTGATCCAGAGAAGAGCAGAAGTGTTTACTCATGTCCCTAGGATCCCATCATGGCCCAGCCTTCCCTCAAACTGTGCAAGTCCCTCATGTGGTTTTCATGCAAGTAAAGGCTACTGATACATGAATGTCATTGTACTGATCTGCATGCCCTGTCCTGCTGCTCAAAATGCATCTAATGAAGATTTCTCTCCTTACTCTCAGACAAAGGATGTGCATCCTATGTCTGTAGGGCATATATTTTTTTATTTGTTTTCAGTTCCAACATTATTTTGTGGCAAAGTATGAATTAATATCAATAATAATTAAATATTTAATAACCCAATCTTTTACATTTGTCCAATTCAGCAGTGAAAAGGATGGTAGAAAAACAGAGTTTGTAGGCCAGCAACAATTTCTCTTCATAACAGATGTTTGTATGAAAATAAGCACATGGTGACTGGCTTATTTTCTGCTCAAGGCAACAGTCTCTTCCAAGGATACAGGCACTTAATATACAGGAACTCCATTCTCTTTGCTTTATTGAGACCTCCACTACAGTGTGAACCATGCCCCAAATGGCTTTCCCCCAACCTTTTGAGGAATAAGAGAAAGGAGCAAACAGAGAAGCAGTGACAGAGCTCCTGCTGAAAGCAGTGTTGCTGCTGGCAAAGGAACTGGCTGTACTTAGTATTTACTGTAAGGAAGACTGGGCAGTGCCCAGAAAAAAGAAAAGGAGCAATATGCAAGGGAGAGAAAAAATAAGGTTCTAGCACTCTTGCTTTCTAAATATTTGAAATGTAAGGAGTCACAAGACAAAGCAAAGGGTTAAATCCAAGTAAAAAGACACAGAATTACCTTAGATGTTTTTGTCAAATGTGAGAAGTGTCTGCATAACCCAGTAAAATGCCTGAAGCCTCATGTATACTTTTTCCTTTACATATTCTGCAGAATTCTGCTTTTCAGACCTTCTTCTCTGAGTGTTTACTCCACACCTACAACAACATGGCTATGGACACAAGGTGTCTTTCTCTCTCAGTCCTGGAGGGTGCTGGGTGAAGCCCTCACAACACATATGGGACCACTCCTTTTGGAAACCTGGGAGTTCTGAGAGTTGCTTGGACTTACCCAGTAAATGAGAGGCCTGAGTTAAATGATGTCTGCAGCTTGAGGGAATTGAAGGCACTCAGGTTTCAAAGTTGTTGCATTGCTACAAAGAGATGAGAAGGGAGGCTGTGTGAATAGGCAGGAAGAGTATAAATACAGACACCGTAATGCAATCCCAGAGTAAGGCTGCTGTCTGCAAAAAAATGATAGGGGACACAAGATGTATTTATCATCTTAAATGGGATTTATTGTGTTATTCTAAAAGCATGCTAACTTGTCTGTCAGTCTTCCATATAAAACCTAGCTTGTGTGCTGTCAGCCCAGACTGTGGGCATGTGACAGCATTGTTCTGTATTCAACCGTTTTCATACTTGTGTGATTTTATTCTTTTCTGTCATACCCTCTTCATTCAGTGTCTTTTTTTTACAAGCTCAAGAATTCTAAACCTATCTAGTCTTCTCTCACAGGGGAATGAGACACATCTGTCCTTCACGAACCTGTACTTCTATGAAGATTTTCTAGTTCTAAAACTTTCTTCTAAAGAATGGTGACAGATACATGCAATATTCAAGCACTAGCAGGAGTTATGGATTTGTACTTTGGCTACTGTAATGATGCTTTTTTATTGTGTTCTCCAATCTGATTCTGTAATTGCATTTGTCTTTGACTGACATTGAATTACAAGTTCATCCATACAGTTTTCACAATACCGTCTGTAGTGGTGACTTGCCGAGTAATAATAATTTCCTTTGAGCTCTCTGCTGTGTGTTGGTATAGCAGGGATTATTTCTGCCATTGTCACTAATTTGTGTTCATCAACACTGAACAGCGTCAGATCTCAGCTCACCCCTGCAACCTGTACTGAGAGAAGTTCCTGAAGCACTCTTAGGTAACTCCAGTTTGCTACAGGATCTAACATCAGAAAATCTCCGTGTCCACTCCCTTGCCAGACCACTAATGAATGCTGACCAGCAAAGTCATCCTACCTCCATTTTAAAATGTCTACCCATTCCTATGTAACCTTCTCTATTTTTTCATCAATGCTAATCCACACATGGAACTTTCTACTTATACTATGGCAGCTTATTTTCTGTAAGTGTTTTGTAACAGACCTCCTGAAACTCTTTTGGAAATGCCCTGCACAATGTATCAAACAGTTTCACTGTTATCAATGTGTTCACTGACTTTTAAAGAGCATTACAGACATATGAGGCATGACTGTTGCAAGAAAATACTCTTTTTCCCCATTGTATCATTTTCAGCAACTCGTGTCTTAATCTTGTTCTTTATCATAGTTTGCATAAGTTTGCTTAATGTAGTAGTCAAACTTACTGTTGTTTCCTATATCTCACCACAATTTGGGTGTCATGTTTGATAACTGGCATTTCTCAGGTACCTTAGATGACTTAAACTATTAGCAGGTCATGGTTACTCAGTAGTTGCATACACAGGATCCCTCAGAACTCTTGGGCAAACACCCTTGGGTCTCGTATATTAGTTCATATTATTTTCATAGGCCACTTATAGCTTAACTCTTTATGTAACAATATGAGAATTCTTAATGCTAGTTAGGAGTGTTATCAACTCTGAACAAGGAATAAACAAGGTTTTATTTGATGGAGCTGTGGCTGTTGCTAAAGCTGCTCTGCAGAGTGACTCTCAGAGATACTAAAAGACTATCCAGAAATTACGTGGTATTTCATGGCAGTATAATAATGAGTGATACTGATACCTTAGGATTTTAGCTTTTATATTTTTCATATATTTGTGATCCTGCAATTCTTTAGTGTATAACTCTAAACTCCATATAGAGTGTTAGCTACTGTTCTCCCACTTCAGTCAGTAAAAACAATTCCTCTGTCGGCCTGGGAATCAAGGATACCTTACTGTCTCAGGCCCTGAGAAATGTAAACAAAATTGAGTTGAGGGGGAAGCAAACTTGGGGTAAATGACTTCATTACCTGAAGCTGTAATTGGAAGATTAACCCCCACTATGCAAATGGAACAAACTTATAAAAGTATGAAAACTCGTGACCCGTCGTCCATTTCTGGGTGTAGCCCCTGGGTGGGCTTTGTCTAATGTACCTAAATGTACCTGAAGGCCCTTCAGTAAATATAATCACTTTTTATTCTCTTAATTTTGTCTAGCCTCTGTTTTAGGTAGTCCCAAAAAGCATCAATACAAGCGGGGTACATGCCTTGAACACCAAAGGAGAGAAAATCCTGTGCTTTTCTCAAATACGTAGCTACTCCCAGCACTAAAAGTTGTAAGAGATTAACTTCTGAGGAGTTATTTTTAGCATCTAATAAGATGGTGCTTAGATTAAGAAGCCTGATATCCTGTTTAGTTATCTAGTAATAAATCAAATTTCACACATCTTCCTCTCATTAGCCTTTCACATGACACATCTGCCAGACTCCTCAGGTTGTTCAAACCAACAGGGATTCTACCTACTTAAAAAATACCATGCAGACACATACTGGACTGCCGTGGTTCTGATGGTCCTCAGTGTTTCAACATGAATTCAGCCTAGAGCTTTATCCAAATAACCATAAAAAGTTGACATTGTCCTGCGGCTTTCCCTGAAAGATACATCTAAGCAACCTTCCGCATTTGATTTTGCCTGAGTAGGAAACCCACCAGAATCACAGAAGTATTACCACAAATAAAAGAAACAAAGCTAAAGCTCAGCAGAGGAGGTCTGTGTAAGAGGGGAATGGCCACAAATGCCTGTTTCTTCTGGGCCTTTACAAAAATATCCACTAAATATTTATGTCCTTAACTGATGTCCTTAATATAAAAAAGTTATCAATTTTTTAAAGGTCCAGTAAAACATTACTGGATATATATTATATCCAGTGATAGATAGTATGAATCTATTTTTATATCATTTTTTATATCATCATCTTATATTTCTGTGAAAGACAGAAATGTTTACCTCTGAAAAACAAAAGGACTTCAAATCTCATTTTTACCTTTCCCCCTCTTTATCATGATAAAGGGGCTATTGGTATTTGTACACTAGAAATTCATTAAAGAATGAATTGTTTGGTGAGAGCCTGTAAAATGAATAAATCTGAAAGAGCTCCAGATGTGGGGGCAGGTTATTAGACTGACTCATGGAAGCAGTCTGCTCTGACAGTCATGTAATGTCCTCTGTGTTTCATTTTTCTCTGCTCACATCAGTGACTCTTTCTTGACTAAATGCCTTTGCTTAGTGTAAAATCTGTTTTACAAGTTCTCAGCGACCTAAATGAGAGGTAGTGGGATTTCTAAAAAGCCCTCAGTGTTGGCCAAACCCTGCTCTGGGAAAGTTGAGTATGCTTGATGCTACAAGAAGAGTCATGAGACAAAAGAGTACTGAAGAGCTTGCCAGAAAGGGGTACACACTTTTTGGGGAGCAACTAGGATGCAGGGCAAATGGCTGGAACTTCCTTCAGGAATTTCAGTCTAGCAGTTGCATTTATTTTCCCTATTATGTTCTGAATTGTTTCATATAATGCACAGTAATTTTACATGATTTATAGTAGAAGGACTTTATGCAAGTAATTCAAATAGTGCTGGTCTCCAGTGTCTCGCTTAAAGACAAGTGTTGTTCCAGGAGCTGCTCTAAGTCTGCATCCTTGTTAGATGCAGGCCCACAGCCAGGTTGTATGACAGAATCATGAGACTCCCCAGCTAAAGAGGAGGAAAAGAAAAAATCTCCTGTAAATTACCTTTCTCACCTCTCAGTTCTTGTGAAATGGAAGCAGCAGTGGCTGCTGTTTCCATATCAAATGCTTCCAGCCAGGAGCAGAGGGCACCTCTCAGCAGTATCCCCATTCAAGGTCACAGGAGGAACAGAGTCTGCATACAGATACTCCACAGCTCAGTCTTCCTTCTGGCTCCTGACTGTTTCCTGTCTCCCAGCCACAAACTCGTAGGGATTAAAGCAGTCCTATTATGTTGGCACCATGGTTTGTTAGAAGTGGAGGAAGACTGAGAGGGCAGAAAGCTCTTTGCTCATCCTGGTGGAGCAAGGAAATGTGAGATGCAACACAGGTTTTGATGGGTTGCATGACTAAAAAGAGATAGATATGTAAATGATTCTGTCACCATGCAACTGTAAACAGAGCGGTGTTGGGTTGCAAGTTCAGCATGCCTTGTCTAATGGGGACAACAACCATTCAGTCTTTATAAACCTTTTTTTTAATACAAAGGAAAATAGCAAAGTTAAAGCATTTAAAATGTAAATTATAAAATAACTTATTTTAACTGTATTTTAAACATCTTTTCCCTTCCTCTACAAGGACAGAAAGCTGTTGAGTGACAGTCTCTGTAGGCTGAAATTATCTTTAGCCACCCTGTGTCCAGGGAAAATTCAGTAATCTGGATGTGCTGTGGAAATTGCTGGTATTTCAAAATCAGGGCTGTTTCCAAGAAGATCAAACAAACATACAAAAAACTAGAAAGGAGAAGGGAGGGAGAGAACAGGGAAGGGAGGGAGAGGAGAAGGGAGAGAAGGAAAGAAATGACAGCACAGCAAAATCTGCATCTCTGCCATTGTGTGGATTAGCTCATTGCTGCAGAAATGTCTGATGGCAGCATCGTCTTATCAGCAGCCTCAGAATCTGACATATAACCTGACATGCCCAAGTCAAGCTACGCCAGAGTTTTACTAGCATCTCTGATCCTAGGCTCATGGCTATGTTGAACAAGTTGCAGCTTTGACTAGCTAAAAGATAGATAGGGAAGGAAGAAATCATATAGGAAAGCAGAAGGGAGAAAGTGGTAACAGAAGTCCCAATCTCATATCCAGGACTTCATGAAGTCAAGACTGGTGGTGACAGCCTCAGGTCCCATTTCTCTGGCTTGAGTTTGCCATTAGGTCTCTTACCAGATAAAGTCATATAACGTCAGAGCTTTTTACTTTTTCTCAGGGTCATGAGAGTTGTGAGGATCTGTAACAGTGAAATTTGCTTTTTCAGGCCAGGATGTATTCTTAAAATTTCCCTTTTGCTTTTCCCCTTTACCTTCATTCAGCTTTTCAGATGTTGCCCAATTTGCTGTACCAAATAGAGGATACAATTCACCATCCAGTCTGCTCTTGCTGGACCTGACTACATGAGCTGTAAGATTCTAACAGGTTGTGCAGAGCTCTTGTGCTCTGGAGATGCAACCAGTATTATCCCATGCAATGAAAGAGTAATTCAATAGAACAGTCAAATATAGAGTGCTGTGATGTCAAGTGAACCAGATTTATTAAGCTAATGCAAGAAACTACCACTGTTAGCACCTTTTCAGTTCATGCTGAGTGACTGACCTAAACTAAAGGATTCAGAGCTTTCTACCCATATTGTTTAAGTCCATCTGGCAACTCCTTCTGAGCACCAGTGAAAGTAAATCTCTCTTCAGAGCTGGTATAATCATAAAATATTAAATGCTTGTTCAAGATATAGGCATCAATGAAATAACTGTTTCTCTCAGGGATCTCAGAGTGCCTTCCTGGGAGTCAAAGCCTTGGCTGCATACATGGGCAAGTTCTGCTGCCACAGGAGACTTCTGCTCACCTATCCCTGTCCTTACCTTAAGCCTTTTTTATTTCTGCAACCAAACACTACAACCAAATGAAAAATTGCCAAGATTCATCCTTAGAATGGCGCAAACACAGGAGCTAATCAAGAAGTTTGTACTCTAGAGAGATGGACAGAAACACCCACTCAACCCTACAAACCCTTGTGTGCTGTCCAGTTTACACACACACAATCCTAAGTGTTAAGATATCTCTTTTAGACAAGAAGAGAGGAGAAAGATGACCAAGCTGAGCTGCTTCATGTTGTGTAACCTATGAAAATCCATCCATAAAAGTCTCTGAGGATCTATAATTCAGAGTCTACCTTTCCACCTCAGAACAAACAAATAAACACCATCTGCATGCATGACATCATTTTAAAGAAGAAAGGCAAAGAATAAAAGAGTCTTATTTACCCTCATTATCCCTTCTGTCAGTAATGAGTTTTGTCAATGCTGCGGTTGAACATGAACAATGACTAAGATACCAGTTACTTTGGCTGGGTCCACATGACATTCTGTGCCTGGGGGACCAGGGTAGGTAGACTGGCTGTTGGGTGCTGAAAGGTGAAAGCGCTGCCAGAATGAATGTAGCCACAGTCCCAGCTCTTTTTATGTCTGTGTTGGGAGACTGAATTCCCATACTGCCTGAACTCCTACTTTTGCAAGTAGGTTTCAGGGTGATAACTATGGAGTGGAGGAACCAAGATGAAGATCTGCACCCTTTTACTGTGTGCTATAAATGATGCTTCCCAGCTCTTACGTCAAGAACACATCTCTGTAAAATAGGCTGCTTTGCATAAATGCAGTCACTACCATGAGCTATCATCAAAGAAGGGATATATCACAGCAGAAAATATATCACAGCATTTTACTTGCAGCCAGCTGAAGTGAGTTAGTAAGGTCAATACGAAGCAGCAAATGAGGTTTTAACGAGTTATACATCTCCTGCTTCTGAGAGGAAAATTTTGCCTGAGAGAAGTAAAAACAACATCACCACAGAGGGAAGAAAACTACAGCTCTCAGCTCTCTTGAGTGCATCTTTGCTGTACAAGAAATGAGCAGACGGCACTGCTATGCAGACAGTTAGAGAGTGGAAAAGAATTACAAAACTTATCCTCCAAACTCGTCTAAAAAAAGCATATAACATTCAGGGGGACAAACTGAAGTCAACCTGAGCTCAAATGATGCAAGACTTTAGAAAATAATCCTTGTCTCACTTGATTAGCTTGACAGTATGAAGTCTGAAATAAATTGCTTAGTTAAGAGAAGAAACAAAGACCTGAAAGAGGGGAACAGATTTAATGGAGAAGTAAATCTCTGGACTAAATTTGTGATGGATTAATTTCTTTGTTTAACAGGGAAAAGTCTCTGTAGAGTCAAATCTCATCTTAGAAAACAGGGTATCTTAGAAAAGAGGGTAACCTATAAAATGGGGTGTTTCCTATCCTATCCCTAAGCTTTAGAAAATAGTAAAAAGAAGAAAATTTTTGCATTTCACCCATAAAAAGATTTTTTTTTAATTTATAAAAGAAACAGAAAATCTTTGGAGCAAGAACAGCAGAGGCAAGAGTTTCAACGAAGTCAAACACAACCAAAAGTGTCATGCTAAATAAGGAACATTGCAGAATTACGGAAGAAATGGCCTTATTAAATGACAACTTTTAAGCCTAAATGTCTCAGTTAGTCCATGTGCTACGGGGATGTGAACCTGGCAGCAACCTGAATGCTTCCCAATCCTTCCCTTGTTGGGAAGATTTTTTATGGTGCTTGTTTTTATCAACCATGAAGACTGGATTAGCCAATGCAAAGCAGTTGCAGAGACACTTGTGGAGTAAGACCTTGGTTTCTTAAATATCATATTTCCTTGTCTTTAACAAGATATCATCAAGGGGCAATGTTTCAATAGGTTTCAGGCTATTTCTAACTCTAATTTGTTTTCCTTGGAGGAAAAAAGAAAGAAATAAAAAGATTGAATAAGTCCAGCTTCTGTATAAAATCTAAGTATTATAAATTGCATTTTCGAGCAAGAAGCCAGTAGATAAATTATAATCTCTTTTGAGTACATGTTGTAACAATATTTTACACTTTTTTACTTATTACTCAATGGAGAATAAAAGAACAATAAATATATCTAAAATACACTTAAGGACATCTCCACCAAATTATGACAGCCAGCATACTTTACGTTGTATGTTGTAGTTCAAGTTCAAACTGAATTCCAGATTTGGATCCTTTCCTGAAGTTCAGTCTGACAGAGCATTTCCCTTGCAGCATGGAGTATGCCCTCTAAGATCATCTGAACATATTAGGTCCTGCTATTTCAGTCTCGAGGCTCTGCTCTCACTTTGTCTGTAGCACACACTATAGTCTGATGAGGACTGAAATGCTTTACTTTAATTCAAGCTGATGAAGCTCATATAGAGTATCTGCATGAAATTTAATTGCCTGTAAAATGCAGGTCAGTTTAGATGATCTAATGGTCCCTTCTGGCCTTAAACTATACAATATCTGTCAAACAAACCATTAAAATGTTGCTGTGTGTAATAATCACAAAGATAACTACAGCTTTTGTAAATGCCCTCTAATTTAAAGGGTACCCTTAATAGTCTGCGTACAAGCTCTAATTAGCTATTTTAATGATGCTCCTAAATGTGGTAAGTGGTTTGTATAACATAGAGTTTTACAGTTACTGGTATAGCAGGGATCAGATCTATACAATGAAACTCTCTTGTCCTACAAAGCTGAGGCTGCACCTCTCAGAGCAGCATAATGTTTCCCAGTGCTTAAAAACTCAGATGTTCTCCCAGGTATTATCTGGGAGCTGCTGTTCCACACCAAAATTGCTACAAGAACTATATAAAAAAACACTACCTATAGAAATGGTTGCACACGCCTTTGTCCCCTGCTCTGTTTAGTTTTAAATACATACATTTTTTGAAACTTAGATATAAAAATTACACTAATGTATTGGTAGCTTGGCAGGTGCCTGGAGGAACAGGGAGGAAGAAGGAAGAATGGCTCAGGAACAAAGTACTGCTCAGCCAGCTCTAGGAAGTTGCTGAGACAATGACATGTCTGTTGGCTTCTGTATCATTAGTTAATGTTTTTTTCTTTTACAACCTTATATTCAAAACTGGGGAGCACAGCTTCTTTCAGAAGTTTTGTTCCACCCAGATGAGGGTGACACCCAGCATTTCCCTGAGGGTTCTGACGAGGCCAAATCTACCAGGTCTCCCAGCAGGATAAGGTGAGTACAGGATGGACATGGCTTTTAACTACTACATGTTACATCTGTTTCTACAGAATATTTTGCTTCAGCTGGTAAATTAGCATATCTTAAGAAGTATTTTTGATTAGTGTGTGGCTCTGGTCACCAGGGAAGAAATGTAAATACCTGAACACAGCGAATCTACAAGTTCACTTGCATGCTGAGGAGTGTGCAGCTGTGGATCAAGGCTTTCCTTTGACAAGCCAGTGCTTGCTTTGGGTAATGCTTATGGCTATTGTCCTGGAATGAGCACTGTGCTTTGTTCAGTGTCTGCCTTCTCTGTGCCTTGTGGTACATAACACAGCTCATTCATTTGTGGCATGGCTTGCTCAGGCAGAAATATTTGACTAATGAGATATTTTTCTCACTGAGGAAAGCAAATTAAGCAGTACCAAGGTATAGACCCAGGCATTTTGACTCTCAACTGCTGGCATTTTTAGATCATTAAAACAGTCTCTAATACCTACTGTTGTGCAATTACTAGAATTTATTCCTAATGGCTTTCTGGATCTACTTTTTCGGTCCACAATTTATCTGAAAAAACATTAAATATGTAATAATTTAGGTTATAATTATTTGCACCTAACTCTAACCATCAAAAGTAAATTTTTAACTCCTTTAAATTGTCTAACAATCTTTATGACCAGACTAGATGGCAATTCTAGACTGGAAGTTTTCTTTTCAAATAGCTAAAGTCAGGTGACATGGATTATCCTCTCCCTCCCCTGGATTATTTGTGTGAGTCATTTCTAGCCTCTGTAAGATGCCATATAGGACTATTTATATGTGATAGGTTGCCCTATATCCCAAAGTAGCTTGTCATCCTTTTAAGGAACAGGGAATTGGAAAAGTGTTCAGTGTAATTTTCACCTTCCAATGTTTTTTGGGGGTTGCATTGGAAATTAATTTTAATTTCACTACACAAATGGTCTTTTTCTTATTTCAGAATAGCTGGCTTCTTTCATAATCACAGGACAAATATGACCAAACCTAGGTTTATAAGGCATTCAACAGATGTTGCACACAGTTTTCTGTCTCACTGTCTAAGTGGAGGGACTCTTGTGGACCAGCTTGATGCAAAACTTATATGCAGACCTTAGTGGGTGCCTTCCTGAGGAAACAATTGTGTGAAGGAAGCTATACCATGTCTTCAGCATCAACTGGACTCCTCTGACACCATGTGAAAAAAGATGTCCTGTGCACATCAAGCACACTGGGCTGCAGGTTTGACAGACATTTCTGCACACAGTCTTCTGGGATTGCAGTCTTCACTGCCCAGGTCTTCAGAACATGCCAGAGAGGTTGGCAACTTTTGTGCCAGTTCACGGGTGCTGAGGCCAATGTTGCAGTTCTTCTAAACAAGAAAAGATGATGCCTTCTTCATAATAGCTTTTCTCTCTATTATCAGCTTATGTATTTCTGGCCATTTCTTTGTTTGGCTCAAATTATCTGTCTTCTTGTTCCAGAACCTTATAAGGGCTTGGAAATAGCCACAGGGCAAGTTCCATTATAAATTTTAATTCAAATATTTGTTTGTGCAAAAATCTGAGATACCAACTAATAGAAGCAAATAATCATTTCATATATGAATATTCTGAAGTATAATTTCAAAATACCTTTTTTTGTATCTCTAGTAATCATAGCACTGGCTCATTAAATGGAGAGAATGCTCAATTCATATGCTTCTTAGTATTCAAAACAAGATTTACAACCTATTACCATTAGAAGGTATCTTTTCAAATTATACCCAAAAAATCATTTTTATTATTAATTTTTATGATTATTTCCATGAAGAATAGTACTTGAAAAAGATAAATTTCTTGCCAGTTGGAATGACTGTGCAGTAGTTAATTCACTAACTCTTTCCACAGATTAACTAAATTAATCATTCTCCCTATAGCAACACTTCATATTTATTTTATCCAAAACTTTAATCCAGTTTTCATTATATATAAACTTGTGGCTACTGTCCTGTGGGAAAATAAGCTAGTCCTACCATTAGGGCTGGATATCTTTCAAAAGAAGAAATTTTGAGAAAGTCTCCTGTTAGTTAATCTAACTACTGTATTTCAGTTTTAAACTTTTCTGTTAAAGCCAAGGCTTAAACTGACTGAAATGAAAGGAAAATTTTTAACAGCCAAGAATATCTAGCTATATGATGAATTTTAATATTTAAAAACCATATTAATTTCTGAGGAATAAAGAATTTATTGTTTTTCAAATATATGATGATAATATGGAACTAGGTAACACAAAAATAAACACCCTTTTCCTTCATTTTTAAAAATTTATCTTGTCAGCTTAAGTGCTTTTTTATGTTGGAAATGGTTTCTTGCAGAAATCCCTCAGACAAGAGCAGAAATTGGCAACTGCTGCATGTAAGCTAAAACACACACCATGAAATTTGTGTTCCTGCAGTTGCTTGTGTCAATACATTTGGAAAAAGTTTGTGATGCTCTATTAGTGGCAGACCTGGGAAGTGTGAGGTGGTTTTGAAATTTAATAAACACAGAAATAGGTTTTGCAGCCATGAGTAGCAAAGTTGCAAACATTTTCTCATGGCAAGATTGGAACTTCTCTTAAATTCCAGATGTGATTTTACATTAGTGTCTCTTAAGAAAGCAACCTTTCAAAATCAGCCTTGAAAATATAGTTATGGCTGTCATATCCCAAGGTAAATAACAGGTTTGTTGGTTGTATCATCTTGGAGAGCAAGTTTTATTTGTTTGTGCAGCTAGAAGTCCCAGTCCTTACATTATTTAGAGAACTCCTCCAAATGAAGAAAACTCCTGTAATGATCTTATGTTTGCAAGGAAGTGGATAGACCATGAAGAGAAGTGAGCCAAGGCTTTCAAACAAGGTAGCAGTGAATTCATTGGCAAGGACATAAATAATAACATGAAAGCCAAGAAAATCCCAAATAATTAAAAGAATGAAAATATGATGCAAAAGTTCTTGTTTTTCCTTTTTAATCTCATGTACGTGAAAGTATTGTAATTTGTATCTGCAGCAGGAAATCTCAAATTGGAAATACATAAATATATATGTAATTTATGGAACAGAAATATTACTTCTTTAAGAAATGCCTTAAATACTAAAGGGAGAAATAGGTATTTCCTGGGCAAGTAAATGGTTCATAAATACTTTATCATGCACTAAAGCCCAACAGCATAGGAAAATAACACAGAAGGGTGCTTCTTATTTTTGAGTCAGAAGAGAACAAACTTCCTCCTCTAGGAAAAATATGGCGTTCTCTTACCCCACTGGAGTACCCTAATTGCTTTTAGGGAGTGAGACACCAGAGATGTTCTGTCCCATGGCACTCAGTGTTTTATAACAACAATTTGGGAAACTCAGGTTTCTGACTCCCAGAGTCTCCACTTGTTCAAATACCTTCCCAGGACATGCAAATTCTTTACAAAAGAAAAGTACTTCCCAAGTGTTACATACTTGACAAAAAAAAAATCCTTTCTTAAAAGAAGAAAAAATCAAAAAATCAATTTTTACAAAAAATTTGTATCTAGCTCTTACCCTGTGTCTCAACCAGTGATCTTCTGTTGCTGGTGGGAAAAAATGAGTAAATACAAAGTTCCTTGGGAAAAAAAAAATCAGAAATCTAAGTAAAGGCAATAAATTTACTCACTAGGCCCTTGTCCATGGTCTGAAGGTTAAGATTTATCATCTGCTTACCCTCAGATGATACCCTGGCTCAGGGAAGTCAGACACTTGCAAAACCACAGATCGTAAGATGCACCGAAATGATTTGTATCTCCTACACAAGCGGTTCATAGTTTACAACCAACTTTTCTTCTACCATAAAAAAACTTCTCCTTGGACCTCAGCCACTGCCTTTGAGCAGTTACCTCATAAGCCATAAAATCCAACCAAATGAAAAGGTGGCCACAGATTTCAAACTAAGCTTGTCATGTGAAAAATGGACCTTTGAGCAAGTAACTGATGAGTGATAATGGTGGTGTAACTTAGCATTAACCATGCTGCAAAGCTCTGTATGAATTCTGCTCTCGAAGGGCAGAAACTGTCTTTTAGAAAATCAGATGCCCACAGCAGGCAGACATAATATTTTAAGTCACGTCATCTGCCCTCTACTGACATTCCACTCAAACCAATATGTGGCCTTTCACGTAAAGTCACCATTCCACACATATTTTAGATTTTAGCAGCTGTGTGATTTGCTTTGACAAGCCAACTGATGAGTTTGCCATTAGGTAAGGTAGGACACTGACCTTCTCAAAAACACACAAAAACAAGCTCAGAAGAGAATACATTAACCTGCCTCTAACCCACAAGCAGTTCCAATGTACATTACAGAGTAATTCTTCACTGAAACCTTTGAAAGAGCAGCTGCCACAGGGCACCGTATTTTGTACGTTCAAAGAAAGATGTAATGCTTTGGAGGAGAGACCATCAGAGCTCACTGGAGAGCAGGCAGCCCCTCAGTTGGATATCACAGTTGTTGCTAACATGAATTGTTGCAAAACATCCTACTGAAAATATTGTCCTAATGTTGCAGGTAGTTCAATGGCTATTTTCAAGAAATATATTACCTCAAGCCAGTATGTTACACTAAAGATTGTCCTGCAAGTCCCAGAGCCCACAGTGGGCCAGCAATTTGCTTGCTCTCTGCTGGGGCCTTTTTGTCTCTAATTTCATTCTAAGTAAAGACCATGAATATCATGATTTGGTTTCATAAGTGAATACTCTACGTAAAACATTGGAATGGTGGTTGAAAATGAAGAGAGAAGTGGCTCCCCTCCAAAACCTCCCAGAAATAAAGTGCAGACAGTAACAAGCAAAAAACTCCACAGGTTCTTCCCCTAGAAGTTTGCAAGTGGAAAGGAGATCCCTAAGAAAATATAAAAAAGGACAAGAGAAAGAGAAGCAGAAGAAAGGGACATTATAATAAAATCAAACATAGGCTCAGCACAAGTCTTTGCATAGTGCTGTCTAGTCTGTGAAGATTTCTTTGCTTTCTTGCTAACAACTGGTGTTGTGAAGGATATGTCAATAATCACTGCTGACAGTTGCCTTGCACTAAAAGAGCTGAATAAAATTCACCTGGCTTGATAAACTTATCAGTGAGTTGCACCAAATTTCACTGTTGCCTTTTTTGATTTGTCATTTATTATTACCATTAAATACCAGTTCAGCACTGCTACAGTCAGCTGCTTGGTCAGCCACCTGAACCTATCATTCCAGTGATAAAGCATCTGCCAAGCACAGAAGAAAGGGCTTGCTTTTGTCCTATTCTAATTTCACGCACACAACCAAAACCTTGATAACCAAACTGATTAGGAACCTACTTGCCCACCATGGAAAGTTTCCACCTGATTTTAATAAAAATATGTGATGCTGTTCAGATTTTTATGTTTCATATTTTTAAGGACAAAGTCATGGGTGTTTCTCTTTTCCTTTTAAAGGATGCATTCCAATCTATTACCATAAAACAGAGGTGGTTGAAAAAATATGAGCAATTCTAAGAAGCACAGTACAGCATTTTGTTGCTAAAAGTGTTCTGGTAAACATGCAGAAATGTGGGTGGAGATGTCAGGAAGAAAACAGTAAGGTTCAAATAGCACAAATCTTGAATATGGGGTTTATAAAATAAAAACACATTTCATTTGAGTGAGTGTGAATTAGACTTCCAAATAATAGCATTCTTCAGGGTAATTGCATTACTGTAATGTACTTTGCAATTTCAAAAATAGCAGGTAATGGTCACGCAGAACCATTTTATTGAGATAAGTCAAATATTAACGAGGAAGTAAAAAAAAGGAAAGTCTCACTTTTACATAAAGTGTTTCAAGATCACTTTCAGCCATCTTAACTTTCTACTTTTAGCAAAGGTTTCATATTTGAGGCCTGCAAGGGGTGACTAATACTACCTGAAAGGGGGTGTGGTGACATTGGGGTCAGTCTTTTCTCCCAAGTAACAAGAAATAGGACAAGACGAAATGTCATCAGGTTGCCCCAGGGGAGGTTTGCTTTGGATATTAGGAAAAAATTCTTCATGGAAAGTATTACCAAGCACTAGAACAGGCCACCCAGGGAAGTGGTGGTGTCACTACCCCAGGAGGTTTTTAAAAGACATGCAGATGTGGCACTTAGGAACATGGTTTAGTGGTGGACTTGGCAGTTCTGGATTGAGGGTTGGACTTGATCTTAGAAGCATTTTCCAACCTAAACATTTCTGTGATTCTAGGTATAAAGTATGTACAGGAGTGCAAAGCTCCCTGTGTTGTGCTATCAGTCTTGCAAACAGTGCTCACACTCAGAAAATTCTCAAATATCTGAGAATTTTCCCGAGCAAATTAAAACTGACAAACATGCTTCCGACTCTTAAGTGCAGAAATGCAACATATTTCTTGGAATCTTGGATTCTCATTCTCTGTAGCATCCTAAATGTTCATATGCATATTTCAAAGCAATATAAACATTTAACAAAATGACTGGTTTTTAACAGAAGCCGAGCAGCAGGTTTTGTTCCAGCCCCCTCTATATAACCATGATACTTAAACATTTTAAATAATTTCTGTGCTTCTGAAGATAAAGTTCAGAGATTACAGGATAATGAGGTCTGAACTTCTGTATCTCAAAAGACATTACATTTCACCCAGATACCTGCAAACAAAACCCAAGAACATTTAGCCACTTAAACCCTATACTCTGATTTCTTTGGGCATTTGCAGACATGCAGATACCCGAACAACTCAGTACTTCTCTTTTGGGGAGTTTGCTCCCACTGTCGGATCTTGTTACAGCTGTTCTTTATTTCTAATTCAATTCTGTCTGACTGATGCTTCCAAGCACTGGTTACCATGTGCCTTTCACCAGTCAGCTAAAGTGGCCATTAACATTCTGCTGTTCTTCTTCAGTGATATTGCTGATTATGAGAAAAAACTCTTCTTCAAGGTGTGGATTGCACTTGTGACCCTTTTCCGGAATGTGTCCAGTCCCACCTTGCTAAGATCCTCAGTACGTCTGACCAGCACACTCATCTACCCACAAAAAAATTCCACCAGCTTGCTGTGAAACTAGAAAAATCTGCTGAAGAGTTTATTTCACTCTCTTCATCATTAAGGGAAATCTGAGTCGTTTGAGGAGATGTCTAATGTCAAAACCAAATGTCTCCAAAACATTCTTCCCTCTCTGTTAAAATGTGCAGAAAAGCCCCTGATTTCTGTATGTTAAAGAGCAGCAGAATTGTGTTGGGTTCAGATACCTTAAGAAAGTTGATTATCTTGTTGCTTCATTTTGTATCATGGTCATTTTTGATTGAACTAAATGTTCCAATAAAATATGTTGGAATAGATTTTCCCATGCCACTTCTTTTCCTGTGAAATTCTATAAATTTTAGATTTACGTATTTCACTTTCAGGTTGCTTCAGAAATATTTTATTGCAAGATAGTTTTATCTGGCAATAATTGAAGGATGATTACATATTTGTACTGGAAAGCAAATAAATATATTTCATGGAAATGCAGTTACAAATATTGTCAGTCAGAAGACCGAAATTTGAAATATACTTTCCATGACAATGTTAAGTGAAGCAACTTAAGTTTTAGAGCATTTGTATCAGGCTGTTTTGCAAATAAAACAAGGCAACTCTACTTTGACAGTCTCTTGAGTCCATGTTAGTTCTGTTTTGCACTGTGAAAGGAGTGTAATGTAATTTTTTTTAAATGAAAATAAAGCTTTGACAGCAGAGTTTTGCTTGAGGATGTGAATTTGACAGCAAATCCCCTGGCTGTGAGAGGCCTTGCTTGTAGTAAGTCACCTCCTGACAACCTTTAAATCACAGGCTGAAATGAATATGAATAAATTATATTGAATTCCTCTGTCCTAAAGCTGGGTGCATTTTGCCTTTTATTCCTTCAGTTTCCCTTCCTTCTTTTGGTCCCTTACTCTTCTGTCATGTTCCACTTTTCTTAAGTCTTTTACTTTGTTTCCTTGCAGAAAAACCTGCACTTCTTAGAATGGAAAGGTAGGGTTGTTTTTTTTTTTTCCTTTTTACCATTTAGATACTTCTCTGTCTCCAGAAAGATTTAAGACATGACAAAGAACTTTGACTAATTAAGTTCTCACCTATTTTATTTAAATTCATCTCTGGTCATTCCCATCTGTCTTTTCTGCTTCCTTTTAATCACACTCTTTTTAAAGCTTCTGTCATAATCATGTCTGCTATCTATTCCTTTCCCTGAATGAGTCTTTACTTTTATTATTATTAGCTATTTCTTCTTTTCTACTGTGTGTTTTAATTTACTCTCCCTGTTTAGTTTTTTTTCGTGTCAGAGGTTGTGTTCTCTGCCTCAGCTTGGCAAGACCTCCGTCATGGTCTCAAGGGTTTGGTTCTGAAATTCTCTGGGATGGAATGCTTCCTGGCTGAAAGATGGGTTAGGTAGTCTCAAAACCCTGTTCACTTGAACCCACTCAGAAGAATCAGTGAGAATGATGAAGTCAGTGTCAAGGGAGTCTTGCTTGGGCATTGAGAGACTGAAAAGAACATACCACCCCAGCATGTCCTTCCTTCTCAACATCCCCTCTGGTCCCCAAAACTGCTAGTCAATTTTCTATAGTGCAGGCAGAGAATTATTTGCTGCTCCATATCCTAACTCCTGTAGAATACTGCATTATTCCTCAATCTTACCAGTTTGGCATGTTGAATGTGTATCAAAAATTTCATGCCGGTGACTCTGTTGTATTTTCTCGCCCTTAGCTTTTAGTTAAGAGAGAGCAGCAGCCTAATTCAGCGGACTGGTTGGCAAAACCAATAGGAAAGGTTGCAATTGCAGCCGTTTCTCAGTATTCTTAAGCCTGTATGTCTTTGCTTTGAGCAAAGTTTTCAGCAGTTCTGTTCAGGATTTTTTCAGATACTGCAATTCCACTTCATTTAAATGAATTAACAGTTTAAAAAAATTATTCTGTCATTTTAAGCATGCTAATACAATACAATTTAGCTGAGAATTATCTCTTGATTCAAAAGAACTTCTTTCCAACATTAATATAAAGCAACAAAAATTAAAATCTTGAAACAGAATTCTTATTGAAATTATTTGGAATAAAAAACTGAATTCTTTTCATTAAAGTGTTCAGACTTTATTTTTATTGTGGTTTGTGGCAAGAAAATTTTTTAAAGCTCAAAAATGCCTACAGTGGCAGATGCAACCTTGCTCTTTTGGTGAGTTTTTTATCTATGGTATTTCAGTGCAAATTTTGTTTTTGTAACTATGCAGCTGCATTTGTATCCATTTGATTCCACACCATAACAATGCATACTAATTTGTTTTCTGGGCTTGTCATCCTCATAATCATTTACCTTACCTTTATCCTGGTTAATTGCACAAAAGTAACTTAATACCTTAATAATGGAATAAATTATACACTACAGTTCCAGCTTTTAATGCCTATTTCATTAACACTTTATAATTTTATTTTCTGCATGAGATCTTCCATATAATTCCCTGTGCCTCCAATAAATCATTTTAAAACTTTATTCAGTATTTGACAATTATATTAAATTTATTCCGCAGCTCATATGTGGAATCATATTAAATATACCTCAGAGAGGTGTTTCAGATTTCATTTACTGAACTATTAAAAGCTCGCAAATGAACATATATGAAAAATTTACCTTCTGAAATAGATTTATTAATATTTTGTGTATCTAATTATAACAATCTACCACAAGTTGAAAATGGATGAATAGGTAGCATCAGCATTCCTATTCCCCACACACAACTTTTACTAATAACTACTTAAAATAGAGAAGGGTCCTCACAATGACAGAATACTTGATTTATTTAACCACATACTGTGTTTCAAGATTTTTCTAACCGCACTCATATTCTGTATGGGGACTACTGGTATATTTCCTTTTCCATTTTTTTTTTCTTGGATAACAGCAAAAACCTCTGAAGCCATTCAGACTGTTGCCTGAAATGTCTAGCCTTTCCTTCTTGAACTGTGCTGTTCACCAGCCTTGGGTTTGCTGTGTGCAGGGGCAACAATGCACCAAAGGCCAGAAACATGCATAGGCACCTACAAGTAATGCAGGCATCTGAACTCCAGCGTGACCACCCACAGAAACTCTGGAGGCTGCTTTGGTACCCACAACAGCTGGACACCATGGCTGAGCTGAGGTGATGCAGCTGCCTGGGAAATGTCACATTAGCACAGCTGGGATCACGGATTCTCATCAGTGGAGCAAGAGGGACTATGGCTTGTGGAGATGAGTAAGACTTTTCAGATGGAAGCATGCAGGCTTGGGGTCAGGCACCCTTCCCAAAAACCTACTTCTGCTCCCCACTGGGTTATAGGCCTCCTATAGTTTGCTTCTAGCCTCCCTCTCACAAAACCCACTAATCTTGCAAGTGGCCAGGTTTCAGAAGAAGAAGCAGAGTCACTTAATCCTGGAAAGTGTTTCCTAGAAGAGGGTGGTATGGAAGCAGTGACCTTTCAAGATGTTCAGCTGAAGGAAGGTCTGTTTCTGGAGATACTGTGTCGCAAAATCCCCTTGTCCCTTCCAGCAGAGCTCAGTTTTCTACCCCCACTTGGCACCTCTCCATAGGTACTAACATGTCTTCCTAGGGACCTAGACAAACCTATAGGACAAAGAGAAGCAATCATGTGATCATAGAATCATAGAATGGTTTAGGTTGAAAGGGATCTTTAAAGATCCTCTAGTCTAACCCCCCCGCCATGGGCAGAGAATCGTCCAGTAGATAAGGTTGCCCAGAGTCCCAGAGTCAACCTGGCCTTGAACACTTCCAGGATGGAGCATCCACAAATTCTCTGGGCAACCTGTTTCAGTGCCTGACTACCTGCATTGTAAAAAAAAAAAATTCTTCCTTATATCCAATTTAAACCCACCCTCCTTGAGTTTAAAACTGTTGCCACTTGTTCTATCACCACAGGATCTGGTAAAAAGTATGTCTTTCTTATAAACGCCTTTACATACTGAAAGGCCACAAGTGATTTTAAACACTTCTGAGGTTACCAGAACAGGAAGAAATTTCTCTCACATGTTTAGGTACCGAGACAAGATCTATCTGCCTAATGTACCTTTTATCCACACAGATAGCTCCATATAGACATTGTTATCTATTCACAGCCAATGAAGAAAAATTGGACTTTCTAAAAAACACAACAACACCAAAACACAGACTCATCAAAGCTGGAAGATACCTTCAAGATCATCTAGTCCAACTATGAACCTGGCACCACCGTAATCAGTTCTCAGCCATATCCCCAAGGGCTACATCCAGACACCTCTTGAACACTTCCACAGACAATGAGTCAGCCACTTCCCTGGGTAACTTATTCCAATGCCTAACCACTCTTGCAGTGAAAAAAATTTTTCTAACCTCTGAGCTGAACCTCTCCTGGCACATCTTAAGCCCATTTCCCCTTGTCTTTTGAACTTGAGACATGGCAGAAGAGACTGACCCTCACCTGACTACAGCCTCCTTTCAGGCAGTTAGAAAGCATGATAAGGTCCCCCCTGAGCCTCCTTTTCTCCAGGCTAAACAACCCCAGCTCCCTCAGCTGCTCCTCATAGGACTTGTGCTCCAGACCCTTCACCAGCTTCTTTGCCCTTCTCTGGCCTCGCTCCAGCCCCTCCATGTCCTTCCTGAATTGAGTGGGCCAGAATTAGACACAGCACTCAAGGTGTGGCCTGACCAGTGCCAAGTACAGAGGGACAATCCCTGCCCTGGTCCTGCGGGCCGCACTATTGCGGATGCAGGCCAGGATGCCATTGGCCTTGTTGGCCACCTTGGCACATGCTGTACTGAAGTCTAAATAGGCAACATCCACAGACTTTCCCTCACCAGTTGACTCCAGAGGGTAAAATATTTTATTAAATAGGTAAACTGAAACACGGCCTTTGTAATTTTCTTCCCAGCACTGTGAAGGTTAAGTAGCTTCAAGTGAATGTACATACTCTGTCCTAAAAGTTGATCAAACGTGTCACAGGAGAGTGTATTACTAAGAGAAAATTCAGTTTTGCAGTATGTAATTCCAAGTAAGAATTCACATCTATTAATCTAACCCACAGTCTAAAGTAAACTAATCAATTTTTCATATACATCAGAGGAGACATGCAATAAATTGAAAATGACTCACTGAAATAGAGGTATTCACTTCTTTGAAAAGACAGTAAGATGAGCTTCTGAACGAATGTGCAGAGAGTTGAAAGAAAGGACACAGGCTATGTTCTGGGCATAAAGATACGATTGTCTAAATGGCATTTTTCCATTGCAAAGTTTCTACTGTTCTTGAAAAATATAATACTTTATTCTCAAAAGACATATGAAAGTTGGGAGAAAATAAGAGCTGAGAAATAGCAACTGCTCTGTGTTTGAATGGTATTTTAGCTCATCAAATATAACCTTTGAGAGAAAGGTAAAGACAGCCTTTACGCTTATCAAGGAAAAAGCTTACATGACATTTCCTAAGTCTCCTACTTATCCAACTGTCCAGTCAGCTGCAGCAGCAAGTGCCCAGGACCACCAGAGAGCCAGGATAGCTGCTGTGTCTTGTCGCCCAGAATGTCACATTTTCAACTCTCATCACTGCTGTTTCTTTTTCCTATTTTTTTATGTCCATTTGACAGAGCTGGGATAGAGTCATTTTCTATTGGATCTGAAGAAAAGGCCATATGTATTTTTTGTGTTTCATCATAGATTTAAAGGCACGGTGAATAGATTAATAGGTGGAAGAAAATATGGGGTCCTTTTCTAAAGAAAGGAAAGCTTCAAGGACTGGGCTAGCAAGCTGCTTCTGGAAGGCGTATGGAGAAGGAAGAGAGATGGGGGCTGCTCTGGGTCTCTCTTGCCTTTATGTAGACCTGTCTGTCACCCCTTAGGCCACTGCATGTCTTTTCTCAAGCCAAGTCTGTGGGTGAAGTTCCTGAAATGAGCGTTTGTCATCACGGTTCCTATACCTCTGTCCCTATTTTCAAGAGGATCTTGAGTGTCATTTTTTGGTTGTAAGATCACATAGAAAACAAGAGCTTCTACAGTTCTGGGAAAGCAATATTTTATGGGTGCATTCATATGAAAATAAATTATAATTTAAAAAATACTATTAGTCTTAATCAGTAAATCCCGCAACTTGCACAATCCAGAATTAGAAATTATGGTTCCTTGCAGCCTTTTATCTTGCTATCATTATGTCTCATTTCTTACTTAACAAACTGGACTTGACATGCTTCCTCTTACCGTTTATAATCCCACATTCCATGTACCCTTAGATTTGTCTCAAAATCAACTATTGAGAGGTTTTTTACCTGTTTTTCCTCCTCCTATCACCTTACCTCACAAAAAAATTTACCCCATTGCCTGGTTTCTCTAATTTAAAACTCAAATGTGCCTATTCATTTGAGGCTGCTATCTCTAGAGCAATATGGCAGTGTTTGCACAATATTAGTGGCCATATTTTTGGTTTCCTTTCCCATCCTGTAAATACAGTCCTGATTTTTGTCACTTCTGCTCCTTCAAATGTAAAAATTATCAGCTTAAAGAAAAAACCACTTATCTGCCAATGCTGATGGCAGCAACTGAATGCCAGCAATTCTGAGTACAGCTATGAATATATATTGCTGCTGTCCTCTACTAGTGAAAGCAGGAGCACTTGGCTCTGTGAATGAATATTGCACAAATAGTGCTATATTCTGTATACCCAGTAATACTATATTATTTGCATACTACTTTTGTCATTAGAATGAAAACGTCTCACTTTGTTACAGCTCTGCAATGAACCATTTGTACGCTACCAGAAATTATTATCTTAGGGTACGAAAAATATTTCATTCTAGAGAAGCTGATGATTTATTAAATGGGAGGAACTCCGCCTGAAAAGCAGGTGTTAGTGCAGGTTCCTCAACCTCCCTGGGATATTGTTTCATATACACTTGAAAAGACCTACAGTAATAATAGGAAATAGAGGTAGAGATATGAAGCAGATAGAAAGGTGTCTTATCTATATATAGAAGTACACACAAGTATTAAGTACTTATTTACATTTAACACATATTCCATAATCTGACAAAGTGAGATAACATGGTTTAGAAACACATCCTCTAGATGCAATTTATACTGTAAATAAAAGAAGCCTAAAAATTTATGTGTCACATAAAATAATCAGCAACACTTGCTCATTTACACCAACAGAAAATTTGTCCTTCATCATTCAAGTTCACCATTTCCAAGTATACTATTTCTTTTCTGTTTTTTCCAAGCATCTATTGAAGTTTGAAGGTCAGAAAACACTCGAGTCACGTAGAGTTACCTCAGGATACTTTCTTCTGACCTTTAGGTAACTGATGAGTATTTTAAGTAGCCACATGGGTTTTGAGCCATTCCCATGGCATTTTTTCAGGAAAGAATTGCTTCTGGTGTTCAGCATTTCTGTATTTCAGACTGCCAGCACTTCAGCTATTATCATTGCTCCAGCTCACTGCTCAGACAAACGGAGTTGGGTGATGTCTGGGCCATCCACTGCTCTTGACTGGTTAAGTTTATGAATTCTCATGATCATAGGCTTTAACTTTTTTTCAGCAATGTCCTCAATTTCCCAGTACCTGTTCTTTAACTTCAGGCTTCCTGATCTGCCTCGGTGACAAATGTCTCCATTAGAACAGATTCATTTTATTTTCTCAGTCTCACTCCACATGTTTAAAAAGGTCTTAAAGATTTAGGAACTGAGAGCTAGGCAAATACAGCAAGAAATGTCAGTGAATTATTGGTTCAGTGTTTTTTAATAAATTCTTTTCGTCTGTGTCCAGCAATAGTCCAATGCATGGGTTTCACAAGTTGGTAGAGCTAAAGAATCAACAATTTTTAAATAAGTATTGGAGTCTAACATCAAGACTCACTTTCCATAAAATACTTACTCTAGAAATCAGATTTTAAGAGCTCTGAGAATTTAATAGGGAATTGGAGCACTCCTGTTAGTGTGAATAACCTAAGGAAGCATTGCAGCTGTATTTTAGTAAGGTGGAAGTCACCACTCTTGAGATAAGAATAATTGCCTAAAATTCAATAATTTATGCTGAGCTGATGGCCTGTTCTGGCCTTACAAATGCTACTCTCACTCTGTCATTGCCTGTGGCAGAGTTTATTTCTTTTGCTGCCAGTCCCCCAGGAACAGCAGGCTCAGACAGATCAGAAGATACAGTGCTGACTGGTGCCACACTCTCTGCATGCCTGGCAGTGGCCAGCATGGTGGAACTCCACTTCTCAAAGCTTCCTGCAAAAGATACGGTGTGGGCTGACTGGGGATCATGGGTCCGTGGGACTTGTGGAAATGAATGGTAATGGTGAATGGGTCCCTCCTGCACCCTTCAGAAATGGCAGGAGCATGCTGGCTCCGCAAGGCAGTTAGCCACACAAACACACCTACTTCTCATTTCCATTTCTGCTCAAGCCACTTCAAGCAGTACTAAAGAATGCACTTTTTTTTTTTAATAACAAACATTTAACTAGTTTTAAAATCTGCAGGCTACACAAAAGCCACGTGGCAGCTTGAGAAGTCTGTCAGTTTACTGCAAACAAGATTTATTTATTGCCAAATCAGAAGCAGCAGTGCCTCAGTAAGCCCTGCAGTCATCTGATCTGTAAGGGCATGTTGTTTAAAGATTTCATAATTAGTTCATTATCTGTGAATGGGCTATGGGCTATTTTCCAATTAATCTACTCATTTTATTCAGGGTCTGCGTACTAACAGTAATAGATCAAAAGAAAATGTATTCCTCTGCTTCAAGTACTTCTGTATTGTGCTGGTAATTTCCTCTGCTCTAGAGTGATTTATTTCTTTCCTCTTTCTTCACTTCTGGCCTGCCCTGAAATATCAGTTTGATTAGGGTGTCTGAGGACTCAAGGTCCCCCACTGGAAGTCCAATAGAAAGGGCTTTTCTTCTCCACACCAGAAACATTGTCTAAGGCTAAAGATAGATTAAAGGAAATCTGAGGAGTCCAGGAGGATGGGGAGAAGATCAAATTCTAAGAGCAGTGAAATAAAGCACCTCTTTATTGGCAACCTTGATCAATATTAGAAGGGAAGAGAAATCAGCATTCATTGCTTTTGCCAATAGTTTTTCCATGAGTAGACCAGTAGCTCTTTTCTTCTTGACAAGGTGGTGTATCAGATGTAAATTCAAACCTCAAGAAAATATTCACTTTAGACATCAAAGCCTGTCACTGTCCAAATGGAATATAAGCAACAGAATAACTAACTTCTAGTTAAATAAAAAAAATAATAATTGTCCAGGGAATTAAGTAACACCTGCTTTAAAAAATTAACAAATTTAAACGGGAGGAATTCTGCACTAATGCCCGTGTTAATGCCCAGCATATAAGTGTCACCATCATTTATTCTACTTATGACTAGACATCCAGTGTTTCATCATGTTTTAAACACCGGATGCAGGCCAGGATTCAATCTGAAAGATTGAGTCAGTCTCAGCTGAAAGAATAAGTCACAGTGCTTTGACATAAATATTTTCCTGGGGCTGCACCTTTAAAAAAAAGTTCTTGAATTATTCTGACACTAAGTAGTGACAAACAAAGAAAGTGAAATAAATGATAGTGGAATACTATTTTTATCCAATTTAGAAAATTTCCTCAGAACACTCATTATTTTTTCCTTTTTTTTTTCACCATTTAGCTGTTAGATGGGGAATGTGCCCTGTGCTAGAAACACAGGAGGTTTTTAGCTACACTTACAAAGCATGGGAAAATTATTTTCATACTAAAAACTGGATATTCAAACTTCAGATGATTTCACTGCATCTCGATGAAAGACTGAAACATTAAAATACACAATTAAATAGAACATCTTGCAGTTGGTATGTGTTGTCTGAATGGATTAGGGGAGATTTTTCCTCCAACTTTTCTCCTTATCCATTCATATAGACAAAGAGGTTTTGTACAGGAAGATCTTTGGAGGAATGTAAGACCACAGGCATTCATGTGAGCATGAATATTTGCTGGTTTTGACCACTTGTCATTTATTACTCACTTCAGCTAGATGCACAAAATAAGAGCTGAGTTTCACATGGCTGCCTGTGTAAGTGCCAAAGTCTGAGATGTCAGTGTTTAGGATCAGAACTGAACAGAGACACTGTCAAATCTGCCCATTCCCAGAGATGGCACAGTTGGTTGATTTCTCAGTTTATCAGCAGAGCTCCCACATATATATATTCACATTAAACCACATTTGATTTTTTCTGAAAATAAGTGGCTTGTTGTTTGCTTGATTTGACAAATAGAATGGGATTCAACTGAGAGTAAGACATCTAAATCTGTATACCTATGTATAGAGATTCAAATATGACCATGAAAGACCGTACTAAAGTTTGTGGACACAAGCTATCAACCAGATATTGAAATTGTAAAGTTATTTAGCTGACTAGCTGCTACAGTAAGATTCAGTAGTCTAAATATAGGTGTCCAGTGTAATTTTAGATGCTGTGAATTATCTTTCATGTCTTCAGTTGCTGCCACAAAAGGGTGGAGGTCTGCTGCATCTGCCCTATCTGCCTGCCCCAGGCAGATCTCCTGGGCATCACAGGAAGCAGCACAGGAAGCCTGTGTTCAGGAAACTGAGTCCCAGCCTGAGCAGCTGCTCTGGGGGTGAGGTGAACTGCTCTACAGGCATGGATGACTGCATCGACTGTCCCAGGAGCTTAAATTCCTGGCCAATACCTACTTGTAGAAACTGTAGTTTGGATATCTTGGTTTTGAACTGAATCCCAACCACATGCTTCCCTTTCTTCTGAAACAAAGCATGTCATTCCAAGAAAGTCTAGGAAAATACAAGGCTATATCCCCAGCAATGCCAAAAGAAGAAAAAGCTATATTTTCTATGTTGCTTTTTGACTTACAGCATTACAGATTTGTTTGCTGCTGCTGCTTTTGAGGATTGGACTGCATATTTCTCATTTGCAGATGTGATGTATAGGAAGTACTCTCCCTCTTTTCAACCAACACTTCCAATCACTGTAAATCAAGCCTGGAAATCCATCATCATCCAGGGAGTTTCCAAAACAGTAGACGCGAGAGTCATTTTTATGTGCTTTTATACTGCTTGTCAATCTGTACTTAGTTTATGCCCAGAGGAAAAACTTTCATAAGAAAGACTTGAGCTAAGGTTTCAGTGGATGAAGCATCCAGGAGTTTTAAGATATTCATGCCCTACAGCTCACTCCTACCTGCTGCTGTGTGCCATTGCTCTTTTGCAGGACCAGAATAGCTGCTTGTGTGGCTTGTGACTCAGGAAATTACCCAGCTCAAAAAAACCCCAGTCATTAAAGAAAGTCACTAAAGGAAAGAGAGGTTATTTCAAGTTGAAATCAATAGGTCCAGTTTGCAGCGTAGCCACAGGAAACAGAGCTGAAAAGCGAGCACATAGGGACGAGGAGAGGGTCTGGGAGAGGGATGAGAGGTGGAAGAATACGGCAAGAATATTTCAAAAGAGTTTTGCAGCACATTGCTTTGTCGTGAGAAACTGGAGTCTGAAATAACCTCATTTCTAAATAAGCTGTAGCCTAGTGGTTGGTATGCGCACCTGACAGCTAAGACACTCTCACTGAAATCCACTCTGCGATTTCCATCAGAAAAGGTTCTGCCCTCTCAGATAAACCCTTTAATGGAGTGAAATTAGATGGGGAACCTACTGCATTTACGGAGATTTCTGTCTCTGAGGCATCTCAAGGGTTGCTGAACTTACTGAGTTCCTCTGCTAAGGAAGTAAACAGCCTTCCTTCTCTGCAGCAGATAAAAAGCCAAAACTTGCACAACTTGGGTACTGGCTTTTAAATCTTGGGGGAAGGCTGGGCTGGGCAAGCCCATGGCTTCCATCAGCCCAACCACATGCCTTGCCAGAGGCTGATTCAGCTCTGGTACAAATGTGATGGTGCAAGGTGATGGAGGGGCACCCTGCCCTACACAAAGTCCCTCATTTGTCTGTCTGGGACTGCACCCAGGCTGCATCACTGGTCTCTGCATGTACAGCGACAGCTGCTGGGACCAGACTGCCAGTCACCTAATTACGTGGATATGCAGTCAAATCCCATTTTCTCAATTTGGAGAACACCTCCAGGTAGTCTTAATGAAATAAAAAACATATGCATACCCAGATTTTGGGTTTGCTTGGTCTTGGTGTGACCCACGGGGTCACTGCTGGGTGACGTGGTCACACCTCAAGCTGCAATTCTTTGTTTACCTTTGTTCTCTTCTGATAAGTTTATGCTGTTACACGAGAAAAATTTGACATTTCCAGAACAAAAGCAGATTTGCCTCTAAAATCATCATCTGTTCCTAATTTCCTTGTCAATTACAGAACAGATCCCAGGCTCAGAAGGGAACAATAGTCTCCCTCTGAGGTGATAACTGTATGACATGCTACATTATTCAACCACTTCCTTTGCTGTCATGGTGTGCATTTTATCTTGCCATGAGCTGGAAGCCTTAATTACAATCTTGTGTCTTCCATTGTTTGAGACAAATGACTAAGTGACTTATAAAGACAATTAGATTTGAATCTGCTCTAACTAATCTCTTCCCAAGTGCGATATCCTATTAGACACACCAGATTTTTTTCTGAGGGGGATAAGGGAAGATGGGGAGGGGAGAGCTGCCTTTGAAATTCTGTTTCGGGTACTAAAAAGCTGAGTAATCAGTTGTCATTGCTCAGTCTTCTTTGGTTGTCACCAGCTACTTTTTCTATTCCTGCTGCACTTAAATACACGCAGCTGAAACTAGATCTACAAGAATCACAGAGAGTGGACAAGAACGATAACTCCAAGGTGCTGTTTTGTGAAAATGCACTTATTAGCTGCTTTGCAGGAGACAGAAATCGAATGTTGTGGTGGTGTGCTCTGATTGTTCTTGTATTTGGGGAGAGAGCAGAGTGCCCAGCTTTCCATTTACTTTGAGCTTGCCTTATTGTCTTTAGGATCTCATGTCTTATTGGTGCAGACGGACACTAACATACTTCAATACCACGTCACCTTTGCTCTGAAGAGATCATTAATGAACTCATTACACCAAAATGGAGTAATATCTTTAAAAACAGGAAAACACTTCTTATTTTTCTTCCTGAGTCATTTCTACACATTCATGTTTGTCTTTCTTAACTTACATCTTAGTGCTGCATTTCTTGACCCTTTGATTTTCTTTGTGGACAATTAGATTTTTGTCACAGCACGTGAGATTAACCTCAACTACATGACCAATTAAGACCATAACAATTAAGCCTAGCACTTAAGACCATATACAACACAAAGCATCTGTGTCCATCAACACGTTCTAAAACAGTTTCTGGGGTTTAACAAAGCAAAAGGATGTTACAAAATAATATTTGTGGCTAACAATGGGACCAGCTGTTTTCCCTTGACCTTTCAATTTGTATTCACACCTAGCACAAAGGATGTTTTAGATGTGATCAGGAGTTAGTATAAGAGACTCTGGATCTATGTTTTGGGGAGCTATGTTTTTACATATGGGATGGTTAGATACTAATAAATTACTCAGTACTGAAACTTCTAAGCATGAGGGGCACACAAAACAACTAAAAGGACATCTGTCAGTGTACGTTGTGATGTGCCAAGCCTGTATTATCTGCTACCCTGAAATAAATGGAGTGCTTTATTCTGAATTAGGAAAATCCAAAGGGAAACACAGTAACAGTCTCCAAAACATTTCAAAGCTTCCTACCAAGAGGAAGAAAATAAATTCTTCTCCAGATTGACTGGATAAAGGATCAAGTATACCAAGTTTACACTGGAAATTCAGGAGATGGGGTAAGAATAGTTTTCTAAAAGCACAAGAGGCCCAGCACTGGAACAGGTCATGTGGGGACATGATGAGGTCTTTTTTGACATATTTTTCGAGAAGTGTTTGGGCAAATTTCTATCAGATCTGGTTCTGATGGAGTATTTTGAGTTGGCAAATGCCAGAGGACAACTGGGGAGACATCCCAGGCAGACAGAACTGAGCCTGCACCTGCTCCAGCATCATAACCTATGCAGTAAATTACTGCCAGACTTTTCCTCCTCCCGGTGGTGCTGGGGACGCTCCCATGCCCCAGCAGCAGGAAAAGCCTTCCCTTTCTGTAAACTGCTTTGCAGGGCTGTGCTCTCCACCACGTGTGCTTGACAAATGTTACCCAGATAGATTTAGCAGCTGGAATTTGAAATACCTCTCCCACGTCTACCCAAAAATCATATATTCTTAATGAAAAATGAATATAAGTAAAAATCAGTTTTCTATGCACTGATATTCAGTTACTGATGCACTAAGTTACTGCTTTCATTTTAAAAATTGTTTCTATTAATTAAATATAACAATTAGTCTTCCTTATTTATGTTGTCTATTCATCTAAAAACGCCACATCTGGTTATCCTAGTGTTATTAAATCACAATAAAAAGAGCTGAAAGACTGACAGCCTACCTCTTTCGATGAACCATCCCAAGATGGAGGTACATACAATTTTACTGAAGTCTGAAAAAAAATTCCACCTCAGATTAGAATTTACTTTAGTTTCCATGTGTTAGTTAATAAGGTACTGCACACAGCAAAGAATGAAAGATTTTCTGATATGTGTCTCTAGAATATACACTTTTCAAAAATACCTTATATGAATTTTATATATTATAATATGAATGATTTTTATATATCATAGTGAATCTTATTTAGATCCTAAACCAGTATTTTTTGTGCTTTTCTGAATCTCATTAAGCAACAACCTGGATCTTAGACTATCTTTGCAAATTATGTCTATATTTATAGGGTCCATTTGAGTGTGTTTCCCACACTCAAATAATTTAATAATGTATTTTATTCTCTTTACTTATATAACTAAACCTTGAAATGTGTAAATGTTTTCTGACTTCAAGAGGTGTGTTTGAAAATTAAAATTGATCAAAAAATTAGATTAGTTCTAAATATAACATAACATAATGTAACATAGCATAACATAACACAGTGTCTGGAAATTTGTGATCTATATAAAACTTACTTTATGAAGCTTAATGTACCAATGAAAACGTTTAATAGAGCCAATTTTCATTTCTAGTTGAGCAACCAAAAATGTGCTTTAAACTCGGAAAAATAACCATCCACTTATACTACTTTGATTCCGTATTTTTATAAATTCCTTTTACAGAATCAGGTGAACATCTTCAGAATGAGGACCCTTGGGAATTTTAAAATAACTTCATGAAAGACCTTTGCAACAAGAAGTGTTTAAGTTTCTGGGCCGGATCTCTTGCTTTGCCAAATGTTCCAGCAATTTAGAAAGACATTTCAAGCACAAAAAATAGAAGGGTGTTCTCCTAACTATAGGATTTGAATAATTTTATAGAATAAGGAATTTATGTTCTCTTCCTATCTGGAACTACTTGAAGGCATCTCACGTACACAGTTATGCTTTGCAACACTTTGAGATGAAACTCAAACTATTTAGCAACAAACCTTATTGGGTTGACCTTGGTTGGCCACCAGGTCACCTACAAGCCACTCTATCGCTTCCCCTTCTCAGCTGGATAGGGGAAAATAAGGTAAAAAACTTTTGGGTCAATGTAACGGCAGTTTAATAACAGAAAAGCAAAGGCCTCACATGGAAGCAAGTGAAAAGAAAAGGATTTATTCTGTACTTCCAATCAGCAGGCGATGTCCAGACACTTCCTAGGAAGCAGTGCCCCAGTGCACAGAGCAGTTGCATTAGAAGACAAATGTCGTAACACCGAGCGTGGCCCCCTCCTCCTTTCTCGTAGCTTTTATTGCTAAGATGACATCACATGGAATGGGATATTGCTTCCTCTAGTCTGGGTCAGCTGTCTCGGCTGTGTCCTGTCCCAGCCTGTTGCCCCCTCCCAGCCCACTGTCCTGTGGATGGGATTGGAGAGGCAGCCTTGACGCTGTGTGAACACTGTTCAGGAGGGGCCAAAACACTGCTGTCCTACTGACTCAGTTACAGCCACAAATGCAAAGCACAGCACTAGGAGGGCTTCTGTAAGAAAGGATAGCTCCACCCCAGCCAGACCCAATATGTATATTCAAAATACTCACAGGAAATCTCACTTCAAAAATGGCTGGAATTTCATCTGTGACTAGAGCATATGACTACTGAAACATTTCATTAGTACCTCAAACATAGCAAGCAGCTACTCCAAATAAGGAACTTAATATTTCGTTCATTCTTTTGTTGTTGTTGGGATTTGACCCATTATTTTTATAAAGGCCTTAGGTATAATTTTGTCTTTTTCCTCTTCACTTATAGACAGAGAAAACTGCAACCTTGGGATATCTAGAAGGGATTATACATGCCCATGGCTACCCATACCCTTCTTCTCCAGAGGAGCAATTGGAAATTCAAAATGAACAGATAATCCTATGTAGAAATAATATTTTCTTTTCTCTGGGAACCAGCTTAGCTCAAATTCTATAAGGGTGATCAAATGAAATAAAAAATATCCCAGGAACACAGAACACCAACATCTTTAAAGTACATCCTAAGAATGTGAAGTAAAATGCTACAAAGCTGTATCTAAACACTGACATGTGGTAAATCTTCCTTTCCACAGAAGTCAATACTAGTCAGGAAGAAAACTTGACTCAACAAAAATAAATTTTGCCCATTAAAAAAAAAAAAAAAAGCCTTGGAGAAACTTTAGAAGATTACTTGGGATCTTTGATTATTTACTGAAATATGACCTGGTATAAATTTACCTCTTCTCGAAAGAAAAAAACATTCCAGGGCTGGAGAGGTTTGACCAAACCTTTTTGATTTAAGGGTCTTTAACCCTCAGAGAATAGAATTGCTATAAATCACCTTCTTGTCTTCAGTGATTTTTAGCTGATCTGAGACTTATATCTTCCTTTGCTGCCACTTCCATGTTTCATTCCAGAAACATGAGTTGCACATTAACTGTGACCTATAAAGTTTTTCTGTTCAATAAGAGCAGCAAAGCATACTTTTTGGAGCCTATTTGCTTCGTGTAGACATGAATGAAATCAAGTTTAGGCATCTGAACTGCCTAAACACAGTGAATAGGTGGTGATTTAGTGTGCATTTACTCACAACTCAAGTCATTAAGTCCACAAAAATAGTTTGTCAACCCCCAAAAGGATGTACATGCCATGAAGCAAAATCGGGACTGCTGGATCTAAGCTTGACAATTCCTCAGTCCAGAAATGACAAAAGCGCTTCTTTCAGAGCGACTGTGGGCACTCAACTTATCAAAAGACTACAGAAATGCAAGCTATGAGAAGCTACTTTGGCATCTCTAACAAATTCTGCTCCTGACATGACATGTCAGCAGCAGCTGAAGAGGAAGACAGAAGAATTGCAATTTTACGTGAATTTGCTCTGAGTTTGGAGTCTGAAAAAATTCGCAGGGCTTTAATTCCCAAGTTTTTTCTGAAAAACTTACTTTCTTTGTGCAAAACTGGCTGACTGAAAACATCAGGTGATATTATAAATAGTGCTGTCAAATAGATCATAATTTCTGCGAGCTGAAGCACAGCAGCTTGGCATCATATGAAAATAGGCTGAGAGCAACTTTTTCCTTGCAATTTGTGGAAAATGTAATTGGTCTTTTGTTTATGATATGTGATAAGGGGTGGAATGTCTTGGGGTGACTCTATCATGTGTATCCCCTATCATGCTCTATGCCCAAAAAGTAATATTGTGCATTTTCTGCGCCTTTAAACTAAGCTTGGGAAAAAAAAAAAACAGACGAACTTTCCAAAGCAGCTTCTCAAGGACACAGAGATTACACTCCTCAGTGTTGTCTGGCTGTGGATGGCATGGAGGGAGCACCCTGCTTGCTTTTTCTTCAGCCAGCTGGTTTTTTTTCCCTCTTGGCGTGAGACAGAGAGCTGAATTTTGTTTCCTGGGGCTTTGGTTTTTTTTCCCTTCTTCTCTTCTGAACTGTTTCAACAACATCAGAACACATCAGGAGAATTTTCTCCCCGAGGCCCGGGGGTGGGCCCACGCCCTCACCGACCAGCTCCGAGGAGGAGAGAGACCACACCTACAGAAGGACTCTGAAATCTTCCCAGGTTTCTCTCTATAGCGGGGGTTTTAATTCATTATTTAGCATCATTATCCTTTTCCTGTGTGTTTGTTAAAATAAATAGTTTTTATCTCTTTCACTTTCCTTCGAGGAAAAATTTCCTTTTTTCTCGAACCCTGTGGGGGGAACGGTGGTTGTAACCTGGTTTTCTCTCAGGGGCTATATTACTAGATTTTGGCCAAACCGGCACATCTTTTTTCTTACTAAAAAGAAAAAACAAAACAAAACAAACAAACAAACAAACAAACAACAGAAATAAATAAAAAAATTCCACACCTTTAGATGCTGTAACTGACAGAAACAGATCCCCAGATGCAAGACTTGACATTTTCCTTCCCGTGATATGTAAGGGCACAGCACAGGCCAGCTGGTAGTTGCTCAGTTTAAAAGCATCTCCCATGGGAAGCAGGGACAGCCCAGGATGGGCCATTCCCATAACACCATCTGGGAGTCTGACTCAAAGTTCACCAAAGGAAGGGGCTGCGCTTGGCCACTCTACCTCCAAGCTGTCACCCGAACTTCCAGGAGGGGAGACATGCTCGGGGCCCTGATGCTGTGCTTCATATACACCATCCAGCAGTGCCAGGGACAGACTGCACACAGACAGAAGGCCTTTCCACACAAAATATAGAAGTCAAAACTGAACTACTGCTGCTCAACTCTTTTCTATCTGTTCACTGTTTCATTCCATAGGTACTCATCTGTTAAGCTAACTGCTGCATTCCATCTGTGCTTTGTCTTGACAACTGTCACCCCCATGAACAGTATCTATACTTCATGAGTGGAGAGGTTTTACATCATTTTAACTGCTCTCTTAGGTCCTGCTTCTGAAAAGAACCTTACACAGGCCCAGGGTCCTAATTTGCTGTGAGGACAAGCAACAAGAAAACCTGAATAGTGGGTTTATCATACAAGACACAAATGCAGCCACAAACAGTACAAGACAAATTTTTAGGGCAAAGCAAAGTGTTCCATGTTAAGGATGGTGGGCAGCATTTTCTGAAATGCCTGTGGAAGTGTGTCCATAAATGAGCAGTAGGGAAAGGAACCATAGCAGGATTTGGAATTGGCAGTGACTCCTTCACAGCAGCTTCTCACATGCAAAATTTACTCCATGCTCAGAATGCTGTGAACTGGCCTAGCCTTTAAAAACCTAGGATTCAGAAGGCTATTCTCATCAATCTTGAGATGGTGAAGCATAAGAAAATTTTGTCAACCTGTGGCTGAGGACAATATTGTCTTAGAGAACAGCAAGTATTTGGCAAAGCATTGAGTTTTGACACCATCAAAGCAACTTCAGTCACAGGGCAACTGCTCAGTCAGTCTGATTCAGTTGCAAATGTCCTGGCAAACAGCAGGGTGCTAAATGCAGAGAGTTATGAGCCATTCAGTTCTTTGTAAATGGTCCATTTGCTACAATAAAGAAATGAGGGTCAATAGGGAGATGCTTTCTCTATTTATTTATTCCATTTTTCGTAAGGCAAATTCATTCAGGACCATTAGGTTACATATCCAACCAACCCTAGAATTATATCCATTTCTTAGAATGTCCTCCATTTTTTTGTATTGCTTTTAACAAGTTTTTCTGTCTTGTATTACATATAACTGAAAAACCCTCACAAGACAGTTTCTTCCTTTCTCAAGTGCTGTGAAAGCACAAAAACTATAACAATAAGCCAAATTTCTTGCTTCTGTAACCTCATGCATTTAAAAGTGTTCAGATGCAGATAATCTGGGATAATAACTTCCTTCAAGTGTGAGCAGATAAAACCACTAAACAAAAAGATGCTGTTATAGCAGCAGATTAACTATCACAATATATAGGACTAAAACTGTTTTTATTTATATCAACACAGAGTGATCCACCTTGAATCATTAGGATTGGAATCATGTTGTTTGGAAACCAGCCACAGATTTTTTTTATAACGTGGTACTTTTTAGATTAGAGCTAATCTAAACAGAAGATGCTCAGTGGAAATCCTTCATGAAAAGTAACAGAGGACACACCAGAGAAAGGTCACTTATCTTTACCTCAGATGTGTTTGTGTTGGATGTGGGGTTGTTTTTATTTGGGCCCTAGGAACCAGTGCAATAAGCAGCAGGAGTGTAGAGGTAATACATGCTTTATATCTCATCAAATTCTTCTTTGGATGCAACCTCTCCAGTGGAATTTATCAAAAAATATATTGCTCAGCCTCAATCAAAATAATGATCAGCCTCACCACAAGTCATGTCACCCTGTGCTTACGTTGGATTTGGCATACCATTCTGTTGGTCTTGCCCTTGGATTCTGCTTACTTTTCTGTATGCTCAGATACTTGACGTGTGTTGTCCTTACTAAACATATGTGCAACAATCCAGGCTCAGCAGCATTTCGTGGATGTGCTTTACTTTGCAGGTGATGGCTCAATGTAAAGACACAGGCTGCTCCTGGAGAAGCTGTCAAAAATGCTTTGGCTAACAGAGACCCGTAAGATGAGACTTTAACTCACATTGTTTCTTCTGACCAAAAATCATTACTTCTGGGCAATTTTTCTGGCAAATTTGAAGGGATTTTGCACACAACTACAACTATGCACATTTTTGTACGACTATTGGGAGTATTTTAGTTAATTTTTTGTATGGGAGAGCTGAGTCATGAAAAGATCTTTTTGTGGGGTTAATTTCACTCTGCCACAAACCCACTGACTAAAGTGTGTTTATGCCAAAAATGTTTATGTGCATTTTTTTGCTCTAAATTAAATACAGATGATAATTGCAATGAAGCACTGAAAAATGGCTGTATAATTTGAAAATATAATTAAGCAAAAAGTGTATTAGCCTTCAAAAAACATTTAAGTGGCTCTAAGTGTGCTGCCACGGCTTAGCTTATTGCATTCCTGTGACCATGGCTGATACTAAGGACCACGTTTTAGTGACATTCTAATGATTCATCATTGAGGATATTCTGATGACTCAATATTCTGGCAGATGAAGTGGACTTACAGAAAGATGCTTTCTGGAGTAAAAGCCTTCAATAAATCTGAATAAAACTGCAAAAGTTACAGAAAGATAGATGACTGTCATAATTTTTATATGTGTTGCGCAATGTAATTGCTTTTTCATTGGTGTTGCAAGTTTAAAACCGTGAAAATAGGATTCTGTTTCACATGGAGAATCAAAGCTTAGGGACTGAAATGCCCTGTACCCAAATGTATAGACTGAGTCATATTCTGTGGCTCCTGACAGGGATTTCAAAGAGGCATGTGCATGTCCTTTCTCAAAGCCACATGGGCCTGACACTCATCCACCCCAGTCAGAAGGCTGAGGAGCACCTAGGAAGCGAGCGAGCAAGGAGAAGAGAAGCAGAATTGTGCGCCCAGGCAGGAGGAGAGTGATCAGAGGTCTCTAGGGAGAAGAACTAATACCCAGTGGCACTGGGACAAGGATGTCCTGTGACTTAGTCCCTGCCATGCTGCCTGTGGGCATCTGGGTTGATCAGCCACTGCTCTGTCCCCCACCTGCACTCACGGGAGTTTCACTGGCCAAAAGTGCAACTGCAAACCAGCTAGGAAGCAGAGAGCCTAGCTTTGGGAACAGTCTGCACTCTAAGAGGGTGAATGGGAAAAGAGACATCATTTCTCATCATCCTCAGCTTTGGACAGATGTGTACAGTAATTAAAAGCACTGCTTAAACACATTACCCAAAGCTCCTCTCAGACTAAACGAGGAAGCAAAGGTGCACATCTGTAGTGGTAGAGAAAATTGTCATCCAAATATTTGTGCTAAAATAATCATAATATCATAGAATTGCTTAGGTTAGAAAACACAATGGAGATCCCTGAGTACAATCGTTAACCCATCACTGCCAAGTCCACCACTAAACCATGTCCCTCCATGGTACTGGGACTTCACCACTTCCCTGGGCAGCCTGTCCCAATGCCTGACAACCCTTTCTGTGAAAAGATTTTTCTTGATGTCCAAACTAAATCTCCTCTAGCACAATTTGAGGTCATTTCCTCTTGTCCCATCGCTTATTACCTGTGAGAAGAGACCAACCCCCACCTCACCACATCCTCTTTCAGGTAGTTGTAAAGAGCAACAAGATTCCCCCTGAGCCTCGTTTTCTCCAGGCTAAACACTGCCAGCTCCCTCAGCCACTCCTCATAAGACTTGTGCTCCAGACCCTTTCCCAGCTTCACTAGCCTTGTTGCCCTTCTCTGAACACACTCCAGAACCTCAAAGTCCTTTTTGAAGTGAGGGGACCGAAACTGAACACGGTACTCAAGGTGCAGCCTCACAGTGCTGAGTACAGGGAGAAAGTGTGGTTCAGCATAGGAGCCATGCAGTAGGTATTGATGTAGCTTCATAGAGCAATGGACCAAATTAAATGGACCCTTAAATGAAATAGAGCACATTAAGTACAATTAATATTGCTACTGCTTGCTCTATGCATGCATTCAACAGTGCAGACAATGCCTTATACATGCTCCAAGAAATGCATAACCTAAAGCTCACTACGTCATCACTCCATAGTCGTGTCTATGCTTTGCCCACTTCTCTTTGCTGTTGTGAAGGTGCTGAGGGCATCCCACCTCCTGGACTTCAGCTGACAGGGCTCAGGGCCAGCACCCCACCAGCCCAGCCGGGAGAAACTCCACCCCTCAGGGGACACAGGGAGCCCGCAGGGCTGCTGTGGCTGCAGCCCCCACTGCTTCCAGTGCACACCCATGTATTGGACCTCCCAGTGCAACCATGGCAGGGCCAGCCTGGGGGGCAAAGGGGCCTGGGATGACCCTACTACCAACTTTGTCCAATCCTGCTCTCACTCTCAACCCCCACAAGGAAGCCAGGTCCCTGATGGCTGTATTACAATAGCCTGTGAAATTTGCTCTGTTATTTCTCTATTACTATACTTCAGATTAAAAAGAAAAAGAAAAGAAAAGAAAATGCTGAGAATGGTAGTATCAAACTGCAATAACTTCCCTTGAAATGGATAGTAAATCTTCCTATCTTTTAAATCCATATAGGAGGCATAATATTAAATAAAATTAATATTTTTACTGCTTGCCCTATTCATATATTCAATAATGCAAACCTGTACTTTATTTGAAGCTATGTAAAAGTTTAATATACATACTATTACAACAAGGTCACTTTGGAGTAATCTGTTTGATTGATTCCAAGGAGGTGGCATGCAGAGGGAAAAAGTAATCTTGTATAGAAAATACATAATATCAACCTGAAAGCAGCCTGTTTTCAAGTCAGAGTATATAAATGACAACTATTATACTTTTACTTATACCGCACCGCCAAGTATTGTTGCAGCTTTGCCAGTTGTTTTCCATAATAAATTAAATTCTCTTCAGGGCTGGCCTTCTTGCTGTGTTTGTCACTCCACTATCAAAGTACTTTGCACACACAAAATCACCTCCTGGTTTTTGCCCTGAGATGAATTTTTGTACCAGCTCCTCCACTTTGTGCTATCAAAACAATAAGCTATCAATCAGGATGAAAACATCTTATGAAAAGAAGAAAGGACAAAGTAATATTCTCTAGAACATTTCTCCTCAGCACAATATTGCAAACAAACACTGTGAGGCAACTGACAGCACAGAAAGAGAAACTTCCATAACAGTGTATGTGTGAACTAAAGAGATCCAAGCAGGAAGCACAGGCTCCTTTGCTCTGAGCACAGTGCCATGCCAATATTTAGCTGGTGCTGGTCATCAGTATTTAGGCTAGAGGGAACAGGCTGATATTTAAATATTAGTATACTTGTGTTACAGCCTTTGCATATTTTAAATCTGAAATGGCCACGAAACTTTAGCAGAATCCAAGGAACCAACATATTCCTCTCTTCTGCCTAGCAAGCAAAGGCCTCTGGATGCTGGCTCAAACCCAGCAGCAGTGGAGCATCTCCTCAGACAATTACCTTATTTCAAAAACATTCCAAGGGAAAAGGAAGTCATTACAACAGCTCATAAATTGCTCCAGCAGATATTTGATCCAACTGTGAAGGAAAAAAATGTTCATTGTCCTGACTTTTAATTTGGTCAACTGTCAGCTAGTAGATGTTAGTATAAATGTTGGGACTTTTTCTGCCTTTTCAATCTTTACTTTAGCCACAAAGAGAACTGAGGGGTAGGCAGTAGTTCCTCTGCACCCTGATGAGTCAGATGGTGAGAGAACAGTGACTGAGGACTGGTGAAACTGAACAAGGATTTGCTCTCTTCATTGTTCATCACTCATGTTGTACAGCATGTTCATGTATTCTGTCTTCTCTTAGCACTGGAAGAGGAAACAAAAGCTCTTAAATTATCAGAAAATCCTTTCTCATCACTGATCAAAAAATACAGCCATATTTTCTGCAGCAGATGAGTACAATAGGATCTGAGAGTACCATAGGTAGGAGATGAAACAGAAAAGACAGACTTGGTGCTTGCGTTCTCTGTTATATGAGTACAACACGCTGTTCTGTGTAGGTAAATTTTCTGCTGAGATCATGCACAAAAGCACATGCATCAGGCCCAAGACTGCAGGTGGCAGATCATCTTGGGCTACTTTCAGACCTGCACCTAGATCTACTTTTTATAACCACAAGCTGTCAAATTGGATACTTCTGTGAGGAGCTCTCACAGTTTCCTCAGTCGTTGGTTTGTGCAAATTAGAGAAAACTTATCCTTTTTCTTTGTTGTATGCATAAAGGAGAAGATATCATATGTGTTCATACTCCATCCACCCTGACTCTTTTCTTCATTACTCAATCGTACATTAAATTCAAAATCCCAGATTGTTTAGGGCTCAGCCCTCCATCAAATTTTGCCATGATATTGATCTTCTTGTACAAGCTGTAATGTGTGAAGGTTCTGTGGATGAATGATGCTACCAGAAGTTTCTTATATTGTTCATATCAACATTTTTAAATTTATGCCTTTTGGGTTCCCATGTCACTGCTTTGCTAACAGCATTTCTCCATCCATAACAATATTTTCCTGAAGAGTCTCGATTCAGCCCTTCTAGTGTGAACATTTTTAACTGCTTTAAAAAGCTTTTAGACTCGTCAGGAAAGTCATAAAGCACTCAAAACAATCTCCCTTCTTTTAAAAAGCATTTGTGGTGGACTAATATACTGCCTCAAACATGCTAATTTCATCTCATAATGGTTGAGTATTGCATTACAGGGCAGGTGCAGCAAACTCAACAGCAGCACTCTACTTGTTGTGTTCCATCATGTTAATGAGAGCAATAAATCAATGACATGTTCCAAACCTTGACTTGTCCTAGAAAAGGGGAACACTAACAAAATTTAGCACATCCAGCTTAGAATTTCTCCCGGATGGATAGCTCTCTTTTCGCTCTGGAAAAGTCTAAATTCTCCTTTCAGCTTAAAGGCAATCTTCCAAGATGCTGAGTATGCAATGGATCTGAATGCACCCTTTTTTGGGAGACTGTATTAACAGAGAAACAGGTACACTATTCAGATTAATGATAGTGGAAACAGAGTCCTGAGATGAATGATACAAGGAGCAGAGTGTTACGGAAGATGATTTTACAGAGATAATAGGAAACAAGGGAACTTCAATTCAGAAAGCCAGGAAAGTCCCCAGAGAAAAAAAGTAATATGAAAGGAGTTTAAAACATTGACATCTCGTAGTCTTGAGAATGAAGGCAAAATTAAGGCTAGGTTTAAAAAGTCAAAGGCCTAAATGACAGGAATTGGAGCTATACCTCATTTGTCTAAGAGTATTGTGCAATTAAAGTCATTGATGATACATAACCCTGTTCTCTATAGGGTGTGTACACCTTAGTCTGCAGGTACTGAACAGGTATTTCTCCTCTGAAGTTCTGGTATCCTTCCTTAATTGCTGTAGCATATACAGACATTCATTTGTTAAAGCTAAAGGTAATCAGAAATAGCTACTAGTAATACTCAAGCATCACTAAAAACTAAAATTGCCACTCTGAGAGGGGCCAACATATGGCCCACCTAGATTTTTAGTGTAAAATCTGGTCAGTATGCTGGATGACAATGCCTTTAAGGCAGTAACCCGTAAAGGGCTGTAGGTATTAGCCTAGCACAGGCTGTCATGGAAAGAAATGAAGGTAACCAAGGATCCCATTTCAGCTGACCAAGGATCTGAACATCTCTTACAGTTAACAGAGTGAAGATGTTCCTGTTCTCCGGTCAGAGCCATTTCGATGAGCCCTCTGCAAGGAACCTGTTTATGCAGTATGTAAGGAAATGAAGTAGATTCTTTGCTGGGGGCTAAAGAGATATAATGTATCACATCACAGAAAAACCTTCAGCTGGCTGTGTTGAACCTTTCCACCAGCTGATCATGGTATCCCTAACTACTTGTTCTGACATCATGGCACCTGGCTCCTACACGTCTTCAGCTCTGAAGAAGAGCTTTGAAGAAGGTCAGCTCATGGCATCAAATGGCAATGTCTGAGGTAAGGTCATTCAGTCTCTGTAAGGTCTTTGATGAATGTACGTGACTTATAGGTATAGCAAACACTACCAGTTCCTATTTCAGTTGGAATTTCAGTTCCTGCTATGGCAACACTGCAATACTTTAGAGTATTTATGATCCCTCTTTGTTGTTTTTTGTTATTTAGGTGCTAACAAAGTGTGGCAGCCATACCAAGAAAAAAGACAGATTTTACTTAGAGAACTTGATGTAACTGCATTGTAAATTTTCTTCATAGTTCACACAGAGAAGTTCCTACAACATGTTTCCCTCGATTTTTATTTTAATAACCTCTACTTTGTAGCATCCTTTAACTCTGAGAAAATCTGTCTAAGCATTTATTGAGGAACCTTTCTGTCTGCCTTGTGCAAAGTTATTCCATAAACAACTTGTTTTGATGGATGTGTACTGAGTATGGAGAGGCTCAGCAGGAAATGGGTTGGACAACTCCTACCAAATGAGTAAATGTCAGGAAAGTATGAAACAGACTTTTTGGTCTGGAAGACCATACAAAATTCTATTTATATTAATCAGTGTGTTTGTTCACCACTTGAATATGTGAGTTTAAAGGAAATTAGAGAAAGAAAACTCCCCTGGCTTACTATGACAGTAATAGCAATTACCAGCTACTGCAATTCAGTCGTCGCTATTTTGAAATGACAGTTAACGGAAGTTTTTAATTTTCCATTAGTTTTTTTAAAGGGTTCCTAAAATGCAGAGGTAAAACCTGTCATCTCTGATGTTATTATGCAGCTTGGAGAAGTAAATCAGGTGTTTTATTAAACTTTAGCCAACACAAATATATCATCGCAGAGGAATTCTAAGAATACATATATTAAAATTCCTATAAATTGTGTGACATTTTAAGAACATGCTGGCAAGATTTTTAAAAAGAGGGAAGCTTATTGAGATGATCTGGAGATATAACTGTGACCTGATTCTGTTTTCTTGAAGACAAACAAGTAAAGCATATACAACAGAGGCAAAGAAACCATGGCAAAAGTCAAAAGACTGACTTTGGTTTCTGAGTTTTACTTGTAGTTTCACTGTTAGAAAAACTTAGGCACAGCACTTGTCTCTGTCAGCCACCTCAAAAAACTGCCAATCTGATGCCAGTGGTAACCTGTGTAAGATACTGCTTTTAGCTGTCATTTTGGAGGTGTTCAAAAGACTTGGACTCAACTAGCTGAATCAAAGACTCATTAAACAGAGGGCAAAAGGAAAGGGAAGAATGAGAAGAAAGAGTGTAGGAAAGTGTGGTTAAAAAAAAAAAAGAGAGCAGTGAATTAGGCCTGCTGTAGAACTTATAACTTTGAAAAGGCATCTGGCAGCCAGAGCAACCTGACAGTGATCCTGGTGTCATCTGCTCTCTCACTTTAGTACTGTCAGGCCATGACATCTCAGAGTCAGAATGATAATGGCACAGTGGAATTAATATAGTGGGCTCTAGAGTCCCAGGCACAACTGTGAAACTCATTTGTCTTCGTTTCATATCTTACTTGTATCCAAATCAAATTGTGATCATTCAGAATAGCCATCTGCTCATTATTTTGTCCACTAACTGACCCTCACTTTAAGTTGGGCAAAGAAGTTCATGAGTTGCTGTGTTCCTACATCTCCTACTTACAAGTGCAATCTCAGCATTGCCATTCTCCTGAAAAATGCAAAAGTCTTTGATTTATTAGATTAATTCAATGTTTCTGCCTTTGGCAACTTTTTATAAACATTTCTCTGTGAAGGGATGAACTGCATTTCTGTTACTGGAACAGCTCCTCTGATCTGTATGCTAAATGCCTTCTCCACTTTGCTGTACTCGATATGCAAGAGAAGTGAACTGACTGGGACACAATTCCAGGAGGTTTGCATCTGGGAAGCTGAAGAGTAATTAGACACATTCTTCTGTGGAACAGAGCCTGTGCTATACCTCCATTTTACCTTTTTGTTATGGGTGTCTTCAAGAGAGCATCATGAGATTCATTGAGATTCACTTTCCAAGACACAACCCTCCTTGGGATGGGAGCTTTCGCATCGCCCTAACTGGGAAAGTGACTTCACTGGTTAGCAGGACAATTCATGAGCATTTCCACATTGATCCTGTCTCTTTCCCCCACACCTGCAAACTTATCTCCAAACTGATTTGTAGGTTCTGACACATAGCAATAAAATCAACTCGGTGAAGATAACTTAACTTGTAAACTGCAGTAACCAAGAGTCTTAATTTATTGTATCCCTTGTCAGTGCATCACTGTTTTAAAACTCCTATTGTGTCATACACATGCCAGCTAATAATATACAGATTCATATTAGCTACCTTAGACATATATGTGGCAATTTAACCCATTTGTAATAATGGCTTTTACTGCACAAAAAGCCTCCCTACCTTGGAGGTAGAAACAGAGATATTTAGAACCAAAAAGATAACAATTTTTCAGAGATGACAACTGTAATGCCTCCAGACAAGTAAAGACCATCCTGGAGATCAAGCACAAGATGAGCTCAAAAAGGGAGAAGACTTGCTCTGCATCATAGCTCAGTCCAATCTGCTTTCAGGCAGCTGACCAGCTGTCCCAGGCATGACGAGGGTAGTGTTGTGCAACAGTGACAGACAGGTCCATCCAGCCAGGCTACCACGCTCACAGGAGATCTTGCAAGGTCTGATAGTTTATCTTCGGGTAGTTTCTCTAGAGACAACAGCAGTACAGTAACTTTACCTTGGTCTTTCTGCTTCAGTTAACTTTCAGAATAGGTGAAGCCAATTTTGTTCCAGCCAACCCACAACCAATCCCAGCAGGTAGCACTGTTCCCTCAATACCAGATGACTTTCCTCTCTCTAGACGACTTACCAATTTCCTTCCATGCTCTTTCTGGTGTTTGTTTAAATATAAATCTCCTGGTTTTCATCATAGAATGATAGAATCATAGAATATGCTGACTTGAAAGGGAACCATCAGGATCATCAAGTTCAGCTCCTGGCCCTGTGCAGGACACCCCAAGAATCACATCATGTGCCTGACAGCACCATCCAAGTCACTTCTTGAACTCAGACAGGTTCGGTGCTCTGATCACTTCCCTGGGGAGGCTGTTCCAGTTCCAAGAGATTCTATGCTTGATTATGCCCCCTCTATTCTTGATCATGCTCTCAGTCTGTCTCTGAAAAGCATGAGAATTTTGCAGATTATCATATCAAGCACTGAAACACGCCACTCACTTCCTTCTGAGCTGCTATCATTGCTCTGATCTCTAGGTGAGCATCTGATCTCTAGGTACCCAAGTATGAGGCTTCAGTTAATGACATGAATGTTGTAACAAATTATAAAGGACAGTAACAGCATTTTTAATACGTAAAGGGTGTTTTGGCAGAAAGACTAAGTGCTGTGTGTTGTTATATGAGCTTTTGGCCTTCAGGAATACTCAGTGATTTGGAGATCATAAGGAAAGAGACAAACAATGCAACAGCCAGAAAGCTGGCTCAATGTTTCTTATTGCGGGTGCTTCCAAAACACAGAGGACATCAGTGATATGGAGGAAAGGGGAAGGAGGGTGGGATGAAAGAAGAGAGGGAGGAAAGAAGGAGAAAGGAGAGGGAGGAGAGGGAGGAAAGGAAGGAGAAAGAAGAGGGAGGAAAGGAAGAAGAAATGTCAATCTTTTCAGTGCTTGGTCTTGCTTCTCTTGGACTGAGAATTTTGTGATTGCCTTAAGAAGTAACAGGGGAAAAACATTTTGTACATTCACCTGCAGGTAAAAATATCCCTCTCCTTAAAAACAAAATACACTAAAAAGCAGCCCAAATATCTTTCAGGTGCCAGTACTTGGGCTGTTCCCCTGAGTTTCCTGAAGCACTGCCTATCTCTTGTCTTCTGCCTGTAGAAGAGAGCAGTGTGTAGACTGCAGAGCCCTTAATTCGCACTGTATAACACAATAATCACAGATCTCTCTTTCCCTTCAAGGTTCTCCATGCTCAGTGCCAGGTGTCACATGTCTCTAGAGGATGTCACCACAGTCTTACTCTGGGTTCATGCTCTTGTTTGGTGACCTGGAAGGGCTTATCCCAGGTCCAAAAAAGCAGCTAAGCATTGAAAGGTAGGTCGCTAATCAGAGCACTGCAGTCAAGAAGGACTTACAAGGTGGCAATCTCACAGCAAGTCACAGCTTCTTGTTTTGCCCATCATTTTCCACATGGTTCAATGCTCCATCACCTCCCCTGCATATGCCTGCTCTCAGGAGTATGGGTTACATAGCTTCATTTTGGCATCAAGACATACTTGTCACTTTGCTGGCTAATCTAAATAAATGAATGTGCTCCTCTTCTTTCTATTCAGCTTTTTCTTCTTATTAGGGATATTATATGGTAGGCAAAGGTAAAGACTTGAGCTATTGTACTCCAGTTCAGCTGCAGCAGTCTCAGCTATAAAACTTGGACTGTCTTCAGAATCATCCAATGAATTAACACTCCAACTTGTCTCGCTTCAAACACACTTTACCTACCAAATTTTTCCAGCTGTATGTAAGGTCACTGTAATTTATTTATTTTAGTCTCTGAATACTGCAGTACATTTATTTTTCTTTATGTCACGCTACTGCTCCCTGCTGCCCAAGTCTATTTCAGATCCACAGATCCATTTTACACCACTTAAGCATGAGACGGATCGTATAATGACCAAGGGTAACTGGCTCCTCAAAAGCAGGGGGGCTGTCAATGAGATGTTTGTCTCACCATGATTAATTGCTGTGAAATGCCCACAGAGATTTAAAATCATGATTAATTACCAGGAAATGCACAGAGACCTTAAAGACTAAATTCTACTCCTTGCTAAGTTTACCCAAGAGTTCCTATACATCCTGCATCTGGGGACACGTTTGCAACATGCAATCAACTGATAAAACTCCCACAGAATATATGGCAAATTGTCAGGAAAAGGCTACATAAAAAATAGCTTGTAGTAAGCTCTGTGTCAATATGTGTAGATAGTCAGTGGCTGAGGTGTTAATAGTCCATTTCTTTAACTACTGTTTTGTTTTACCTAGAAGATACTAATTTGTTTGCAAAGGAAAATACCTTTAAAATAAGCAATTACATTGTTGTTGGTGCTTTTTTCTTTATTTGGCCTGCTCAAAGACATAACAGTTATCATAAGGTTAATGTTCTTTCTGAGTAAAAAATGCTAGATCCTATCTGTATAATGCATTTCTTTTCTATTTTATTCAGCACAGAGGCTGAGGAGATTAATAAGCTTCAGTATTTTACATTAAGCTTATTAAAGATCTAAATTTTAATAGGTTTGAAATCATCTTCTGAAATCCCACATTAAAAGAAAAGCTAAGAGCAACTTACTCCATTTCCTGGGAACTTTCCCAAAAACTTCTATCATTCACATAAAATCCAGAACCAGGCCGCACTCTATCATGTAGCGGGGAGGAGGTTAGTCAGTTCACCCAAACTTGTGCCACATTTGGCCCTTGCTGGATTCATGACAGCCTCCTGCCACCTTGCAGATGAGTGCTCATAAGCACACTCATACTTCACCAGGTAGAAGCAATCTGGTATTGTGCTGGGAGAGATAGGATGGGGAAGAAGACGTGACAACGAGGGTGCCTGTTACCTGCACAAACAAGTAACCAGAGAGCACCGTGGACTGTGTTAACTCCTTCAGTTCGTAAAACCCCATCAAGAGCACAGGCTCTTCGAATGAGAAAAATGTGTTATACTAATCACTTCAATCCTTCGGTTTTCCATGCAAAACTTCACCACATTTTCAATACCTTTCAGTCGGTTGCTCTGAATTAAGTCCTTTTAAAAAGTTTCGGTTTTGTAACACTTGAATTTATTAGTGAATTTTATCACTGGGCTTTCTGGGAGTAAATTCCTTTCCCCATTTCCTCATTTCCTTCTGCTAACTGCAATCCGTTTAACATAGCTTTACAATGTTGCTGTCCAGCATGTTGCAGTTAAAATCACAGGGAAAAATGGGTGCTCTGAGAAATGGGACTCCTTCTCAAGATAATTTACCCAACTTTAAACCAACTCATATAAAACCAAGAAGTGAAGAGATCTTTCAGTACACACACACTAAGTTCTAGGTACAGAGTAACAGTACTCTTTAGTAGCAGGTACGTTATGCACGCGGATTTCATCCTACACAGAGGTTTGGCAGACACAGTAATTGTTTTCTTTTAGCAGACCTGTAAGAGAAAGATCAAACAATTAGACTTGCTAAAGCTGAAAAAAACTCTCTCTTTCGCTTGCCTCCTCAGAGCTTTTCACTTTCTACAGTTTTACAAACCTGGCTGAAGACAAGCTGCTAAGAGAACGCTGTGAGCATCAAATCTTCATTCCTTTGGGATTTTATTAAAGAAGAAAAGAATTTAAAGAATTTAAAGAATTGTAATAAAGAATAAAAGAGAGGTGGATTCAAGTGTGAAAAAAAAGATCTATCAAAATTTGACCTGGGAACATCCCACCCTCTACTGTTTACAGACATTTTCACTCATATAAGAACAGCTATAAAAAATGTTCCAACGTAAAGCCTAAGGATGAAGTAACTCACCAGAGGGGTAGCTGTAAACAATGTTGTATATCTAAGAAGTGGGTCAAAGAGAGGTGTCCTCTCTCAATAAAGTAACTAGAAGATGACAACACAGAGCTGAGCTCAGAGTAGAGAATTAAAGAGAATACTGGAATTTTCTAAGACAAACAAAAATCTGAAAATAATTACAATCTATAATTGCAAAGAAGTGACCCACTGGTACATGAAATTGCTCGAGACTGTGCCAGACTGTGCCAGAAACTCAGTCTTAGTCGTAGTAGCTGGAAAGCTGGCCTTACTTCCCTAGACCTTGTACAAGCCAGTTGTTTAAGTTGCAAATGCCCCTTTAAAATGCTCATGCTGTGGAAAAAAATAAAACCAACACATTGGCATAATGAAGTGCAACTATGAGGAACAGCTTTTTAAATGGGAGAGCACAGATGTTCTATTCACAATGGCTAAGGTTTAAATTGAAAAGTGTCATTGTTTGGCCATCATTTCAAATCACTCTAAAGGAGAGTTTTCAGGGCATACACACTTGAGGAGCACAACGCTAAGGTAGAGATAAATTGCTGTATCCGCTCTGCTCTGAGTGAAAAGAAAATGGTTTTCATGTGCGTGATAAACAAAAAGTGGAAAATCATAGTTGGCGAGAAAGGAGAGACCAGGAGTGAAAGGCAAAGACCGTGAACAGCAGCAGCCTTCCTCCAGCTCATGGGAAGAAAAAAAAAATGTTTTCCCCAAAGCTGACACTACTGCAATGGGTAGGAAGACCTTGCAGCTTCCCTGGAGTCCACAGGCTGGCTGTACACTGGCCTTGGAACAGGAGGAAGAGGGAAAGGGATATGAACCTAGGGCTTGTTTTGCTAGGCAGAGGTGCCCAAGTCATCCATGCCATACCACTGCACAGATCCCCTCCTCTGCCACAACACCACAGGGATTTTGAACAACATTTAGGCTGCTGCCGTAAAGAGAGCAAAGCCTGCCTTCCTGGCAGCAAGGTTATCAGCAACCACTCATGGTGAGCACTCCCACTACTTTTATTTGTCCCGCACTTCAGAGCAATCTCTGTACATGCTCTGAGTAAGGAATGCTGGATTGGACCTCCTAGGTGTGGTGGTAATAGAAGTAATACTTTATATTTTATCAGTCAGTAAACAAAGAATATCAGCTGCAGGTCCACAGCTCTTCTCCAGTACCTACCTTAACTTGAGCATTTCAGATCAGCTGTATATGGTAACCCTTCTCTCTCCCTTGGAGAAACAATCGTAGAATCATAGAATCATGTTAAGGGGTTGGAAGGAACCTTAAAGATCATCTATTCCCAACCTCCCCTGCCATGGGCAGGGCCACCTACCACTAGACCAGGTTTCTCAAGGCCATTTCCATCCTGGCCTTGAACACTGCCAGTGTATGGGCACCCACCACTTCTCTGGGCAACCTGTTCCAGTGTCTCATCACCCTAATACTGAAAAATTTCTTCATAATATCTAAGTTTCCCCTCTTTCCCTTTCTACCATTACTCCTTGTCCTATCACTGCAGTTCCCAACAGAGTCCATCTCTGGCTTCCATGTAGGCGTCCTTCAGACGCTGGAAGGTTGCTATGAGATCTTCACACAACCTTCTCTTCTCCAGGTGAACGGTCCCAACTTTCCCAGCCTGTCTTCACAGGGAAGGTGCTCCACTCCTCTTATCAGCTTCAAGGCCCTCCTCTGGACTGGCTCCAACAGTTCCATGTCCTTTTTATGTTGGGGGCACAAGAACTGGACACAGTACTGTTGGTGGGGTCTCACAAGAGCAGGGGGGAAGAATCACCTCCTCCAACCTGCTGGCCACGCTCCTTTGGGTGCAGCCCAGGATCCCGTTTGGCTTCCTGCGCCGCAAGCGCGCACTGCTGGCTCATGCTGACTTTTTCATCAACCATCAATCTCAAGTCTTTCTCCACAGGACTGCTCTCAATCACCTCTCTGCCCAACCTGTAGGTGTTTCTGGGATTGCCGCAAATGTTACCCTCTGGATACTGTATTTATAAAGAGGGACAAGTACCAGTAAAACTCAATGGTGCTTAAAGTAGGAGACTTTGAAGGCCTCTATAAAATAATGCTTCTGGGGAATTTACCTTCCCAGTCAGCACTGGCCACTAATTCTGATTATACTGGTCAGTTACACAGCAGATAATTATGTCCAGAGTTGCAAATAGCCCAATAGGCTCCCCAAATATGTTTCACCAGCACTTGCCTACACTAATTGTTCAACAGAAACAGGGAATTCCAATTAATGAGCAATAAATACGATTTTTCCATGTACTTCACCACTATAAAAAAAAAAAGGATAGAAAAATCTGAGGAGTCATGATAAGATGATAAGACAACTACAGTGAAAAGAAATCCAGGTATATTCTGATTGCATAAAAACTGGCAGATTTATCCCATGGCAAATCATGGGAAAAGAATTGCCAATCAAGAGACACTTTCTTCTCAAGACAGCAGGGAAGAGGGGGATAATGTGTAGAACCGATAAGAATTTTCACTGGTCAGGAAAAATACAGAAAGCAAAAAAGCCCATTTAATTCATATTCTTCAGGATAATGCAGGTCTCCTCTATACTTTCTTTTGCTTATCTCTTTCTGCTCTCTCATTTTTGCTTCTTTACACAGCTGCCAATTTGGGAGTGAAAGAGTCAAGATGCTCTTCAAAAAATTTGATCCTGCAGAAGATATGGAAAATGGTCAAAAAGCCTTGGCTAAAGAAGAAGCTCTGGCTCCCACTCCTCATATGCACACTTCCACCACTAGACATTGTGGAAAAGGTATGCTGTTGGAGACAGAGGTATCTGCACCACTCAGGAAAACTCAAAGCCTGGCCTAAAATACAGTCATGGATTTTTGTTGGTTTTTAAAGTTAGCTCATAAAGCTGTGTTTTATAACATGCATTAAGTGAAGCAGAAAATGAACCATGGGTTCTTGAGGGAAAAAGAATGTTATCATGGGCCTATAACAGAATTTCACTTTTAAAAGATTTTTTCTGTGACTATAACAGAAATCTCTTTCCATCTCAGCTACGATTCATACGGATACATTGCTGGGAAGGCCATTCTCCTTGCTGAAAAATAGTCAGGGACTGAGTAAAAAGTAACTTTAGGAGATTCATTAGCAGAGAGTGGCTGGGCAGAATAACAGCTAATATTATTTTGGTTTTGGAGTGTGCATACACCATTGCATGCGTCCAGCCAAACTGTTCTTAGAAACAAGTAGATGTGACACAATAAATAACACCATTCTGTTCTGTCCAAAACTATCTACGCCTAAATGGTCCAAGAAGCACAAACAGAAAGGACAGAGCTGACTAACTTCTGCCATTAAAGTAAACGCGCCACCATCCTCAGTACTTCCAACATTTCAGCTTTGTTAACTGCAGTAGGGTTGCCTAAACTACACTGCTAAGCAGGATTTTGCATTTTATTAACATTCCTCTGCCAGGCAGATATCTGGTTAAGGTTCGTTAATCTTTAATTATGTTTTTTAAAACCCTGTAGCCAGTAAACACCAGTAGTTTATAGTCAGCTGTGAGAAGTAATATTAACCTCCAATCTGCATACACCAGTCTGCTCCCGCACATTAAGCACCTAGCACTGTTCACCTTCTCTACCATTTTGCCTTGCACACAATTTACATCATCCGAGTACTGTAAATTGGTATTTATACATAGGACTCACAGCCTGCATATGCACACAAAATCAGGGCCAGAGGGTAATAAGGTAAGGAATACTAAAGATTAGAATAAAAAATGGAGGCAAATGAGAATGAAGACAGACAATATGATATAGAGCAGCCCTGGGGAGCTAAGGGAGAAGAGATGATGCTTCAGTCGATTCCCTTTGTATAAACCACACTCATTTATAACTCAAATGGATGAATAAGTGAGTATTTTTCCTTCCAGCTATCCTGCTAGCTGTAAGTGTGAAAATATGGTAAACATCATCTCCAAAATGCATTCCTTGTTTCTCATCTCCTACTGTGTGCAGAAACTAGTTACATTCATTTTAAAATACTTCTTGGCTGAGTTCTTTAGCCTCCTCAGATATGGGAGCAGAGAGTTAATCACTGTTTAACTTCCAAGCTGGTTTTGTCACTTGATTTAAACATAACTCTCAGAAAGCTTAGTCCCTGTAAGATCCAAATTTGTGAGACATCAAGCACCATCCTTGAGCCTTAATGCCCTCAGCTGCTTTTGTCTTCTGAAGGGGCTTAGGATAAGGTCCTTAAAAGCAATCACCAAGAAATCACGCCTAAATACTTTTTCAATTAGGGCTTGATCCCACAGGCAGCGTGTGCTGTAAGTGCAGAAACCAAGGGCTGGTGCTGAATACTTAGAGTTTGTTTAGTGCCTGGGCAGCGAAGCTCAACAACAGAGTGAGCAAATGCAAAGAGAGGAAGGAAAAAAGCATCTGGCAATATAGCCAAATTTGTGCAGCCTCATGCTGAGTCCTGCAGAGGAGGGGCAGGTGGGTATGCCCAGCATGAGCTGCTCAGGATGAGAGACAGTCATAACACTGAAGTCAAGTGAGGAATTTCAGGTGCTGCCTGTGTGACAGAACCAGCAGATCACTCAAACGTGACCACATCAGAGATGAATCCACAGTAACGTGAGACCAGAAGAAAGTGAGGGGCCATTTTTTTTCTAATATTCAGCAGTCTGTTGACCCCATTCATGCACAAGGCAGCTTTTATGCTGTTCCAAGAGATCACAGCCTGTATTGGGCTGCAGCAACAAAGCCTTCTTGGCAGCCCTGCGCCGCTCTCCCACCACTCCAGACCCTGTGTTGGTTCCTCATAGATTGGCCTGGGAGGGTGAAACAAATACAAATACCATCAGAATAAACAGTTTTTATCCTCTTCTGGTATTTTCACTCTCTTTTTACCTTCATTTTCTATGTATGTTTAGCCTGCAGGTTTATGTAAGAGCATTTGCTGAAACAGCAAATTCTCATGCAAGCTATATTCTAAGAACTTGTAGAAATTATTCAATGCATAAGGAATAAATGAAAAGGAATCAGATAATTAGCAAACAGAAAACAGAACCAAATTACTTTAGTCATCAGCTCTCCATAGCAGTTCTGACCTTGGAATAGCTGGTGGCTGTTTCACACACATTAACTGAATCTCCCACTAGTTCCAGAGACTTCCCCACAGTCACTGTGATGTCACTTGGGAGCTCTTTCACCACCACTCGACCCCATTAGTTACCATGGACAGGCAGTGCAGGCCAGCTGCCTGACAAGGAACAGTAGTGACAGTGGGACCAACAGGGTTTCACTGGCAAGGCCCAAGCCCAGAACCTCCATGAGGCCATCAGGCCCAAGCTGGGGTGGCAACAAGGCTAGCCCAAACCCTATGGCCACCACATCAGTTAACAGACATGGGATGAAACCTCTCCATTTTGCAGATTTCTCACAAACTCATTGAGAAACACAGGTGAAATTCATTTGTGCTACTTAGCTCTGCTGGAGATTTGGTCAGCAGGATCTTTTTGCTATTCTCAGGTGAGTTAGACTGTGGGAGCTATTAATTGCCCTCCTTGTACTCACATGAGAAAAGCTGTCTTTGGTCAGATTAGCATCAATATTGAATAAAGAAAGCTTGTCTGTGATCCTTGTCTGAAAGTCAGCCATCAGTTAACCTCTTTTGGTGTCCCTAATAAAGTTGATTATACCTATACCAATTTATATCACTGAAAAGGGAGTTTAATTTCCCTTCAAACTCCAGTACCTCCTCTAGGAGTTAATGACTAATATGTTCAACATCTTCTTTCTCAGCTGCATAATTACTCTTCTTTCCACACTTCATATCTCTTCTGCTTTCAGAGACAATTTTTGTCTCTCAGAGCTGCTCTCGGTGGAACTCACCATATGCCTTCAGCTGCCCTCTCTGTCAGTTGTCAACCTGCCTTTCTCTGCCTCTGAAATTTTCTCCTGGGGATTTAATTTGCAAAACACAGCAAGAGGTGAAAGTGGCCACTGTGGTGCCAGCAGGAGATATTTGATCTCCACAGGACTTCAGTACCTGAGGATATCCAGGTACCCTGAGGATGTCCTTCAGAGAGGGTATCCATGGACTTAACATGGATCTTCAAACATCAGGTATAAAAAACAAAAAATATGTGGATTTCAACTGGGATTTAATTTTGTTTTCCTCTGGATATTGTTCTAATCCATTCAAACAACTACTGGTGCCATCAAGGACAGAAACCAGTAGGCATCTCCTGGTGGTCATCTTTATCCCCCATTGACTCCTAACATTTTCACCCTGTATGTATGTTACACTATATGAAAACAATTCTCTTCCAAAGGAGCTGACATCTTCACTCCAACTGCCTTGGGAATCTCTTTAGCCCACTGAAAATTGAATGGAAAATGAGATGTCATCGCCTGGTGTAAGCTTCTTTTCAGCTTCTGTACCTCCTTTGGGTCGGACCTTTTATTAAAGAGATGGGACTATCATGGTTATACACAACTTATTATTTAAAATAACAAACAAGGCATCAGTCTCATCGGCTGCAGAGCTTAGTAACATATCGCCATAATGAAGGATAGTCACGAGTTTCAAGGTTACATGGCAGTTTATAACTTTCTGGTTCAATAAGCCATTAACACGAAACTTTGTTTTGACTTAATAACCTATCACCTTTGGTCACTTTTACTGCAATACGTCTTTTTTCTACCAATTATCTGCTAAGTCATGTACACCCATATACTTCTGTTATAACATCCAAATTCTTAACTTAAACTGTAAAATCACATTACTATACTTAAAACCCTCCACCTTATCACCCAATGTATTTTCTTATTTATGGTTATAGGAGTATCGGTTTGTGATTCTCTTGTTTGGGGTCTATATATCTCTGTCATCCCATCAGCCCGAGTTCCCTCCAAGGCTGTAAATCAAATCCTCATTGCCTGTGGAAGTTTTAACCCCTCAGTTTCCCACAGCCTGGCAAGAAGTAGAACAGCATTTCAAAAATACTTACTAGCCTGATGGCTACCAGTCTAATGTCATCTAGAAGGTCCTAAGCCTGGCTTTCAGGGCAGACACCTGTTGCGATAAGTAGCAATACAGAGTCCCCAAGCAGGTGCAAAAGGGAGCTCATTTATTCCAAAAAGCAGGCCTTTTTAAGCAATTAGGCTTTTATCAACTGCATACTTTTAAAATACAACAAACTGATTTAACCAACCACCATAAACCACAATGTGAACAAGTGATGGTAATATAACTTGTTTTCTACGGTTACGTAACTTGTTTTCCACCTCTGTTCCAGCTGAGTCATACCCAGAATCCTTTTCTACTTAGCCAAAGTAACAGGAGTAGGCCATGATTTTACAAAGGCAACAAGGCCTTCATTTTATAAGGTTTTACCTATATGCAACAGACACCTAAAGCTTCTCATGAAAGGATACTGGAGGAAGGACCACCAGTTTTCAGAAAGCTCTCATTTGGGTGACCAAATCTGGCAGGAGTTTCAGGTTGCAAAACACAGTGGGATGCAAATATTTCCCAACAACTGCACTCATGGCTTTTTGTTGGCTAACCAAGGAGAGTCTCAACTCAGCATGCTCACAGTTTTCAGGTACCTTGCTTTTTCATGTGTTATGGCAAGGTTCCCAGGCACCTCACATGGCAAAGAGAAGGCATCCCAGTAGATGTCAGCACATCTAAAAATCAGGAATTGCCTTGCCCTGCACAGCCCACCCTCAGGGAAATAACGTACCATAGAACATCATGCCCAGTATATAAACTGGGGGAGTATATATACTGTGAGGAGCCAATTGCTGCTCAGGGACAGGCTGGACATTAGTCAGTGGGTGGTGAGCAATTGTTACGTGCACCACTATCTTTTCTTGGGTTTTATTCCTCTCTGTATTTTTCTCTCTCTTTTCATTATTATTAATTCGTGTTATATTTCACATTATTTTAGTTATTAAACTGTCCTTATCTCCACCCACGAGTTTTATGTTTTTTCCAGTTCTCCTTCCCCTCCCACTTGGGGGGAGAGGCAGTGAGGAGAGTCCGTGTCGTACTTAGTTGCTGGCTGTTATTAAACCACGACAGAAGTCAGCGTGCCTGCTGTGCCCTGGCACACAGCCTCAAAATGCCGGTGCTCAGGAGCTGCTATCGAGCTGTGGGTCCGCCTTTGTTTGCCTGAGTAGCACGTATACACTGGAGCTGCATTAGCCTGCACCTCGCTGTATGCTGATAAAAAATCATGATGAATTATCCAGTTCATTTTGGCTCTGTGTAGAGCTATCAAGACTCTCCATATGCAAAGGGGTCTTGTTTATCATATGATAGATACTGTGTAATGTAGCACCTAAATTACACTGAGTTTGCAATACCATCTGGTTTCATCTTTCATTATATTAGAGGATCACTATGTTATATTTGACCTGAAAATTGGCGTAAGAATAAAGCAGGGCCATGGATGCGGTTTGAAGTGGTAAGAAGCTCTGCTCACTCACATGAGGCAAGCAAGTTTCAGACATAATTCTCTTTTCTCATCTTCAGATCTGAAAAACAGCAAATACCAACTAGACCACAGCAAAAATCTAGTATTATGCACAGGTTTACCTGGAAGTAGAGTCAGGTGACAATGCCATAGAAGTAGTGTCCATTCAAATTTTCTCATGTGACAGAAAAAGACTGACATACAGTAGAAGGAATGTGGGAGCCGGTGGATGTCCCAATCAGGGAATGAGAGAGTCCCCTAAAGGGACAGACCCTGAGAGAGCTCCCCAGGTTAAAGTGGCAAAAAAGGCCTCCCCCCGGATGCCCTGTTCTGTTATGGAAATGTATACCAGTTCTGCTTCCCCAGTTGGCCTCCCCGCCCCCTTATACCTTATCTGCTCCTTCATTAGAAAGTTCTCCCTCCCCACTCTCCCATTGGACCTTGGTCCCTGCCGCTCACTCAGATTTTCCCATTGGCTCCCATACCCTAATCCCGCCTATGTACCGCCCCTGCCCCGATGCTTTCCCCGCCCCCATATATAAACTGATTTGGTCCCTGGCTACCCTTTAGGATGGAGCTGAAATAAATCTCTGCCATGGAAACTCCACACAAAGACCCTTCCTGCCTCTTTGCCATTGGCTTGTCGAAGAAGCTATCCGGTGCTTGTGTGTGTCTGTGTGAATGCAGTGGCTGCCGAGCGACTTTCTGTTGAAGTCGGTTCGGGCAGGTCGTAGCATCCCACCAGAACACCCTCCGGATCCCAACAAAGGAAAGCCAGGGAACCTTTGGAGGAATAGCCCATAGGTGTTAAGTTATTTTTGGTTTGATAGGATCTTAAGACAGAGTAAAGAAAATATTTCCATTAACTTTTAGCAAACTCTAAGTCTTCCCATTGATGCCAAACTGATTTTTGCTCTTAAATGTTCTTCACATATACTTGTATCTCTGCAACGTAGTATCATATAACTGTATAGATCCGTAGCTAGCATTTTACCCACGCTGTTAGACAGAAAGACAAAACACATTCCTAAAGGCCCCTATCCTATCTTGCTTCCTATGGGAACCAAGGACAAGCCACTCTTCCAAGACACTTTCTCATATCAACTAGCAAAAAGGGGGCTCCAGAAAAGGGTTGAACCAAGGGGGTGAATTACCTCATCACCTCTGCTTCTAAATGGGGAGTCTTGTCAATTATGCTAATTTGCTAAACTTATAAAACTGTGTTTGGCCTATATCGCATGAGCTTTTTTCCATACTTGCCCCTGGAGGCCTCCAGTTAGAGATCAGCTTTTATATTACTTCCTATATTAATACAGTCTTGAAAATGTGTTGTTTTATTTCTAGGTCTTTGAGACATCAGCGTGACTTCAAAGAAATGATGGGCTAATGTATTTTTTTATTGGTAGTGCAAAGATGCTCAAGGAAGTTGACCATTTCTCCTCACTGTCTACATTTGACTCAGTCAGCCAAAGCACTTTCTTGAGTGCAAGCTCCTCTTGCAGACCAGCTTTCTGACTGATTAAACTACAGAATAATAATTCATCATTGTCTGTCCATTCCCACTTTACTGACTGTCTAATTAAAATGATTTTTATGCCCAGAGATAATTGCTTTCTTCTATTATTACTCTGAAATGTTAATATAATCTAGCTCACCAGTCTCTATGTCTACCACTAGAGACAATAAATAAATTAGATACAGAAAAATGATGTTTAAATAATATTATGATTGAGTCATAAAACTATAGTAGCACAGAAATTCCAGTTAAGGCCACGGAGTGTTGCCAAAGATATTTGCTGTACACATGGCTGGTTATTTCTCAGAGTCCCAAAAAAGGCCATGCTATACACCCTGGGTGCTTCATTAGCAACACATTACTGGCCTTATAGAGTCAAGTGAAACAGAAAATCATTTTACAATGGTCGTTATTTTTAATGTCAGAACTTACTGACAGTCCTTATCCTGCGGCATCTGAAATACGTGGATCAGAAGATGTTGACAAATGTTGGCTCTTCAGTGGAATCCTCTTGCCTTAATTATCTTGTTAGTTTGTACATTGTTTAAAAATGGTTTTTGTTGTGGTCTGTCTTTGTCTAATGGCCCTTTGATAAAGGTAGTTGCACCATATTACTGCCCTCAGAAGACAGAAGTAGCAATCAAAAATAGAATTGCCGCAAACAAGCTGTTTCTGTAAAGACCAATCAAGTCAATATAAACATTGGATATTTTAATTTTAAATACCCAGAATATGTTTTCTCTTCCTTATTGGTTTTTAAATACCATCACCACCAGCCCATACTCAACATGCCACTATTCCCTACCTTCAGCACTTTTCCTCCTTGCATGATATCTGTTTATTCTGGTGCCTAATCAGCCCAAAGCACATGCGTAAGTACGTACACACATGGGCACAAGCAGTGCCACTTTGGTTGTAATGCATTTGGGGCTGGTAGGATGCATCTCATTCAGCCTCAAAAAGGCAGATCGGCAGGCCCAGGTGAACAGTAAACTTCAAATGTATCCATGCCCATTCTGCCTTTTCCTAACCTGAAATTTTACCCTATGTTTTTAATGATAATTGCATTAGCTGCCTGATCTCAGCAGGCCTTTTTGGTGAAACCTGTAGAAAAGAAGGGCAACAAACACATTGGCCTTACCAGAGACACATGTTGAAAAATTTCCATCCTTGCAGACTGAACTGCAGAACATTGTAACAACCAGTATTATCACCTGAATCCCTCACCTCCTTCCAGCCCTGATCCATGTTTGTGGGGCTTGCTTTAAAATTCCATAACATCAAAAAAACTTCAGACTTTGCTTTACTACTCATCGAAGCTGGTCCCACGAGCACATATTTTATTTTGTTAAGATCTCTTGAGATACCAGAATAGAACATGAAAAGTTTTAGGTCTGTAAGTTACTTGAGGTTATTTCCAGATATTTTTATGGTTTACTGTCAACAGCTTATAATTAAATTCATACCATCTATACGCAGCTTGGTTTCAAAAAGTAAGGGCAATGAAAAGTAATGGCAAATTTACAGGAGATCTTCATATCTTGGTGTGAAGGTAATTTGCTGACACAGCCTGACAAACACCTTGGAACACAAAGCCATGCTGCTGTCTTCTCTTCCCAACCAGCGGTACTGTGGATGCAGCAGGTACTGAAATGGCCCTCATGCAATGCTCTCCATCTCATTCTCACAGGTTTTCTGTAACACGTGCAGCATGATGAGCTTCAAAAATAATTGTGTCCCCTGAGAGACCTGGGTGTCCCATCCTTGTCTCTTGACTCCTTGTCCCTCATATGGCCACAGCAACTTGTAGGCTCAGCCAACTCAAAATTGTTTGACACGTTTGCTAAAATAATTTTCAGGGGGTCCTTAGACAGCATCAAGACACCAGTGAAAATATAGAAAGCAGCAATTGTAATCTGTCTTTTACAACACAGATTTTTTTTTCCCAAGTAAGACTATATTCAGCTTGCATGAGGAGAAAGGAAGAGATCTCTAGGGGAAATTGTACCATATTTCTGTTTCATCCCAGCATTATCAGCCTCTGAATCTAAATGCTTAGGGAAAGGTTTCTGACTTCAAAAAAAGGAAAAGTCCCTTAAGACTTTCCTGACCTTTTTCCTTTCACATGGATGTATATGTGTACCTTCCAGGGACTCCAGCTTGTTTCCCACTGCTGGAATCATCTGTATGGACATACCACTTAGCCCATCTGCTCCTTAAATTAAGTCTGTGCTGCTTCATGAATGCACTAACTGTAGTAATCATAGATTACACCTAGGTATTGCTGATATCTCCTATAGCTTAAAGTATATATACTAATTTGTGCTCCTTCTTAGAACTAAGAATCTGATGTCTTCATTGCTAAAAACCTTCACAGGCAAAAAACCAGCAAAATGAAAAATACAGACAAAAGAACTGAGACAAAGCAATTGGTGTGAGAATTCAGATTCAAGTTTTCACTTCCCTGCCCAAGACCTCCAGTAGTGATAACTGAAGACAAAAAATACAGGTCACATAGAAATTAATACATCTTCCTCAGTAAATGGAGAGGAAGCCAATGCCTTATTCTCAAAAAAAAGAAGTCAGAAGAACTCTACCTTCCCAGCAGTTTGCTGTTCAAGGCTTGATTTTCTTAGTAGACCAGCTGCTAGCTGGGAGAGCGTTATTATGTGATTTCATCTATATAGTATTTATCATGGAACAGATGCTTACAACTTCCTTCTACCTATTAAATCTTTACCCTGATACTATACAAGACAGGGAGTTATTCAAAGGGTAATTGAGACACAAAGAAAGCAAAGCTTGAAAGACTTACATGGAAAGTTTATCAGATTAGAACATTTGAACTACAACCCAAACCACAGTTCCCTCTCTTCCTCCCTGCTTTGCATGAATACCTGATTAAGACAACTTTGGAGATCTCCTTGAAAAATCATGTCAGACATGAAACCTAATGTTGAAATGGGATTTTAGTTTTTACTTTTTTCGATTCTAATCTGCAGTTTCTTTGTTTACAGTTTAAGCCTCTCTATTGTATACGGCAGGCTATCCTTATCAGTCACTGACTGTAGAAGGTCTTGATAGAAGATAGAAGCACACACACCTGGGATAGATGGCATTATATTTCTTCTTGAATACCTTTTCTCAAACCTAGGACAAAAAATTCTGCCATGACAGCAGAGTAAAATGTGAAGTTTACACAAACAAATGCTGGACAGTTTGCAGAAAAGAAAATTCCAATACATTGGTCCAAATCTGTGGAACTTCTTCCAGCTTTAGCCTGTAAAATACAGCTACTTTGAGGATATAGCACCTACTTTGTGTATTACTCGAAAAAAATTCTTTAAGATTCCATTATCAAAAGCAGGACCATAAATATGCAGAAAAGTAAACTTCAGGAAGTGCAAATATTGCAGTGTATTTTTGAACTCTAGACGAGCTGACTGATGAAAGCAGGAGAAAAACAATCAATTTAACTTGACTCCTTGACTTTTCTTGCAACTCTTTATTCCCTCCTCTAAATATATCAGTTTTCTCCTGAATTAGACATATTAAGACAAAAGTCTCCAAGTCAGGCTTTTAGAGTTTCCTAAGCATTCTACTGTTGTCTTTAATCAACATTGGTCAAAATGGAGTGCAGAACTACCTTCTGTAGGGCATAGCCTCACTATGTGGATAGTTTGGATTGCATTGAATTGGGCTGAGTTATAAGCTTCATTGGCAGGTGAACGTGCTTTTGATTTTCTGGATATTTGTTTTCATTGTTTTTATTTGCTTTGAATTTCTATTCTTTTATTCAGAATCACAAAAATAACATGTAACATCTTCTCTAACAGTAGCAATTAATAGCAATATCTGAATATTGAATGAATTAGCTGAAAAAGACTAAATTAGTTTGTTCTGGTCACAGTCTGACGTTTTTTCATTTGTCAAAAGCGTTACCTTTATTCCCTTGGGGAGCAGGAGAGAACTGCTGAACACGTCTCCTTCATTCAGGATTGAGCAGAAGTTGCTATTTCGCTTGCAGAAGGAGATAGCAGTCCAAAGCATGCCTGCACAGAAATTGAGCTGCATGAGCTGAGTCCATTTAGAGAGTAATGTGTGCATCTGCAAACAGACACAGCAACAGGAAAGCTTACAGAAAAAAAAAAAAAAAACGAAAGCAAAACACCAAATAAGAGAAGAAAATTGTGTCCTCAAAGAAAAGAAGCATTTTGATACAGTGTTGCCTCTACAGAAGCTTGAAATTGTGGATGAATAAATCATTTCACTTTTATTTCTTCCCTGTTCAGGTGAGATCTGGTGAATACTTCTTCTCAAGAAAGAGGGCTGAGCAATTCCTCATTCCGGGAGGAGCTGCCCGCAGACCCTGGACACTGGCTACCTGCAGGAGTCACGAGGAGCACCAGTGCAACAGAACATAAAAAACACTTACGTCCCTAGCAGGGCAATCCAAAGCAATACATTTCACAACCAGTCAACAAACAAGGATATAGACTGGCAGTTGTGAGCCCTCCTGCTGGAAGTGCTTGTATGGAACTCACGAGAAGCAGAGAAACTTCCATTCAATTCGGTAACTGGTCGTAAGTCAATAGCATATCCCAGCTGCAGCCTCTCTGCCAGGCCTAGGCATAGATCCCAGGCAGATCAACAGAACTAAATTTACAGTGGAATTGTTTGGAATAACAAATTAAGAGAAAGAAGTCAAGATATGCTCAAAATTATATTCCATGAACGTAAAGGGAGGTCATGTGTTGCATATGTTATTTTTTGCAGATAAGTCGTTCTATCCCAGCTCTAAATTAATCATGTTTCATCAGAATGGTTTTGCATATCAATAAAGCTGCATTGCTTAGGAATTCAGGTATTTCATAAGAATTTCATAAGAAAATGCAAATTTTTAGCATCTAGATCTTCACATCAGAATAAGATCTTACAGTTTCATAAGGCAAGATTAAATTTATAATTGCAAGTTGCAATCACTGTGCTGAAAAGAATGTCAAGCTGAAAGCCTACCTGCCCTGTAATATTGCAGGGAGGATTTCTTAGCCTGGAGCTGAAGTGCTGAAGTGATTGATCTGTTGTTTAAATGCCAGGGAGAGAGCTTTTAGGACTGGAGAGAGAACAATAATGCAGGCTGGTGTTTCTTTGAAATGCGGCTGCTCAACAGAGATAATTCAAAATGCTTATCCTTTTGCAACTCTAGTTACACCTCAGTTTAAACTTTTATTTTGCTGCTACACTGCAACCTGAGAAAAAAAAACCAGAAACAATAAAGGTCCCTTTTTCCCCCTTATAGTGTTTTTAGGGAATGCTCATAATTTTTTTACTGCTTGGCGCTTGCTTTTCTGCATTAATGCAAACATGAAACTGTAAGGTCACAAATGGAGAACACCATCCAGAGCATGTTAGTCGGATGTAAAAAAACATCCTGATGGAAAGGTAGATCGCATAGAAAAAGTAGAACAATGGCATCACCTTTTGGGTCAATTGTCAAAAATATTGAGCTGTTTCAGCTCTCTTTCTAGAAGATACAGACAGAGCAGATTTTAGTCCTAAATAAGCTGTCTTCCGTACCCCGCTCTACTTTGCAAGTTTCAGTCCTGGCAGGTTTTTGGAGCATAGTGAGCTCAGACCAGGCACTTTTTTTATTTCACTCTGCTTCACTTTTTATTGAGGAGCTGTTTCTCCTCCCAAAAGAGAGTCATATTGTGAAGTGGGAGAAATGTCAGGTGCCTTTGGCCTCCTAAAGCCTGTTAATGGTATCCAAACAGCCCTAATCTTTGTAGCCCTGCTAATCTAAAGCAATAGGTCGCAAAAGAGGGACACTTGGGTTATAAATTGAGACACAGGAGAATGGTGGGAATGCTGGCTGTAAGTGTATCCTGCACAGCATATAAAGGATGGATATTGAAGCTATGGGAGAGGCTGTCAGACAGAGTATGGGATGGTATGAACATGGACACTGGGAACAGCTAGGGGAGAGAGGCAGACAGCAAGGGTCAGAGGCCGGAAGAGAGCAAACGTAAAGGGAGTTACAGCAGGGCAGCCTACAGGAGAAGGAGCAGAGAGCAGGAACACCAACATATAAGCTCACTTTAAATGAAGCCTTCCTATGGAGCAAGACTCAAAACTGTAGAGTGCAGCTAAGAGTTACTGCAGATGGGGGAAGACCACCAGCTGGACAACCCTATGGAGGAAAGACTGCAAATATCTGTTAATTTAACACCATCACAAATTTGCTGTCATCCTCTTTATCTATCAATCAGATTAACATTTTTCATCCAATAAGAAAAATATTGGTGATTAAGGCATTTGACTTGTATTTGCAAGTGAATACAATTATTTCACACATCACCAGGGTAATTAGTGTAATCTTCTTAGACTTCTGGTAAGCACTGAAATACTACTTTTGTGGTGGAACCCTTCATCTGGAATTTATCTTTTCTCGCTGCCAAGCAAGTCCTGAGGAAAAGGTTGCACATGCGTGCTGTCCACTCTGTCAGGGTATAAGGCAGAGCACCAGTAATTTCCAGACAGAACATGGGTTTTCCTGGCCAGCAGACTGAGAACTGTTCATCACTTCTGGACTGGCAGGCAGCTGACTGGCAGGTCAAAGGACACGTGCATGTTCTCCTTAGAGTCACAAATTACAAAAAGCAAGCTCCTCTTGACCAGCAGCCAACAGCGGTCAGTGAGGAGCAGGGAAATGTCTCACACTCTAGTGAGGACAATGGAAGAGCTAGAGGAGGGGAATGGAGAGCCCCTGGAGAAGGGAAATGTGGAGGACCACAGGGTAGGCTGGGGTATCATAGGATGAATGAGAAATAAAAGAGAAAAATATGGCAATTTTACAGGAAGACATTTCAAGAAGAATTGGATCAAGGAGGACCTTCACTGGCAGATCTAGAGGTGTGATGGTGAAGGCTGCTTAAGACATGGCAGCATTGAAAGCATAGTGGTGGCGACAGGCTACATGGAGGGAACGAGAAGTACAGAGGTGGAAAAACAGGGGCAAAGAGAACCTGGAGGGGGAGCATGGGGAACTGAAGGTGGAAGGCAAGTAGAAGGAAGACACATTGAGATACATTCCCTTGCATCCATTTTCGTTCGAAACTCAAACTCCTCTTTGGTTAAGTTATGACTTAATCAGTAAGATATAAACACTGGTCTCAACTGAAAATGAGTTACACTGCTGGTCGCCGTGACATTCCTCACACAAACTATAGAGAGTGTTTCCAAACTAGTAAGCTCTATCAAAAGAGAAGCTGTTTGTTTATGCCTGCAGCATCATCTGCTTTTGCCAAGCAACAAAAGAAATGGCTAATTAATTATGTTTGTTAGCTATTCCTTGGAAAAGGAAAAGGGTTGAGGAGAAATAATGCTTACCTTGAATGACCATCTTCTGTTTAGCTCAGCGAGAGAAACCTGTTTATGCTTAACCAGACCAATCTTTAGTTGGCAAAATGAGTTAAATGTGCATCTCAGTAGTTTTTATTCTGTTGCTCTGTAGCTCTGTGGGCTAAGCAAGGATCTCACCTTAGACTCCAGGTACTAGGCTGGCTCTATCCTCTGTGGAGCAATGGGACGGAGAAAGAAGGCCTACCCTAAAACCAACTTGCAAAATACATCTCCCACAAATAGGAAAGAGTTCACCAAAAATTGCATTCAAAGTTAACTACATAAGGGACATAACACAAACAATACAGAAAATAAGCATTTAAAATTTAAAAAAGCCTTGTTCCTAGTGCTGTCTGATAAAAATTAATACACAAACACCACCAGAAAATTAAAAATGAAGGATTAATCTGAAATCTTAGTTAAATCTGACTAGAATTTGAATTCGGTGTCAAAACCATCCAAAAGCTGCTGAATGAACATTCTGTAATGCATACTTGTTTAATCAGTCCAAAACTAAAATTAATATTTAGATTATTTTAGGTAGCGCATTTTCCCCTAACAATTTCAAGTACAATTTTGTGGCTGTTATATTTACAGCAAAGCAATATAAATTGGTTTATTTAATGATCAGAGACAAGCAGAAGTCCCCTGTGAAGGAGGCATATCTAAATTAGTGGTTCTCTGTGCAGCATCACTCCATGATAAAAGTTTTCACTGAAGCTGGGACTGCAGAAACAAAAAGGCAGAGGTAGTTTAGCACTCATTACAGAAATGGTACTCAACAGTTGCAAGCCTATAGAGTTTAGTTAAAACCTTGTAAAAGAGAATGTAACATAGCACACAGATAAAAATGCTAGGATGTTTATTAACAGCCCATACAAATTTCTTTGATATGCATTCAGATTATAAGACCTCAAAGAATAGGCATTTTTGTGAAATACCCAGCCCTTCGTGCTTCCCATACAATGTCCTGGCAATACACAGTGAGTTGGAATTAGTTCTCCAGTGCCCTCTACTGGGAATAAAACCAGTATCCTGCATCACGTTTTGCCCATGGGCACCTTACTGACATTGTGTAAAATGTGTCATTTTCTTATGTAACAATTTAACAAAAACCTAGAGAGATTTGCTTTCCCATCAATAAATTTATAATCAAGACATGGCCTTGGAATCATTTAGGTTTTTCTGACTGAAAATTGAAAACTTTTTCTTACTTTTTCTTTGCCTCTTTTTCTTTCCTTTTCCTCTTCTTTTCCTTTCCTCTTTATCTTTTTTGTTGCTCTTTTTTTCTGTTTCATTGTTGTGCAACTAATACACAGTGTTTCAACTCTTACAGAGAAGATACTTAACAGATTGAGTCTGCAATCATTCTTCTTCTAGTTGTCAAAGCCAAAGCAGAAAATGTATTGGTTCCGCTGGAGAGAGAGAGAGATAATAATAATAATAGTAATAATAATGATGATGATGATGATGAAGAGAAGAACAGCTATTTACTACCAGATCGTTTAACATTGTCTCCTGAGAAGACGAACAATTCACTCGTCAGTTTAAAACAACATGGGAGGGTAGGATTTTGAAGGCAATTTCAACTTCTTCCCTGATCTCAAAGTACAAATAGAGCAGAGGAGATTCACTATGAGTTGTTGATCTTCGTCTAAAATTTATTTTAAAGGCTAAACAATATTACACAGGTCAACATGTACTTTTTATTACTTAGCAGGCTTAAGGCTTAGATGATCTAGTCATTTTTGTATTGCCTAAACACAGTGAGTTTGGAGCCAATGCAGAGGTGCAGTGAAGGAAAACACTACCTCCAGCACTTGGTCTCACCTTCCTGACAGTCTGGCCTGGCAGAGATTGGGTTTTTTTCATTCAGAATTCTCTTCTTAGTCATGGCTTCAAATTTTAGATATTATTGTTCATTTCTTGGCCAGCTTCCTGGCTACGGTACCATTATTCCTAGGTACAAAGCAAAGTGGTGCCATGATGACAATCAAATTGTAAATTATTAAAGAAAATTAATAACTGGACTGGACACCAAAAAAAAAAAACAACTAATGTAAATGCTATTTGGCATTAGTGGAACTAATATAATTACCTTTGTAATAATTTCAGAGAAATTGAGGCTAGCTTCTGCTTTGCTTGTTTGGTAAAATTATTATTACTAATGAAAATCCAGAAACATTTTGAGAAACATTTTGTATTGAATAATAGAATTTAACAACTGTGTAGAGATGGAAAATTAATTACAGAACAATCCTTGGCTGTCAAAAACGTGGAGGTACTAATGGGAAAAGAAGGTGTGACATGCCAGCTCACTCAGATTCAGCAAACTTGATGTATTTTCAAGGTCTCAGCAGATAAAGCTGGAAAAACCTGTCCAAGCCAGCAACTGCCAACAGCAAACCCACCCTTCTAGAGTTGACAGTTTTGCTGCCTGTTGGCACTCTGCAAGACAAAGATGCAAAATACTAATGATGAACATTTGCATTTATTCTTTGTATCCTTCCAGTTTTCTGTCTTCCCTAAATGTTCCTGAAACAAACCCCCAACCACCCCCCAAAATAAAATACAAAAAAATATCCAAAAAGGAAAACTCTGAATAGAATTCAGTGAAATCCTTTCTGTTTTCCTGTGGTCCCTACAGCTGTCACAGACACCAGCTGTTTTCTGATCCCTGTGTGTACTTACCCATGATCCCAGTAACCTACACTTCTCCCTGGGTCCAGCACTCCCAGCATGGAGTGTGCGCAGATGGATATGTCCATTGTGCTCTCTTTCTATTTATCTGCCCTCAGCAGCCATTTGCTGTTAATTTTAATCCCTCAGCTCCTGCCCAAGGCCAGGGGACACCCTAGAGCCTATGGGTTCTGCAGTTTCTCTGTGGGGGTACAAGCAGTGCTGAATCCCAAATGGGATAGCTTCTAATAACCCACCTTAGTCCATCACTGAGCATTTTGCAGTTCCTAGTAATTCAGTAACCAGATAAAGAAACTGCTGGGCAGAGCATGAGCTCCACCTTCACAGCAAGAGAAGTGGTGTAAATGGGTTATTTTGGGAGAGTGGCTATGGACACAAACTCCGAGCAGAAGAGCATCGACTTGCAGTCCCCAGTGACAATCACAGGAATGTGGGGTTAAAACACAGGCTGTTCTATTTCTCACAGGTGAGATGACCTGGCTCTTGTAGGGCTCATTCCATCAGANAAAAAAAGGTGCAAAATATAAATCCTCTGTTTTGAATTTCTGAAAAGAAGATACTGATGGTGGGATGATGAGTATCTCATAGCAGGTGTCTCAGAGTGGCAAAGGATCAGCTTGTAAAGGTGTGACCTGGAAGGCTGTGAGCCTGAGGAAAGGGCTGCCACGCTTGTAGGGCACTGGCACAGCAGGACTTGCAGGGGATGGGCTGCCTCCCGGTGAGGCAGTAGATAAAATACAGTGGTCGTCTGCTAACCTTGCTGAAATAGGGTGAAAAAATTGAGACAAGCATTGGCAGTGCACATATCCAACCACAGCATCATCCCTGCAGGGAAGTACCATTTTTTTTCCACAAAGTGCCACACAAGAGACACCAGAAATGTAAGACCAAGGTTCTCTGAGTGGGAAACAGCTCTGCAAGGCAAAACCTCACCTTTGCTCACCTCCGAGAGCAAACAAGTTCTTGTCTCCAGAGCTTTCCCACCTTCCTTTAGAGCTTTGAGCATCCATCATTTGTAGGAACCAACACGCCCTGCAAGTAACAGCTCCTTTCCTGAGCTGAGGCTGGGCAGAGTGTTTATAAAGATTTCCTACAACACAAAGAGCCACATCCAGAGGGAGAGTTATGTCCACAGCAGAGTATGAACTGTACAGTGATGGGAGAGAGGACACTGAAAATAGAGATTGAAGCAGCTACGGTTACAGCTTTCCCAGCTTAAACCAAACTCTTTAATATTTCAATGTGATTTTTTTAATGTATGGATAAATACTGCTTTAATAAAAGGAGTAATATGTCTGTAACTATAGATTTTTTGTTTGTTTGTACAGCTCCTCTCATGCAATATTCATAAACCTGTTCCTATTTATTTCCTGATAATTTCACTAGCACATTGAAAGACTGCCTGGCAAGTCATAAAATGCAATTGCTGTTTTCACAGCATATTGTGCACTTGCTGAAGAAAGTTTTAGCCTCAAGAGGATGCCACCCATTGTTTTGTAACAAATTACATCATGCTGGGAGCACACTGGGAAACCAAATGTCAGCCTCCAAAGTATCACTCTTTCAATTAAAGGTTGCATCTTATCTTAATGGGATAACTGGAATGTCTGCTATGATTTCATATCCCTAAAACCACTCTTCTTTGCTCCTGCTTTCTGACAGTTCCTTTCCAGCGATACAAACATAGAGACAAATGCACATGGTGGTGCTGGGCAAGTAGACAAGAGACCTTCATTGATTTGAAGAAATCAACCGCTTAGTTCTGATTTTGTCATTTTAGGAAGAAAATGATGCTACCAAAAAAGGAAGAATACCTTATCAGTGATAATTTGGGACACAGTATTTTATTAGTGTAGTGTGGTGTGGTGCAGTGCAGTGTAGTGTCTTGTAATGAACTGTGATGGCTACAGCATAGGTATAAAATCTATATTAGTGTGATATAAATCATTCGGATCATCTCCTGAAGACTTTTTACAACTTCCAGTAATTTAAAAACACAGAAGAAACAATTCAGTTTAGAGTATAGCTGGGCCTTTGCAGGGTATGAACTAAAATTGTCATAACTTGGTTTTCTTCTGTTTGAAGACATAGAGTTTCTCTCATCCTGCCAATTTCTGTCCAATCAATACAGTCAATATGTTTTGAAATATGAGCTCCTATTTGACTATTTACTTATTGTTTGGGGGGGTTCTAATTCACAGTTATGGTAGCACGCCATTTAATCTGGCTTTTCAACAGAATTGATAACGTTTTAATAAAAACATTTCTCATTTGTATATAACATTTAAAACAGGTAAAATTGAATCTCACCCCCGTACAAGTAAATCACCAGCAGTTCTATTACTAACTTAATGGCAATAGAACACAGCCCCAGATGATCTCTGCTTACTACAGACTTCATCCGCTGCCTCTGTACATGGGATTTCTAAAAGCATTGTGAAGTGGGCCATAGAATAAGTCTGCCACAGAGCCCAGATCCAGCCTCAGCAGATTTTACTACATAGTAGCACTGTCAAAAATACATAAAATCACAAGGGGAAGAATATATTTGGCTGCTCTGGAGTCCTGCAAGCTGCTGCAGTGCTGTAGTTTTACATGCCAAAGTCACCACTAGTTACTGTTATAGTAGATTTTGGCTTCACTTGAGTATTTCGTCTATGGCCTTGGGCAAAGATGTGAGTTTTGGTTCTATTGTCCTCTGACAACTCTAAAAAGAAGTGCTTTCCAGTGGGTAATTACATATTGACAGCAGAAGTCACGCCAAGGTAAGGGAAGATGTATTGAAGATAGGTGGATCAACAGATGGAACAAGTTCACATCAATCTTTGTCAAAAACTGAGAGATATCATCTTGTAATTATGGAAATTAAAGAGGTTTGCCATTGTGTGTGTGTATGTGTGTGTGTGCACCACACAGGAGTTGTGTGCCAATGTTTGATAAAAATTCTTGCTAAAGAAATAACCAGTGCAGTCTGGAAGATAATCAATCCCAAAAAATCCCCCAGGTCATCTTCAGACAACTAAGTTTTAATTCTTACATAGAGATTCAGCTAAGTGCTGAATTGCTCTTCCCTAAATCAATATTTCCCGTACCTAGGAAGTTCTCATTTTCAGAATTAATGCAGTTTAATTGGTGACTACCTATTCCAAATTCAACAGGATACATAGGAAGCCTCTTATCTCCAAGGAACATTCACAGAAACTCCAGGGTCTCAGCGCCTCCCTGACTGTACACATCCTCATGCTCAACATCAACCATGATAAGTAATACTTTTGATAGCCCTCGCTCCAGTGCCATACCAAACACAGCGAGTTCAGTTCCGGTACTGGAGCCACTACTACTCACAGAAACTGAAACTAACAACTTCTGAGAGTGGACAGATAACTTTTTAGATCCTCGCTTCTCTTCCTGACTTTTCAAACAGAGCTCTAGACTAATTACTAGCAACACTAGTCCAGTCCTGCACTGAGTGGGATGAAGAACAGATCCATTAGTGCATCGCAGAAACACTTCCAAACTTTTCTGTTTGTTACTGATGATGTGCGCTGGAAAAATCAATCTCTGAGCTAAGGTACAGATGAGTACAGCTAGCAATTTGTTTCTCTGTAGTGCTTTTGTAATAAGAGAGAGAAGATTTGTAGGAACAAAATAGTTTCAAACTGGACAAGTAATTAAACAGATGGAGCAGATTAAACAGATCATTCACCAAAGGCTACGTGAGTGAAAACAATGAGTACCCTACCTCTGACCTGGTCATAAGCATGAAAACCACACTGCCTGAGAAGGCCTTAATGCTTTAAAGCTTGCACCTTTACATGCAGGTGTTTCTGGGTGAAGACCAGGATCGAATAATATCACTAGATGTTGTCTTTCAACTCATCAGTTGGAGAAATTGCTCTTTTACCTGTTGTAATGACAGCCTAAGAAACCACTGTTGAAAAACAACTTAATCATGAAAAACAACACAGAACAGCCCATAAGGTTTGCTTGATTTCAGCAGCTGAGAGTATTGATCCGTGTTCACTCTTTGAACTGGCTGCAATATGAATGGCAATGGGAGAAGAGAGAGAAACATTGTTGCATCACCTTGAAGGATTTATCCAGGTGGGTGGGTGGCCTGACTAACCCGGGAAAGGCAAAGCAGGATGTGGGGAAAAACACTGTTCAGAGACAGCATCAGTCATACAGATGGGACTGTAACTCAGCCTGAGGAGATTAATGAAGAAGCATGAATGATAAATGCTTCTTTTACAGGATTCTCTTAAAGATTCATTTCTTCTTTGTGAGTGATTCATTGTTTTCCTCCTCGATTCTCAGGTTATCTTAATAAGCATTTGAAAAACTTTTTTTCAGTAATAAAAGGAAATAAGGCTTGAAGCCTCATTTCATAAATCGTATCTGACATTCAAAATATGCTGATGTATCAGACTTGGTTTTGCAGCAGCTTTGGAAGAAAGTATGTCCTGTGGATCACGAAAACTCTGTTTTGCAGGCTCTTGGAGCTCATCTCAACAAAATATTTGAGGCTCTGACAAAGGAGTGTGGTGGCTCTCACAGACCTTATGGCATTATCCACACCTTGTCCACTTCCTTCTCTTCTGATGCCCTATCCACATCCCTGCCTTGTGACAGGCAGAGGAAGTGAATTCATTCTTCAGTGTTACTTATCTAGCCACAAGTGTCAGTATCACAGACCACAGATGGATTAAGCATATTTGATTTATCCTCTGTGCAAATTAAATCTTGAAGAATTTGAATTCAATTAGAAAAATAATTCAAATTATGTAGAATTTAAACTCCCTTTTAATTAAGCTTAGACTAGAGCTACAACATAGTTCCACACAGGCAAATGGAAAGGGAGCTACTCTAATGTATGCATGTTACAGCCCAGCCCAGCATATCCTCTCCTTTTGCAGGACAGTCATTCAAAAATAACCACATAATCTGACGAAATAACATAAGTAGGTAGAGCCTGTACCAAAGTCCACTTCTGTTGTCCAGCTGAGCCTCAGAAAATCCCAGAGAAAAACAAAGTACCTCAGCACCTGTTGTTTTCCCATTGAATCCAGTCACACCACAACATCAGCAGTAATTCCAGAGATTCACTTGCTTTGGTGTGTAGGTTCATGGCAAAGAGGAAATTTTAAAGGACTAGAAAGACAGTTGTTATGATTCATCTGCATGAATATTACTTGCTTGTTAAGAATGAAATACCTACATAGAAGCTACTGTTTATACAAGGGCTGTGAGAACATTTCCAGCTGAGAAAGATCTCACACAGCCTCCACTTGCCCAAGATATTTCATACCTCAGAAAACCCATATGTAATACTTGTTATTTGCAATAATGTCAGTATGGCATAGCAGGCGTTTGGGCTATTCCACCCACATCCCCTGTACTTCCCTGACCACTTTGGTACCTTGAGGCATTCCTGCATCAACTTCTCACGACACTACACAGTCAGCATTTCTGTCATCCATGATTAGGCATATGATCACAAAAAATGCTCAGTGCAAGACAGGTAAGTGTGGGAGTTTGAGAAGGCCATAATTTCTGATAAATCCAATTACCCAGACAGAGCTGTCATAGTTATAACCAAGGTCTGGAGTTCTTATACGATTTTCTGCCAGCAGTTTGGGGTGGGGGAGAGCTTAAACCTGTTAGCAGATATTTAGAAGGAGAAGAAGTTGCTAATGAAATGAAAAGTTATAAATGTTGTCTTTCTTTAAATGAAAGCCCAGCCACCTGTAGAAGACATAATACTGCTTTTTTTCCTTCAAGAGTCAGAGTTTGATTGATAATCAAAATTTGTTCTGTCAAGGCCAAAATAAAAAATCATCAATAGCATCTCAGTTATATGAAAAGGTCCAATTGCAGTGAGCTGTGCTTTAGGGAGTCCATTTCTGCTGTGATAACCCAGTAGCGATGTTAAACTCAGGGACCAACAAAGACAGGAAAGTCTTGAGGTTGCAAGCACCAAACTGGCACTGCCTGAGGGTGGCAGTGCTAATGACAACACAAGGACAGCAGGTCCAAGATCAGTCCAGCACCCACAATTGGTCCTCTCAGACACAATGGGAAGGTTGAAAAATGTAATTCATCTTTCACACAGCAAAACACGGCTTATTCATAGCATGTCCAGGCAAGCACCCATCTTCTTCAGAGGGACTGAGGTGCACACAGACTTGTGCACCTCCCAGTTTCCCCTCTATACTACAGCCCAAACCAGTCATTTTGTACAGTTTAAGGTCTGGTAACTCCAGTTTTGGACCAGGTAAAATTAATCTGAACTGGAACTTGTTACCAATGTTCTTTCAAAGCGGAGCTTTTTATTAAGTAATAAAAATTGTCTTTTAGATCCATTTCTTTGGGAGTACAGCCCTGCCAAGCCTATAAAAATATAACAATTATAATGCTACTACAACAATATCTTCCTGTTCTGTCATTGCACAGATGCTTCTGCCAATGGGCAAAATTCAGGAAATGTTTCCTTGTTGGTAGTCAGAGATGCAAAAATAACACACAGAAAATATTGTTTCAGATCTGTTAAACTATCCAAAGTCTACAACTGTACATATTTCTTCTGAGATTCCAACTGGATGTCTTTTTCCCAGATAAATATGCAGATGCCCTCATCCCTTTTTAGTAACTTCCTGAGATCATCCGGAGCCAGAAAAGCCTTTGTAAATTAATCTTTTGATATGAAGTTCCAGGTAAACACTAACCAAGCAGAGGAACAGGGGAATGCACTTTGTTGGTCAGGGGTCTCCAAAGGAATGAACTAGCCTAATTGTGCCAACTCAGCTCCATATTTGGGAAGTAACAGCAAGTTCATCAGGCAGTCAACTCCAGCTTTAGGGTCTGCGCCCAACAAAGCCCACCAGAGAGACCCCCAGTACAAGAGAATGCACGCACCAATGAGAGGGGAAATAGGCGAATTATTCCAGGGAAATGATCATCATATATATGTTTCTTTTGTGAAAACCAACAAATATGTATGTAAAATATTGTGTATATGTATATATATATATATATATATATATATATGTATGAGCTTTTCTACATCCATGTGCATGACATTTTGGTGGAAATGTCCCCTCAGGCATCCAGCATTATAATAGAGAATGCCTGCTTTCTAATATGAAAATTATAATGTTAGAAAGTTTACTTTCTTGCTGTTTTCAATAACACTATGAACATAGAATATTAAACACCAAAATTCCCTGTGATGCTGTCTACTCTTAAAAAAAGTATAAGGTTGAAATTTACTTATTTTAGAAGAAGAACTACATGGGGTTTTGTGTTTTAATAAATATCTGAAATTATTACCTTCCACAGGCACCATAAATATTTTTCTTCATGGATTTGTGGTAGGAATTGAAAATGCATCCTGTACTGCAGGAGCCAGAAAAATGACTATGAAGCCATAGACAAGAGTAACTCTTCAGCAGCAAAGCCACTGTCCACAATGACTTTGAGAATCCATAGGATTTTATATTCTTTCCATTAGGTCATACTTGCATCACATTAATGCTACCGATGAAAGTCAAGAAAAATACAGTCTTTAATAGCTTGTTAATACATTGTGGTTGTAAGCTGCAGTTTAATAGACGTGCTCTCAGACATCTAAGTTGCAGACCACGTCCTGAGAGCAATGCCAGGCTCCTCTCACCACAGACTCAGGATGAACAGGGCTGAACTCTTAATGTTGAGGTATTTTAAGATAAAAAAACTTAGCAGGGAATATAGTTGGATGAATTTGTTATTTTTCAAAACTGGCCCACTACTTCTCATGACAAAATTAATTGGGAGACAGCAATACAGCAGCAGAGGAGGGCCAGGTTGGAGGAGAGGGCTCAGTGCATTTTAGTCGTAAGACAAGTGGAGGGCAGGGATCTTTCTCCTCTCATCAGCTAGAAAATCTCATCTAGAGTACAGACTTTTTCCTTTTTCCTAGTAGGAGCTTTTACCTCCTTAGCCCTCATGTCTCCTTCAAGAGCAGGCCTGGTTCTCCAAGGCACGAGTCCTGGCAAAGTCAGAGGCAGGATCCTGGTTTTCCTTCACCATCACAGTTTTAGCAGTGCTTACAGACTGTAACCACAGATGGCTGCCTCTCTGCCTATGCTTAAATTGGTCCCACTATTTTTGTTTACTGTATATACTGAGACTAGCAAACATCAGAGTGGTAATGGGTGGCCAGGGAATAAGAGAGAAGATAACAATACCTTATTGTTAGCATGAATCACAGGTAAAAATAGCTCAGCATGTTGTTATCCGTGTTTATAAAAAGAAAATCCAGCCCCAAAGGTATGCACCTGTGTGTAAGTATAAGCCAGGTTTGGCATCTAGTCAGTTTTCTAATTAGTAATTAATTTCTCTGAAGTAATCACAGTGAACTAAAAAAGATATAAGGAAGAAATTCTTTACTCAGAGAGTAGTGAAGGACTGGCACAGATTTTCCAAAGAAGTTTTGGATGCCCCATTCCTGGAAGTGTCCAAAACTGGGTTGAATGGAGCTCTGAGCAACCTGGTCTAGTAGAAGGCGTCCTTGACAGGCAGGTTGGAACAAGATTATCTTTAAGGTCCCTTCCAACCCAAACTATTCTGTGATTCTATGATCTTGAGTCTGCTGGACAAAACCAGTCAGGGAACATCCACCAGAAAGCTTAAGACACAGAAGCAAGCAATGTGAACAGGCCTCCATGCTGATGGTGGTCAAGTAATAGCTGGCAGATCTTATTCCCTTTTGGTGAAAGGCACAAATATGAAACAGCCAATGCATGAAAATTTGCATAAAAAGCTAAATTCATCTGTCAGCCTGCATCCAAAATCCCAGAACACAAAATGGCACTGTTAGTACATAAAAACTGCAAAGCAAAACCATGAGCTCTGTCCACCTCTTGCTGAAAAAAGCTCTGTGTGAAGCCAGCCAAGCCCAAGAGTTTTCTGGCACTTTCAAATAGGTCAGATCTCCTGGCTGCCGCTTCTGGGATCTGTTTTAGGGGCATCTGAACTCTGAACACCAGCTGAGCTGTCACTGCTAGCTGGCCATTTGTTGTTGAGACAGTAGTGCCAAGTCAGTTGTACGGTTTGGAGCTGAGTGAGTTCTCAATCACTCAAATACCCTCTGTGTTGCTGTTGTTTACCCCAGTTTTCAGACCAAAAGCCTTCCACATAGGTCGTATTCAGTCACCTCCCATTCTCTTATGCCATGAGACTTGCCAGGAAGTTCTGTTTGTTAAATAAAGCTGAGTGACATTTCTGAAAACCTTTCTTAATGGACCAGACTCATCATCATAACCTCAGCAGCTGCATGTACAAAGCTCGGAGGGATTTGGGAGCAGTGATCAGCCATTCATTCTCTTCTGCAGAAATCCCTGCAGCTTTATCATTTCCAGAATGTCAATATCCCTTCTGCTACTGCATTAAGCAATACAGTGTTTGGTGTTTGTTCACTCTCACTTCAGACCAAAGGCAAAATAGTGTGCCTAATGCAATAATTAGCTGTGCTTGTATGGCACATCATGGACCTTAGAAGAGGATGGAAGAAGCTAGCAAAGGACATGCCACCTCCACAGACACTATAGTGCTAAAGGAACTGTGTTTACAACCACGTTCTGTCTCTTATGTTCACACAATCTTTCAGATCAACTTAAATCCAAGCTTCTAAGAAGCATTTTAAAGATAAGGCCCAAGATTTTAACCAAGATTCAGTACATGGAAGAAGTCACTGTGAAGACATTGGACCTCCCTACCATGTTTGTGTTAAGCCAGCATGTTTGTTAAATCACTTGAGTCTGCAGTCTGCAGGAATGAAAAAAGGCTTGTTTTGGTCAATAGGAGTGTTCTTCTGCTGTCAAGTCATGGTTCAAATTTAGTTCTTCAAATGGGACAGATGCCAGTATAATTTCGACTGAGATTAGACAGTAAGGATATATCTGAGACACTATCTAGCTTTACTGTAACTCTTCCAGTTCCACTCTAGTAAATAAATAATGCATGTTTTTCTTACTTTGATAACCATGCTATAGCCATTTATGTTCCTCCGGGACCTGAATCTCCAACCGCTAGATGCACATCAGCACCAGGCACTTGAGACTATTGTCACCAAACTGAGAGTTACCCCACAGCCCTGACTGCTGAAATACTTGGGAGTTTCAGCACTGCATTTAATGGGAAAGGTTTTAGATACTGTGACACAGAAAACTCATACCAGAACCAATACAAGTGGGTCATTTGCAAACCTCAATAAACAAAACACAAGGGAAATCAATAAACAATAATTACAAGAAGGAAGAAAATACAGCTCAGCCATTAAGAAAAAACAGATAAAATTATGAAATTTTTTTGGTTTATATATTTTTAAATTAGTCAGTCACTATATGAAAATCCAAGAAGTAAATAGCATGCTGGCTAAACTACTTCATAATTGATTTTTTAGTAGTGTCTGGTCATGGCCTTCTTCATCTTTGGATCACCTATTGAAATAACTGATGTGCCAAGTATGAGGACTTATCAGTCCAAACTCAGAATTATGCCTGACTTAGCCTTTAAATCATATATTTTTTCTAGTTTTGAGATGCCTGATTTTACTCTGTGCTTCACTTTGGGCAGATGATACTGAATTTGCCTAGAAAGTCTGCATTGAAAGGAGTGAAAGATGACATTGCACAGATATATCTCTTTATTACCATGCTTCTGAAATATATCAAAACATTAAGCACACGATTGAATAGAATACCACTGGGAAATGAACTATATAGCCCTGCTGACTTATGTTTGATTGCACTTAATACTTCAGGGCTGACTCTGCCAGAGACAACTGTCTGCACAAAGCTTTGTCGGCTTCTGCCCCTACAGAACTGAGCCAGCCTCAGGTCAGAGCTGCAAAGCAGAAAGATCTCTTTCCTCAACATCTCTCCCCAAGGCATTTGGTCTTCCATTGTCCATCAGCCTCAAAGCCAACTGATGGCACTTTGGGAGCACTTTCTGGTGCCAAGTGTTTACTTTATCCTAGCTGAGGAAAAAAGTAATTGAATGAGCAGAGTACCAGGGTGGGGGGAAGAAAGAGGGTATTGATGTCAAAGGGTTAAGAGTGATTCTGCTCTCTTGCAAAAAGAGCTCCCAGTAAGCTCCCAGGCAATTTGAAAGTTTTAAAGACTCCTCAGGAGTAAAAGGGAAGCTGAGTTGAAGTTATGGGTGATTCTTACCAGGAATTTTTGATGTGCATATGTCATAGGTGTGGAAAAAATGGTGGGATGATCAGACTTTAATGGTGAGTGAAAAACTACAAGAGCTCATTCCACAAGCTTCAAAGGATAGAAGAATCAACCAGAAAATTTTCTGTTAATTCTTTCTGATTCTCAGGTGTTTTATCCTCCCTTCTTTGACAGGGTGAGAGGCTGTGAATGCTACATTGTTTGTGATCTCCAACCTTATGATTCAAACTGAAGCCTGCGAGAGAGTTTGCTCATCCCATACAGAGATAGCTGTTACCAGCTACCAGCTGACTCAGTGGGCAAGAGCACTTGGTTTCCAGCTTAGTCAGCTTCTGCTTTTACCTAATGTTTGCAGTTGGAAGCATTAACACCAAAGAAGGTTTGCTTGCCACTATTTAGTAAGTGCGCAACTCACCTGCTGGTCTGGAATATTCACCACATTTTACTAAATCTATCAAAAAGCTCCTGTTTTGTTTGGGTCACAGTCGGGGTTCACAGATAGCATTACTCATTTCAGTGAGCATTACTCACTGTTATCCAGGACACTGGATAACAAGGCAGGCAGCTGCCATCTAAAAGAACCTGAAAGTACCTCTGAAATATATGTACCAAATAATACTTCTGCATATTTACTGCAGTTACGTACATACAAAAGGATTCAGCTGTGTTTCCAACCAGTATCTTGTGCTCCATCTTTTGGACAGTAAACCTTCCTTTCTATCTATTAGGAGCTCTTTATTCCAAGGGGAGAAAGAAATCTGAGTCAGGCTGTTTTGAATGATTCACGGCGAATAAATCTGACACGTTTAGCCATTAACCTCTTTACAAACAATCCTGTCTTGTCAGTTATTCTTGAGAACAAGAGGAGAAATTTAATACATAAATAAATGCCTGTTTCAGGTAATCCATAAATAGGTAGTTAATCTCTGTTTGGCATGTGACTGGCTACATTTCACATGATACTTTTGCTGCTCTCCAGGCAAATCTTTTTAGAGATTCAAGTACAACAAAACCGGACAAATAACATCCATCTAAAACCAGCCAGCATTCTCCTTCCTCTGCAGCTATGACTCTTTTGACATGAATATAGGTATTCAGGCATAGAAAAGACATTGTTTGGCAAGCACCCTTTCACTGAAATGCTTAGTAAAGAAACACTTTGTACAAGCAACCACTCAAAATTTTAAGGGATGTTCACAGTATTTTTTCCCTGTGCTTCTAGTATGGACCATTTTTACTTGCTATAGTATTTGCTTGTGCATTTTCGCCTCTGCTTTTGTGTAATAATGTAGGAAAGGGTGTCAGGTGTATTTTCGGTCTGGCCTATTACAGGTGATTAGGCTGCAAGTGCTGTCAAATGACAGAGGCGCAAGTATACGCAGTGTCTGAGGAGAATGCTGCACTCCCCAAATCCCTACACTCTTATCCTGATGTAGGAAACTAATCCCTGTAGAAACATATACTTAAGATGCCCAAAACACTTACATGTGGAGCTTGCTTTGCTAAGACTTCTTAGTGCATCCAGGTTTCAAAACACTACAGAAAACACACCTTGACCTCAAGAATGTAAGAGATGACTTAGCTTTTCCAGCGCATTATTTTCTAGGCTCAAACGCAACCTCCTAAAAATTTTGGATGTTTAATTTAGGGTGCTATAAAAAACATGCTGAGCTGAATACTATCAGCCACTTACCTGTCTGACTAACGTCAAATGATCTTTATTATGTTCTATTGCCGTCTATGTTCAAGCACCATGTTCTTTTATAGCCTTTCTATTACTCTATGAAGTAAGAGAAGACAACATATTTGCAGAACTTTTTCCAGAACACAAGATTCACGTACCTCTAGTACAGTCCTATTTTTTTTTCAAACAACTGATTTGAGAAAGTATGAGAGATTCTCCACTTTTTTTCTAAGGTGATTGACGTTTTCAGTTTCACTCAGGTACACGTTAACTTTGATAAGCATTACGATTTAAGAATACTTTCTCACAATACAGCAGCACTTTCACATGGGAATAAATGCAGACTAAAATAGCAATAATTACACTGTAGCTAGAAGTTAAGCAGCATTAGTACCTGATATAGCATTGCTGCTGCCTGTTACTGGACAGCTACTTAACCACCATTCTGTTTGACAACTATAGAGTGTAATTATGCGTTTCTATTTAATGTTTCTTTTGCAAAGTGCCACTACAAAAATCTTATTTTTTTTTTAATTTTAGAAATATTAAAACATGCAAACAAAAAAAAAAAAAACCTTGATGAGCTGAATGCTGTACTACAATCAAAAGCAAATCTGTCACTAACTGAATGAATATACAGGGATTGAACCTGGAGAGGACACAATGTCTTCATCATTCTCCAAGTGGATGTGGTGGGATAAAGAAAACAGGAAATGAAGACGAAAGCAGCATGCTCTGAGGGCTGAGCTCAGGGCTGGAGGCAGAAAAGATAGGTTCTAATTCAAACCTTCTCACTAAATCCTCATTCATCTTTGGAGAAAGTGTAATCTCACTGCTGCAACTTTACCAGTTCTGGAGTGGAAATAAGAGTTTCTTCTTCAGGAAGGTTTTAGGAGGAAGAGCTGGCTAATCCTGTGCCTGTGCAAACATCCACTTTTCCTAGTTTCAGTCCCAAATGGCAATTTGGGAATCATTTGAGGCAGGACTGCCTGCAGAGTCTACCCATAGCCTTGAGAACCATCTTACTTGCATGAGCGTTTGCCCAGGGCCAATCTTGCTCTGTCTCTCTTCCCCATGAGGGAAGTGGAGGCCAGCTGTGCCTTGAAGCAGCGTGCTGTCCTTCCTCTTAGCCTAAGCACAGCACCCTAGAGACCAAACTCCTCTGCATTCAGCATTTGGTAATGAAAAACATGAACAGGAACATTGGAGACTTTTCAGATGCAATGCAAACCCACTGGTAAAGGTCAGAAAAAAAGGTCTGAATATGGCTATTGTGGGTTTCCCTGATCTCTCACTCCAGACCCCATGCTGCAGGGCTATTTGCAGTTTTTTCTTCACCATATGGTACTAACGACTGTGTCCACTGGTTTCCAGAATCTCAGGCTCTCATTGATTCTGAGCCTAGATGATGCCTGTGACAGAACGTTGGACTAAGTGCCCTGGTCTGATCCCAAAAGAGAATTCTCATGATCTATCCTAGAATTAAAATGAGAGCAACAGCTACATTCTAAAGTGAAAATTTGCTTACAGACACGTTTAGACTAGAGCCCAAGAACTACACTACCTTGAACAACAATTGTCAGAGTCTCATGTTTATTTTATTGGAAAGCCCTCTCCAAGAATTCAAGACAATACACCTCAGGTCTTGGAAATCAGATTATTATGTGACAGCACCCCCTCTTATTGTATATCCTAATTGAATTTAACATCACACTGTATCTCTATAGAGAAAGACAATGATAAATTTTATTTTGCTGCAGAATCCTCAGAAACATATCTGCTAGATCACAAATAGATTACTCTCCTGACAGCAGTGATAAATGGTTGTCATTTCCATGTTTTAAAGAACTTTTAAAGTAATAAACTAGTGATCTTAGTGCTGCAGTAAATAAGCGCATATTTTGTTAGTCCTCTGTCAAAGTTAACAAAATGGCCACACTGTGATTGCCTTTACCAGAGGCAAAGCCAAGTGGGAAACACATCTGCATTGGTTGTCACTTTAGATTCCTTGACAGGACACATTTATTCTAGGAAATTTAAACAGTTATATGTTTGCTGCATGCTTGGACACTGAGGATAACTTGTATGGAATGGCTTGTTAACATGCTTTAAAATTCTCTTTTCCTTATAAACAAGGTAGCACCACTTAAACTGCATTGGGAATGGCTTAGGCTAATTCTCAGTGTGATGCCTGGGGATGGTGCAGGACACTGATACTAGTCCTGGGCCAAACACATTCAAAGGACCATTCCAGTGATTTAAGAGCATGAACAAACACAAAAACATAGAAATATTGCTTGAAGATGGCTTAATTCAACTTCCTCTTTGAAACTGGACAATCACCATCCCTTGTTCAGGTCTGTCATTCCTTTGTCCAGGCACATCTTGAAAAGATCCGAGGTTGAGGTCTGACAGCCCCTATGAGCTGTGTCACTATGCTTCTGGTGAAGTAATTTTTCTTACAGTTCTACTTGAGCATTTGAACCCAAATCTACAGTTATTAACCCATGCTGCACTGTCTGGAACTACTGAGAACAGCTTTTAGGCAACTGAACACAATTTCACTTACGAATCTATTTATTGTAAGAGATGAGCAGAAGCTCTGGGCCTGGGCTCTGGAAGACGGATGAAGAAGAGATGGAGCCATGGCAGAAATAAACTGGGTGTGGTTTCATGGCAGTTGGGCATGCTGTCAGGAGCACCCAACCCTGTCAGGAACAATATCAACGTCCACAGGAAGACACAAGTTAGGATGTGCAGGATTGCCAGGTGTAGGGCATAGACAGTCTTCACAGCTCTTTCATCAGCCACAGGCTTTGGCGTTAACCCTCTTAACTCAGGGATTTTTTCATGCACATGAGCTATTACATCAAATTGACGGGGTGAAGAGAAGAGAGGCAAGACAGAGCATGCAGCTGTGGGCACCCAGCACTGCACAGTCTGCCAGCACTGCTGAGAGCAAGGAATAAATCACGGTGCTGTCTGGTGCGGAGCCAGCTGCTGTAGCAGTTGTGCTGAGCAGTGAGTACTAAGAGCTATGAGATAGGGGGTTAGTTCCTGGTCTTCACACTCAGCATTTAGGCTCGAAGCTATTGCAGACGAAGGCTGAGGAGTCTCACATGTGCATGCATCCCTTCCCCCCCGCACTGGCCAGGAAGTCCCCACAGCCTGCAGGCACTGGGTATGCCACCACCTCTCCTCTCTGCAGCTATGTCAAGCAAACCCAATACAATTCAAACTGCACCCATCCCCTCTGACCCTTTTCAGGAACCAGATATCATCTCCAAGAAGATTTGGACACCTTAGAATAGAGGGAGAGAAAGTGGGGGTTTGGGGGAGATGTGAATCTCATAGAAAATAAGAGGTTAGCAAGTCTGTTTTTAAGAAAACTGGTGTTGCTGGTCTATTCTGTGGGATGTTTACACTACAAAATACTAGCCGCTACTGCTGGGCCTTAGGTAAACACAGCAAATTTCCCCATATGTATATGTACACACTCACTTACTGTATGAATGCTCTTTAATTTTGTGTAAATACTTCTAAAATGATGAGAGTCTGGATAATTGAAAAAAAAAAAGGCAATGTTTAACCTCATATCAGTCTAAATTCCTAAAAAAACCACTTATATCTGCACTTTGACATCAATGATCTTGCTGAAAGTTAGTTCTACACATCAGTCAGTTGGGCATCTGAAATAATGCCACATGATCTGCAGAATTAAACACAAGAGTACATTACATTTAGACAATACCTTCGAAGCACTCATCAAACATTTCAGACCCAGTGGACACACAGAAGTGATCTTTGACAAATACAGAGGAAAGGTTAACAGGGCTTTTTCCCAGCCCTTTGGGAACATAAGAAAGAGACAGCCATTAGCTGTTAGCCTGAAATCATTTATCCCATTCTGCCTGGCCACATCAATGAGCTGTGTGATTTCAATACACTGCTAGTATGAATGATGTGAGCCTCAAATCTTGGAATAATCATATTCACCCACAGAAAACTGAGCTCAGATGAAAAAATACTCACAGCCATGCCTTCATCTAAAGCTATTAGTTTGGTTTCCTATCCTGTTATTTCTGGGAAATCTGTCCATCAAATTTCAGCTGCTGCTCAGGAGATGAGCAGCACAACATGGGAGCTGTCATTTGTCTTTCATTTCTAGACTGTATTACAGATGTGTGATCACAGGAGAACAAGTGGGTGAACTCCTGTTTCATTTCCCTGGAGGATGCAGACCGTCTCTACAAAAGCTGTCACAGCTCCTAGGAGCTCCTCCTGCCGCTGGCTTCTATCCAATGCTGTAAATGGACCTTCCTTGTCCCCAGAACGAGGCTGCCCAGGGATATCCTGTGCGAGCACACTGTGCTGGCACGTCTCCTGCAGCCACAAAGCACAGGAGGAAGAATTCCTGTTTTGTTCTCCAGATTCAGATTTTAGGCAACTTGCACAGGGCTTCCAGCACTGCACAAATTTGGTGAGATTATGGCACTCTACAGGTGGACTGCGAGCTTTTACTAAGCCTATTTAAAAAAAAACTGTGAGCAATACAAATCTGAGCCAAGGGAAGACAAAAGCCAGACAGAAAAACTGTTTCTCCCTTCATAAGCTCTCATGGAGAGGGGCAGTTTCAGGTTTTCATAAAGTTTTCGCACCAGGAAGACAGAGAAAACCAACTTTTAGAGACTGGTCCAGCTCATTATCTGGAATTCAGATACAGCTTCCCTGGCTCCTGGCCCTGCTCCTCAACTCACTTTCTTCTTCCAGTTGTGTGGTGCCAGCCAATGAGCAACTTAAATCGGGATAGATGCAGATAACAGACTATGTGTCCCCTCAACACACTCACACACGGCTGTCACAGACTAACAAACTAACCTGTCCCACAGCAAGGAGCAGGGCTGTGACCCTACTTTTGGGACAGTTCTGTCATGAATGGGTGGTTTGGGAGGCTTAGAGAACCACCATCAAAGGCACTGGTGAAAAGCAAGTTTTAATATAAATTTGTGAAAGTGCAACATAACAGAGTACAATGGCAAGGTTCACTCTGTTATTTACCCCATAGATGAAGCACACAAAGGGAAGTCAATTCAAAATTATTTACACAGAGACAGGGAAGATTGCAAATTATATGGATGCAAAAAAATAAGGGTACAAAAGGGTTTAGCAAGCACTTAATCATGACTACTTTGACATTCATAAAGTGATTCAATAGGATTTACTACAATTATAACAGTGACTTAATTGTAGATTCAAGATAACATTCATGTCATATCAGTTCACCCACATGCACACAGACAGAAATATATACATCTATATCTATGCCTGCAGTGGTACCTGTTGCTGTACCTGTCCTGAGCCCAGTCAGCCCTGGGAGCAGGTAACTGGAACACTTTGGGTGGCTCCATCCGGGTGTAAGTCACTGCCAGCTACTGATAGCTGCCCAGTATGAACTAACCAAGCACAATTACACCGGTGCAAAAACAGTATGAAATTATTTCCACAGGAGTTATCTGAATTTGAGTCTGAAAAGGCAACAGGACCAACCTGCCAAACATACCAATTTATGAAGAATGACTCTTTCATTTTTATACACACATACAAATACGTATATTTAGTAATTAGAGTAGCACTGCAGAGGAAGTTTCAAATAGAATGTCATAATTTTTTAACTAATGCCTTGAGAAATTCCTGTCTGAGGAATATGAAGAAAACTAGGACCATGAGAAAACTAGGAAAATGAACTCTCCATATTCCTTTACCGATCAGTTACAGGATATTACTGTCCATTCTCTTTAGTATCTGTCCGTGGACCTGTAACTGCATTTCTTTTTGTCTAGTCCCTTTTTGAAGTTGCTGACACCTTCTACCTCCATTAATTTCCAAGGCAATGTGTTCCAGGTTATATCCACTACATAAAGACATCATTTCTCTCATGTCCTTTAAAATAGTTTCTCACCAGTTTCAGTGACTTCCTCAAATTTTTGTATTTAAGGAAAATAACAGTGCTGCAGTCACCTTAACCATATCTCCATGATTTTGTAAGCCTTAGCCGTACACTCCAAAGCCTTCCCAAACTGAAGTCCCAAGCTAATCTGCAGCTCTTTCACCCCCTTACTCATTTTAGTGCTCTTCCCTGTACTTTTAAGTCTGCTCTGACCTTTCTGAGGCGCAGAAATTAAAACTGCCTATGGCATTCAAGTTATGGATGCTCTAAAGTTCTGGTTTTCCTTTTGAAGTCAATGCCTGATGATACCAAATGCTTTAGACTGATACAGGAAGGAGCCTTATCCTGTCTTCAGACCTACAATAAAGATCCTGAAAACAGCTGTGTAAGCCTTAATTACTCACTCTACAATATTTTCTGTGTGTGAGCACATAGGGTGCACTCTCTTTTAGCAGTACCTGTTTGATACCATTTTACAGGATTCTATCCTGCTTACAAGTTTCTGAGCCCACATGCTCCTGAATCAAACAGCTATCTGAAATTTGTAAATGAAGACTGTCTTCTTGTCCTGTGTTTTCACCATGTTTGTGGTCTTTTAGGCTAGTATGTCTGACTTTGCAAATTAGATGAGCTAAGATGTGGCTCAGCAGACAGGTGGTATCTCAGCAGGCTTCCATTAAAAGCCAGTCCCTCTGGCTCCAAATCTGTCCAGGTTTCAAAAGCTAGTCAGTGACAGAGAAAAGAATTAGCCTCTTGCTATGCTTTACACACAGTCCATTTCTCCCAGAAGCAATGACCTTCTGTATTTTTGGCTTTAAAATGTTCATCTTCTTTTGAGCTAAATCTAAAACCTACTGAATAAGTACTCATGGCTGATGCCTTTAGAATATTTGCTGCACAGGAAAGAACATTCAAGAAGAAATTGAAAGTGTGTCAAAAAGGATTTAGGGGTTCGCATGTATGCATATATGCATGCATATATGCATGCATATGCAAATTCAAGAGGGTGCAAAACTTTGAAAATTGGAATTTTAAAGGTGCAGTTTATCTTGACAGCAGAAATATTTGTGTTTACTCGTCTTAAAGAACACACATTGCTGAAAGTCACTGTGATAATAAGAAGCCTTAAGGAGTAACAAAGGATGAGACTTGAAGAAAAAAAAAATTGTTTTCAAGCAAGGGAAACAGTTAAGCTAACATTTCCTGTACAAATCTTTGAAGGTGTTGGGGTTTTTTTCCTTAAGATTTCACCATAATTGGAGAACTAGGTGCTAAAACCCACAATACACATTTCTATTTCTATCTGATTTTTTTAGAAATAAGTTAGCCATGATGGCTTTTCACTAGAGCGGGCTTCTGGAGTGCTACATTAATTATTAACTACATGTAGGCTTTGATCATTCTTCCCCATCCCAATCAATATTGCTATTGAATTTAGGTTTAAAAAAATTGTCAGTTTGCGACTTGTGTTTCATAAGAAAATGCACCCACACCTACTTCAGGATTCGTGTTTTGCACTCTGTGGCAGAAGGCCAGGTATAAGTAAATTAATCAGGTTATTAACTTGGCCTGCACTACGAATTACAGCTCTGCACGTGCAGAGCAGAACACCTGAAACTTGCCCTTCTGATCTGCAGAACGGCTAGAGAACTGGCACAGGAACTCAGAGGCACTGGCACGTTTTCCAAGAGCTTTGAAAGTCAGCCAGCACAGCAGCACAGAGCACATGCCTGAATCCAGTCAAGTCAAAATATTTTATCAGAAACCCATCAGCAAAGGCCTTTTGACATTTCTCCCCCAGACAAGAACTGTGTCCTATCACTGATCTCTCCAATCCATAAGAAAAAGCATAACTGACCATGAATATTATCATATCAATAATGAAAGTATCAGCTGGTATGTCAGATGCTTTTGATGAAAGTAAAGTTAAGGGGGGACATCTGGGGCAATTGTGTGTTGTCAAAGCATAAGGAATATATTTGAAAAGCAGAGCTGAAAATAAGCCGCTTGAAACAAACCTGCCAAAAGAGTCAAAGGCTTCATGTTAATGAATAATGGCACTCAGCACATTACATGGCACATTTGGCATTCCAGCAGCAGGGCCTCCAGTACATAGACTCACCCAGACTGTTGCCCTGGTCTTGGTAGTAGCTCCTGATTAAAAGCCAGAAGAGGTTGGAGTCTGGTGCTGAGAGTGACTCCTCTGCCATCAGGAGAGAAAATGCAACAAGTGGTCTGAATAACACAGCAAAATGGTCATGACAAAACACCACCCATTTATCAGGTGGAGAAAATATAAAATGGGGATCCGGGAAGTGCAGAGCATTTCATCTCAGCGCTTCATCACTGGCCAGCACTCGAGGGGACTTAGCTGTAGGGTCTTCCGCATCCCTTCTCCTTCTTCCTTACTGCTGGGTGAGTGCTTGGAGGCAGTCACAGCACAGCAGGTGCTAAAGGCACAACTCACCACTTTCTTTGCCAGTGGACATGAAAGTTACAGTTTGGTCCGCACTGTAGAAGTATTTATTTGCAAAGAGGGGCAAGAGCTAAAACTAGGGTCTAGCAGCAGGTCATGGAGTCCAAAGACATTGAAGTGAGAGGAAAGAGAAAAGCTGTGACATATAATGGAACATAACTACAGAACATTTCTGCATATTTTTGCTGTTCTTTCTGTGTGCAAGTTCAGAAATACTTCACACTCTATGCTAGTTGAAATCACAGAACCTTGAAACTCTGATTTACTCTGGGGCCAAAACACAAGTTCAGTAGTTTTAAACGACAACTTTTAATTAGTTTGAAACTGAAGTGACACTCCAGCTTTAAATAGGTTGTCATATACAAGCAAATATATGGGATTTACTGTGTATTGCTTTTATGATATAGTGCAAGACTTGCACATAGAATTTTGATATATTAAGTGAACAGTTCCTGCCTTATAATTTCACGCTGTAAAATGAAATATGTGTAAATATAAATAAATATATGTATGCATATACTTCTAAGCACATAGACTCCAGTACTGACAGCACAGAACTAATAAGTTGGTTTCAAACCTGTGTCAGCTTTGGCTGGTTTAAAAAAATCAAGAAGGATGCTGAAAAAATGAGAAGCAAATTGATAAAAAATTGAAATGTACATTGAGGGAAGCAAATATACCAACTGAAAAAAAATCGTTTATGAATTATTTTAAATGAGTCGTTAAATAAAACCGTAGTCAATTAACAAAGCATTCTTCAGTTGCACAACAGACAGCTCAGCACGGTCACGGCTTGCCTTGGCCCTCACACTACAGCGCAGTCTGTCTCCCAAGACAGTGCTTGTGCAAACACACCTGTGTTCTACCAGCTGCCTTCACTAAATGAATACAAATAGACAAAAGCACTGAAAAGGCCAGGGGAATCTGATGAGAAATCATTATCTTAGGTTAGGTTACCTTCTATATTTCCATCCAAAGAGCAATACAGGAAATTTGTGTATTCCCTCTCAAAAGATTGCCCATGATGGGTGAAATACACTCTGCCTTTTCTGATTCAGTATCAATTACCATGTGTTTCAGGTTTGGTTGATTACCTCCTAGCCAGACTCTTATTAAGATACTGTGAAGGACACCCCAGTCCTGGCTCCTCCTACATGGCCCTTTGCACCACAAGTTTGTGGTGGGCTGTTTGCTCCATTAGCAGGCTTTGCAAACTCCCTGGGCAGCTGGTCCTCCAACACCATGAAACAGGCAAAACTACAATCTCTGTTTCCTCTGAGATGGGAACAACTTCAGTAACTCATGTCCTTTTTCCAACACTACTTACTCTGGCCAGTCCTTCGGGGACAACTCAGACCCATATTCCAGATTACAATATCCCATGATGTGACTGCTAATCCAGCCTGGTATGTTCCCAAGGAATTAGCTTCCCAAGCCCACTGCAAAGGCACAGGAGAGTGAGACTTCTCTTGGAAGCCTTCCCAGAGTTTTTGGGCCAGAGGTAGGACCGTGTGCTGTTCACAACCTGGTAAACCAGATGAGAGATCAAACTAAAGCAGATTCACCCTTGATCAACTTTCAGACTTTTCAACATCTCCAAGCTATGCAGCAGCTGGACAGAAGATTTCAGAAGGCTATTATGGATGCAAAATCTAATGATGATGAACAATTCTGAGCACTTCAGCTCTCTATCCTTAGTTCACTTTCTTACCTCAGAGAGGTACATGCAAAGTTTCACAATAAACAAACTGATATCTAGTAGGAATGTCTCTTTTAAAATTACAAACTCACATGAAAAGTACCTGGCATAAATAGTTTAGTGCCAACAAAGGAAAAAAGAGAATAAAAATTAAAAGCTCTTTTCAAGATCCTTCTCATCCTCTTCCTGTACAAATATAAACATCAAGCAACTTGAGTCAAAATTATTTCCAGACCTATTGAAGACTAGTACCTGAGCAATCCTTGGAAGGTGTTCTTTAGACAAAAATGTAATTTTGAGGAAGATTTAGGTTCCTCAAAGGAAGACTTCATCTTTCATTTAGCCCACCATTAATTGGACTTCCCTAATGAGATCACAGTACATAGACACATCAGGAAGGAGTTCTGCATTGCAGAATGGAAAATAAATGCAGCTTCTGTGAAATGCCCTTATTGTGAGTAAAAAGTAAATATCTTTTTAAAGACCAGAGGAATTCTCTGTTCCTTCAATATCTAACTACGGAAGACTTTTGTTAGTCAGTAATTGTGCCCTTTTCTACTCAGCTGCATAGTGATTCCTATGATAAGCAGTACAAATGAAGTATCCGTACTGCCTGAGACAGTATAAGCAACAGGCTCATAAGCCCACAGGCCTGGTCCTGGCTTCTACATCCTGTCATGATACAAGAAAAAGATGCTGAAGTGACCCTGCACACTGAGAATACTGCTTTGTCATTGTTTCTTATTAAGCAACTCTTCTGAGGTACATTAAATTAGTTCTAGTAACTCATTCCACTCTGATTCCTGAGTTTTTCAAACCAGCATTATCAACAGGTTTTTCTCAGCAGCAAATCTGGATTTAGGCTTAGAAAATTAATTTAGTCCATGAATTACGAATGTCAAGGCCAAGAATCACTGCATTATCAGCAGATCTAGAAGACAGTCTACATATGGAGAACCTATGTTGGCATAAAAGGGAGAAGAGAAATAGGCACAGTTCCTAACCTGCAGCTTCCCACTGAGGTTGAGGGCCAGCCAAAGTAATGTTTGGGCTAAGTCTCTTCTACAGGCACTTCTGCGTGGTGATTCAGGAATCTAAATTAGGCTCCAGCTGTGAACTACCTTCAGAGGATCCTCATCTCTCCACCAACCACAGCTGGAGGTCTGGGCGACTATCCTAAATCTCACACCTAGGCATGACTCATAAGTTTGGTAATTTCAGTCAGTCTCCACACGTGCTATCCTTGGGTCTGTGGCCAACTTACAGACAGTATTTCTTTCCCTAATATGGGGAAGGAAACTACTCTTTGTCTCAGTGATTTGGACCCATTCATTTCAACACTGTTCATCATCTCTCCTGCGACCCAGAAAAAAGTGGAATTCCAGAGAAAGTGAACTTCATTAATTAAACCAGAGATTTTTTTTTTCAGAACTATTACTGGAGTGCATGCAATAGAAATTGCAAGTTATCTGTTACATGTCAGGAGATCTTGCCAAAATATTTTCAAAAATAATCATTTCATGATGCCTGATTAAGTAACACAGTTTGAACATCCCTTTCCAAACACATGCTGTGTCTTTTTAGATATATTTTTTCAGCTGAATCAACTGCTTCTCTGTCACAAGCTCCACAGTTCTTCCAAGAAACTTCTCTACATAAAATTACCTAAGCTGTCTTCATTGGGCACATATGCTTATTAGGCATATATTAACTTAACCAGTATGTCTGCTTGACACAATGCAGTGCTGCACAGAGAATCCCAAAGCAGTTCCAGAGAAATCAGAGATACCTGGAGCCGCATCAGCTTGTTCTTTCCACAAGACTAAAGTATCCAGCCTTGCAAAACTCCTCACCACTTTGCACTAGGGCTTCTGCTCTGGTGCTGATACCCAAAGTAGGTCATTCATTAAACCATGCTGCATTACATATCCTCTCCCACTTGATTTCAAAGCAAAGTTTTTCGTGTATGGAGATAGGTGGGAGCTACCATAATTCTCAATAAAACCAAAGCTGTTAGTCCAATATCATTTAGAGAATGTGGTGAGTATGAGACAGCAAATCCCATGGAAACAGCCTCCAGCCAAAACATGGCATCTGGTGTTTCTGTGCCCTAAGGTGGTAAAGGCTTCTTCCTCTTTCATGTTAGAGGCTCAGATGAGGCAGCCAGGTAGCAACACGATACTTGGAGTTGTGCTGCAAGAAGGAAATGTGACAGTGAGGCATAAATTAACACTAAAGTGAATAACATTAAATTATATTGAGAAACACTAACTTTAGCAGGCTGAAAGTTTAAGGCTGACTTTTAGTCTAAGTCACCTTTTCCATGGGAACAATTGGGTTCCTTAGAGCCTAATACTCATCCTAAGGTAAGTTTCTAAATTAAACGGAATGAATCTTCATTCCATTATTTTTCCCTGGTAAGGACCGCCACCACACCTTTCAGATCCTTCTCACATGGCTTTTCCTCTAAGACCCAAGGCAGAAAAAAGTCTGCCTATAGGTTCCCTTCTACCTTAGGAAGCATCACACACAAAGTCACTTCTTATTCAAAAGCATTTCACTGAAGCCTACTTCAGTCTTCTCTTAAGAGGTGAACTGAAGAAAGATTACCTTTTTTATTTCCATTTACTGATTTCTATTCATCTGTGGTAAAATTTTACAACAATGCCATTAATCAAAACTAAATTTAAATAAAAATCCTATTTCATTATCTTTTATTGTTGGTACTATTGCTCTCATAATGCTGAATAATGTTAATGATGTGCTTGTGTGCCACCAAATGATAAATTAAAAAGCATCTCATAAGTGGAACTTCTTGTTTTACATTGAACCCTGGAAAGATTTTGCTGGATTAGGTATGGTATAGTCTATTTTATTGCAAAATACTTCAAATTTTCTTTTTTATTTGCTAGAAAGGCTACTGACAAACAATTATTTTATGCAGAGCACCAAAGAGCTGTAGCCACATATGTATCTCCATAACCCAGTTATTAATATATTCATGAGGCAGGTAGAACACCTACGCACCTCAATCCTTTTGCAAGTAGTTTATACATTTTCAGCAGCGGTGTTGCATTTTTCAAAGCAAGCCCTAATTCTAAGGACTGCCATCCTTTTGTATCAGTGCAGGCTATTTTGCCAGTCTTGTTCTTTCACCGCTTTGCTTTTATCCGCTTCTACATGCCTTTTGTATTTCTGTTTGATCCTATTAGCACTGAGATCAATCACAAAATTCCTGCTGGGAACAGAATGGGATGCTATCTTTGTGATGTCTAAATCCAATATTTGACACCATTTTTTCTTTACACACCAGCTGCAAACTGGTATCTGTTCTTCTAACTCTTCACTTTAAGTCTTTCGTTGTTAGGTCTTTTTACTATTTAAAACAAATGAGACAAGAATTTAAACATGCAAAACTTTTTGAATAATGCTACCTTTTCTTAATATCCTAGGATTTTTGCACAGTTACTTTTCTAATCCCAGTTCATACATACACAAGCACACTACTGGTTTATTTGCAGAAACTCTACTGGACAGAAGGTCAATTTCTCAATGTTTTTCACAAAACCTGGGCAAGTTAACTGCATGTTCACTGGATGTCTATGGGTTTTCAGAGTGCATAGAATACATCCACTTAGAAAAATGCATCAATATGGATAGCAAAAAATATACAAATTCAGTCCCTCAGATGAGGAAAAACAACTTGGAAGATTTGCAGATTGTAAATAGATCTTTCTTGAAAATTTCTTCTTGTCAAACAGCTCCTTTGTTGCAATGCTGTGATGATTCATCTTGAGAAATGGATTTATAGTCTTTACACAGGGTGGAAGAGAAAATGATTTTTTTCCCTTTAATACCAGCTCACTATTAAAGGAAAGTAATTAACAACTCATATGCATAGTCTTATACCATTTTTACTGTGGAAGAGGGCGTGGTGCACATACAGTTGCTCATCTCACTGAATATACTGGGAAAATCATTTTAATAATGCATACTTGCCGCTGCACTGGTTTTAATCCAGTTAAGATTGATAGTCGGTGAAAGAGCAGCAAGGTAAATGCCATTTTAATAAAAACAACTGCTGTAACTGATTTCTGCTATTTCACTACTGCAATCCCCTTCAGCAATACAGAAAATGAAAGCTGTTTCTCTGGTGCTGTCACATCCAGATTCCAAGACCATCACTTCTGTAAAACAAAACAGAAATATTTTCATTTGCTGTTTTCTGAAAAAGTAGTAACTTTTTTTGTAAAACAGATGTCACAAGAAATTTTAAGCTGCCTTTTCCGTTAGACTTGTGTATAAGCACACAATCCATTGAAGTTTTAGGTTCCTATGTTACCACAGAGAGTAAGATACTTCTGCCCATGGCATTCCATTTGTGTGCACACAAACAGCCCCATCTTTCAGGTATTCCATCTCACTTTTCCAAGAGTTAAACTCAGGATTTCCATGGATTCCATTAGGTTTACTTAGACCCAGGCTGTTGCATCCAAGCGGTTAGAAAACAAGCCATGAAGTATGTCTGGGGATATGAATTTGATATAACTTGGATCACTGGAGGACTTTCCAGAAGATTGGAAAATCGCTCATTATACACCATTATCCCAAAGGGTAACCAGAAATACAGAAATAAAATGATGCTCAGCAAAATGACAGGGACATTTAGGAAGGTATAAAACAATCTAAAACCAGATGCAGAAGTAATGCCCATCAAGATGGCTTTATGAAAAACAACTTGCTATCAAAATCAGTTTTACATCTCTAATGTCATACATGATTAGTAAATGAAAGTAATTACATAAACATAATATATAAAAATATTATTTGATTTAATATTATCTTCAGAGGGGAAAAACTGTGGATTCAGAGGGTCCCGCAAAACTCATTCAAAAAGTCCAAAAACGGAAAGTAAAGAGAGAACTGAAAAAGATATTAAGACATCACTTAGTCTATCCCTGCCCAAATGCTTCACTGTCCCAATGTCTTTCCTGCAAGGCATTTGCCAAACTTGTTGTTTCAATCTTTCATGATGGGCATTCCTTCAGATCTTTCTTGTCATTTCTATCCAAGTTTTCTGAATTTTTCTGCACGAGAACATATCACTACATTCAGCCTCAGGTATCTTATTCAGTCTGTACATTTCTTTTTCTTGAATTTGGAGCTTCAGCATTGTTAAATGAAATAACAGGGTTACTCGAGATACAGTGTGCTTCCCTAGGAGGGACAGACAGATGAGGGGGTTAAAAATGAAGACCGCAATCCACAAGGAGTGTGTGATCCTGTGTAGCACTATCCTATCAACATCAGCCTTATCAATTACAAATATTCAGACTATGAGGCAGAAAAAATACCTTCTTTAGAAAAAAAAAATCTGTTAGAATTTGGACTTGAAAAAAATAAATGCTGCATATTTTTTACTTACATTCTAATTTGACATTGGGGCAATCTGAGTCATAACTTTTGGGTTTTTCACTGCAACCACTAAAACTAATAACAGTTTGTGGGTTGCTTTTTTCTTTCTAAAATAAGCGAATAATCTCCTGTAATGACTTGTGTCCAGGAGCAAAGGCTTTGACTGAAAAACAACTGAAAAACAAACCCCTGCATAATTTGAAAACTACTGTTCTTCGTAAAGGAGCTGGCAATTTTGAAATGCAGTGCAGCTTTCCAGAAATAAGTGGGAACTACACAGATATTTTATCAGACAATATCGAAGAAAACAAAAACCATCTCACACTTGTTAGCAGGCACAGAGGAGAGCAGGCATCACTTGGCAGCTGAGGGACTGAAGCAGCTTCCTGCGTCTCAGGGCTGTCCGGCATCTGGAGCTGCTCCAAGTGTCACTGTTGGTCACCAGCAGTGCTGGACATGAGGATGTTCTAATATAACCTGACCCTGAGAAATTCAGGAACAAAGATGTGCACAGGAGAGTCAACATGCAGGAAACAAGAGTGTATATAAAGCTCTCATCTCTATGCCTAGGGATCATAGAAAGGGTTGGATTAAAAACAAATGGGAAGATGTCAGGAGCTCTGTGGCACTGACTTTCGTACAAAGTCACCCCCCAGGATGACTGGGAAGAAGGCAGTCACTGACATATCACACTGTGTCTGTGCATGGTTTATTCAGTTTGACTGCTGTATCAAAAATGCAGCTCATGTGAGATGCAGATGACAGGCTTCTGCAATGTAATGCTTTCGACAACAATTTATTAGCTTGGATAGGATCTAGAAGGGAATAAGGCATTATATTCAGGAGAATAATTGAAATAAAGGTTAAATACTGTCAAAATGCAACCATGCTGTTCTCATAACAAATCTGTGGGGGCTTCTACCTATTTAAAATTTTAATACATTTTTAGATCTCTCAGCAATGCTTGTGATTAAAATGTTGGAAAATGGCTCCAGGGAGGGCAAGGTGAACTGGTTTATGTATTATTCCAGTGCTGTGGGCATTTAGCAGCCTCCTGAAGTAACCAATTATGATGGGGAACTACTTCAGTGTTTCTGTGCTGTAAGACTTGAGCAGAAAATCTTAAACATGTAAATGATTAACCAGGTCTCACCAGATCTCCTTGGAGTGCCAGGCGTCTCACAAGTTTTGTAATGGAGCTCCACTCTCCCAGTGTGCAAATACACACACACACACACACACATGCTGTTAGTGCAATGTGGTTGCCACAGAATTTATTTTAAAAAGCAACATGCAACACAACCCATTAGAAAATACTAGGAGATGGTGGGTGAAAAAATAAACCCCAGTTCAATTCCACTAATGTTAGTGAGTTCTCGGTGCAACACATTTGCTGAAACCATCTACAATCAATTACTGAGACAGAAATAGGAGCACAGAAGCAACTGCCTTTAAATAATAGACTGTTGATGGACTTAAAACAGTCCCTTACTTTTTTTTCCACGGGACGGAGCTTCCTATGGCTTTTCCTATGGGGTCCTAGGAGCTTCTCTAAGAACAAGCATTGAACTCTTTTCACGCTATGGCAGAGTCCTAGTTAAATAAAAGGTGAGGAAGGTTGTTATGAAACATGCCTAATATCTTTCCCCTCCAAGGAAAAGCTTGTGTAAACAAAAACTGCTAGTGAAAGCAATGAGACGCACTCAGACAACACAGGTTGCTAACTAACTCATGTTTGCTGGGGTTCCAGCCTCAGGTAAAAATCCTTAAGATTTAGGAGTGTTACTGAGATGTTTTGGAAATGCTGTGTTAGCCTTTCCTACGAATTTATTTCCCAATCTCATGTTCTATAGGTAAAGCAGAAGAGGTTGTGGAAGAGCAGATCTATCCTGGCCATTCATGATGCTGCCTGCTTCCCACTTCTGCCCGTGCAGGGGTGGCATCTGCCCCAGCCCCACATTTCAGCCACTCACCAGAGCTTTGCCTTGGGACTACTGAACGCTGCACAAACCAGACTAACGCAGCTCATTTTCCTTCCCATCACACAGCTCCTGCCGTGCATCAGTTGAAAACAGCGTGCAAAACAAAGACCAAGTACTATGCAAATAGAAGAAAAAAAACTTATGGCTTAAATTTAAATCTGTAAACAATTACAAATTTAAAGAAGAAATCGGGTTGACTATACAGGACGGATAACCTTAGAAATAATGATGCCTGTGTTCACTTACTTTGAGTTACATATTGCTGTAATAAAATGGTAAACCAAAATATGAAATAGATACTGGCAAATTAACAGGTTATTTAATATTAAATTAACTGAATATTAATATGATTACTGCTTGTTTTCAAGCACTACTTCTTTTTATAAGTGAGGTTTTAGAATTTTCAGAGTATATGACATTTCCAATCTTAAACAGTTCTCTTTCATCATTTAACAGAAAGGCAAAGTGCCTGGGAGCACAAGAGCAGGAAACCAGCACTACAGAATTCCCACTCGGCATTTAAATTTTATGTAGTAAGCAAGGCCTATGACAAAAGTATGTGTAATGTAATGTAATTGTATCATTTCTCAAAGTTTTACATAATGACTTTCTGTTTCTAAATAATACTTCATTACTGAGAGCAGGAGAATGTAATTGTTCTCTGGGTGCTGCTGTTAGCTCCTAAGGGCACGATCAATCCTGCTGAGACATATAATTCATGCACTGTTTGCTTCTGATACAGCTACATTTACGAAAGTAATGCAGTGATTAGATTCCTCCAGAATAAATGTGTCTATAAATCCCTGTGTTGTAAATATTATTAACAGCTACATCCAGTAAAGGACCTGAGCCACTGACATGACACTGAGGCAAAACTAACAGACCTGCAAACAAACCATAATTTTAAAAAATAATTTTAAAAGAAAATCCTCTCTGCTATGGCTGAACCCTGGACACATTTACAATCACGAGGCACCCTGCTATCTACTGTAGTCCGCTCAGTGCCTGAGGTGCTGCTCCAGCTCCTGCTCAGCAGGAGCTTCTCAAACCCTCCCACATGAGGGAGACCTGAGTCATGGCATTGAGCATGCTTCGGCCATATTTTTTGAAAGACTGAATCTGATAGATATTTAACACAGCAGGAGCAGAATTAGATGCCTTCACAAAAGCAACCAAGGACACTCATAAAAAGCAGTGGCTATTTTATCAGCCAGTGAGTGCTTGTGAAGGGAGATCACTCTCTGCATCACCCTCATGCCACAGGAGAATAGTGCCTTCAGCTACCTTAGGCTAGACATGATTGTAAGTAATGATCCAGATATTCATAGAAATTACACTATCTGAGCACAGGGTAAAATTCATGTCTACAGATTAAGACATCTGCCACGGATCTAGCTGGAGGAAGATGAGTGTTTTAGGGCATAGTTCATCTCATTTAAGCAGTGAACCTAAAACTCATGATGTGCATCACTCCTTGGGATTGCTTTTCCCCACGCTGACTATAAAGGGAGCCCTGAAAAGCTAAATCAGATATAAATGTATGCACTGCAAACTGCTAAATTTAGCTGAAATCAGTTTTGCACCAACTGTTTATTAATAATTTAACTAACCAGAAACATGGATGAAAGTGAGTCAGTGCATTGTTTTAATTTTATTTATGTTACCATTGGACTGTGCAGAGAGCAGAAAGATGGAACAGGGGCTGAATAAACATAAATCTTTCCTAATCGTGGAGAAAGTCATATTTATGTATGTCCTTGTATCCAGAAATACCACATTGATTTTCCATCATTTCCACATATGCCATTAATATACAGAAATTAAAATCTGAAGGCAGTAATTTTTTAAAAAGAGAGAGAGAAAGAGAGAGAGTAGGACTTCGATAAACCTATAGGATTCCTGTAGTAGTCCAAGGAGATTTTCAGACTCAGCTTTGTAACTACTCTTGTTACTGGGTTCCATGGACAGTGCCAGGGAATCTTCTCAGGACATCAGTATAATCAGTTTGTTTCAGCACGTTTCCTCATCAGTCTTGAAGAAGACTGGTACTATTTACTTTACAGTCTAGGAAGGCTGATTCTTAGATCTTTCTTCCCATTTGCAGCTAAAGTGTACAGTGCTTACAGCTGTACCAAATTGGTTGTTCGACAATGGCCTATTTCTGATGCATATAATTTAGGAAAAGACCACCTATATGAAGGCGTATTTCCAGGGTTCATGTAGCATCTAGCAGCACAGAACCTCAATCTCATCTTTGCAGAATTGAAACCTAAATTTCCTGCCAGATGACATAGGAATTATTATATCTAAAAAGTAAATGAGAAGTACACATTTGCTGAAAAAAAAACTAATATAAATGAACCATACATCACCTCTTGTTGACACTAGTATCTAATTTGGAATATGTCCTCACCCATCCCATGAATCTCACTAGTATATTTTTTGCCTTCTTTGACCCATAGCCTGCCTTTAAGGAGAGCATCACTTATTCTGAGTGTTCAATTCGCTGGTACTTCAGACAGGCACGTATTGTAATTTTCCTGCAAATGACCCATTTAAGAAGAGGCAAAGATGATAAGTATCACAATGCCATAGAGAAAAAAAAGACAAGAAAAACAACAAAAATCAAGGGAAACTGTTGGTAAATCCCCAATCAGGGTTTGCAGTCCTCATTAGAAAAAATAAAGATAAGAAGTAATCCTTAATTGAAAGAAAGCAAGACTGAGAGATCAGCATTCACAGCTCATCTGTTTCACCTTTGCTTTCTCCCTGAGCAAAACCAGTTGCGGCATAAAAATGTTGACTGTGTTGCCTGTGGTCTTTTTTAATTACTCATGTTTTAACTTTCCTCTTTTTGTTACCTATTTCCCATATTAATCACAGCTTGCTGCCTTTTTTTTTTTTTTTTTTTTTTTGCTTTCATCTGCTATCTCCTCTTAAATTTCATTTTGTTAGTGTTTGTTAGTGTTTTCATTTTCCTACTTCAGCTAAGCACCACCTCATTCTCATGCAAGCCCTCAGTCCAAGTGGTCTCTCCAGTGTGAGCAGAATTCAACTTCACAGCAGAGGCAAACCCGAGTACCTTTTACTGTGGTGGATGAAGGGAATGTGTCAGCAACAAGGATGAGCCTGTGGACTTCAGGGAAGAGCTTGACTGCTCTCAAAAAGTGGAAGTGGATGACTGTCCATGCAGGAGATGGGAACAAGGTAACAGAGGTAGTTCTACCTGGAAAGGCACAGACAGAGCAGGCATCTTGGCTATCCACCATCAGACAAGATCTCTCTCTGCTGGCTCTCCCTTTGCCTTTCCAGCCACCTGACTGTGCACTTCCAGCTGAACTGCAGAGGGCTTAATATATTTGATTCTCAGTTTGACAGATTGGGCCCACTCGAAGCTCTGGGAAGTTTGCAGTATTTACGGAGACAGCACCTGCCCAGGAGCATAAATATAAACACACACGCTTGCATGGTCCTCAGTGATCAACTGGAAATGATAACAATTTACCTCACCCAGTGAACAATCAACATTAAAAACTTCGGAGGAGTACATGTGACCCCATCCAAGTCATATTCAGTGGCGTACCCTCAACCCCTTGAAAACACAGCCACAGAAAAGCTAATTATGCTGTACTTGTCTAGATAAATGTGTTGCAACCCCAGGTAGCACTCTGAAGATTTAGGCTCTGAGCTCCCAGGAAGTAACTTCCCTGAAGGAAAGGGAACAGTCGTGCCAGTTCCTGCAATCCTTCCACTATCAGCAACACACAGCAGCTCCAGTACTATGCCAGAATCAGTCAGGGTCTTCAATACAAGAAGGAACCACAGGGGAATATAAAACCTTACCGACCTTCCCTTTCCTTCTGTATTGTGGGACGGCAGCCTGAAGGAAGCTGAGGGGTGACATGGTTTAACTAGAGATAGCCTGGCCTTGAAGGACACAGCGTAGAAGTCCTCCCAAGGTCTCTTCCACCCCTGTTCCCCATGATTCCTGACTGGTCAAATTAGAGCATTCCTAAATGCATGTGTCACTTCAGACTCTAACCTCTAACCAATTCAAAGTGCGTAAAAAAAATGTCTCAGCCTTACCTCTAACTGAAGGATGTCTCCAACTTTAAAAAGACCTATTCACTTAGCACTTAGATGACATTCCTAAGTCAAGTTCAGACACCATATGGATTGTACTGTTTCCTTAAAAGAGTTTTCACTTTTCCCCAAAAATTGGTATTACTTTTCATTTTCACAGTGGTTTTTTTCTGAATCTCAAGGCCCTTGGCAAAGGTAAATAACTGCAAAACAAACCTTTTGAAGAGCACAGTTCTAGCATCTGTGTTGTATGAGAAATTGGTTATGAATGTATAATTTAGGGCTTCAAGGAAAATTTTAAAGCCAGGTATAAATTAGGGACCTAATACTGTACTCACTGAAGTCTGTTAGAACATGACTGGACTCTAAATGACCACTGGAGGTTACTGTTTCCCCACAGAAATTCAATGAGTCAAGCATTATGCTAATTCTTTTCAATTATTAAATACAGGCATCCTTAATATCAGTGGCTGCAAATTGCTCCCGTACATGACAAGCTTTTTTAAGTATGTTGGGGGTGGCAGAAATCGGGGACAGGGGGAGGGTATTTGAGAGTACAAGCATAGAAACGCAGTCGAAGAAAGATTTCTTGATGCTTATTATTATTTTTTGTTATTATTGTATGCATTACTTCAGGACCTAAAAACCCAGCATTTACTAGATTTCTGTTGTGTGAAGAGCTCTGCAGGTTGGAACTGCTGCCCTGGCCACCCACAGCCTTAGCAAGAGACAACAGGCCCTCACAGGCAGGTAAGAACCCATCAGACAGTATCAATTGGTGAGACAGAAAATGGCATCCACACGCCAGTGGCACATCCTCATCAAGTCCTGGCAGAAATTACAGTGACAGGCGGATATTTTAAGGCAAGATCCAAGGAGGGGCAATAAAGCTGCTTTGCACATATTTACAGAAGTTACTTTGCAGTTCATTGGGCAGCATGAGCTTTATTGGTGTACTCCCAAAAACAGGTGAGCAAGTAATCTTGATTTTCTGGGACCAGGGGCAGCAACCAACATCTCAAGTATGAATGAGAGCTGCCAATCTGGCTCATATGACTGATGAACTGTTTTCAGGTGTTAGCCACTGTGGGTACCTTTTTTTGTTGCCTTAACACATCACTTCACCTTAAAGGTTGCAAGAAGGTGGTTTTTTTAGGATAGATGTAGCATCATTCTCCTTTGCCCATATTACTTCTATTTGGAGCTTGTAGTATAATTATTTTTCTGTGCAGCAGTGGAAAACTTTCTGCTGCAAATTGTGGATAATAATTGCCTCTTATATGTCTCACTTGTTCGAAGGCAAGCTCTGGGAGACAGGAGCTGCTTTTTAACTTCCGTTTGTGCAGCTCCTGTATGATAGATCTGGACAAGGGCTCCTAGAAACTCCTTCAGTACAAGTAGTAAAACCAGTAACAAGGTAATCCTAACCTCTCAAAATATCTTCAAAGAGTCAACACGAACTTCAATGTTTTAAGTCATGTCAGGAAGAGCCTAATGGCAGTTTACCCACGAGAACCTGATCTTCCTCACTATTGGCAGCCAGAGGCACCTAATGGCATGTTAGAGGCAGCACAACAAGAGAAGATCAATGTGACTCAAAAAGAAGAAAAAAAACCCAGCCCAGTGATGTGTGGAGAAAGCATTGTAAGGCTCAGGGGAAGCAGCTGCTTTGTCATCTGTAAGGCTCTGTAAAATACCACAATCTGAAAAGAATAGAGGAATTTTAAAAATAGTATTCCATTTTCCCTTCTTTAAAGATTTGTTACCCCCATCATTTTCTCTTCTGCAAAGTTCTGCTCTCCATCAAAGCCTTTTAACTTTAATATTAAAGTGACATATCACTTTTTTCCTCTTTCCTTTTATTTGGAGGGGTGTGGGGGAGGATTTGAATATTTTCCTTCATTGTTGGATTTATTTTTTCCAGTCCAAAGCTGGTTTTGAAATTCTAAGCAGGGTTAGAAGCTTTGTAGAAATTCAACAACCCTCTGTTTATTAAAAAAAATGAAATCTGTGATTTAAATCTCTGTCATACTGTAAAAGGGTATTAACACACTCTTTTCAACTGTTTCACTGAAAGTCTTTCAGCAGGTAAAGCAGGACTAGGCACAAGAGAAAGCTCACTTTCAAAGGTGTTGGGTCTGGTTGTTTCCCAGATACCTTCCCCCAGCACAGACTGCCATCCTCAGTTTGGTAGAAGGACAAAGAGTCTTTCTCTTTCCAGTTGTCACTTCGAGTCTGTGTGAGTCTGGCAGTCAGCACAAACCATCACTTCTTAAACAGGTACTGGATAAACACTGAACGCCAGACTGTGGTTGATATGAGCCATTTCTTAACCATTCTACCAGGACCTGAGTGGAAATGGTAATAGGTGGGTTCCCATTTAAAGTAAATCACTGCTAGAGCAGCAGAAGTCCTCACCCAGAAACCAGGGAAAATTATCCTGATGCAACGAGCAGAGGAAAGGACTCAGAGAGCAAACGGTCCCCACTGGCAAATGGGAAACAAATGGCCTACCAAGGAATACTTTTATTAAAGGCGGATAAACAAAATGCCTCTAACAGTCAGAGAAACAGGGCAGCAACAAGTCATTCTCAAAGCATAACTGTAATTTATAGTCTTTTCTTCCAGAAAGAGACTGGCCATGGCAGCTGGATGCCTTTCTCCTTCTCTGCCAGCGCCCACCGACCGTGCGAGATTTTACAGCCTTTCAAGGCCCTTCTCAGCTGAGCAGGTTGGCTGTGGGTGGCCCTGGGCTCTGCTGCATCACCCACCACCTCCCACCAGTCCTCCTCCACAGCCATGCACATGTGTCACCCACTGTGCCGGTTTGGCCAAAATCTAGCAATATAGCCCCTGAGAGAAAAACCAGGTTGCAACCACCCTTCCCCCCCCCACAGGGTTCAGGGAAAAAGAAATTTTCCTCGAAGGAAAGTGAAAGAGATAAAAACTATTTATTTTAACAAACACACAGGAAAAGGATAATAATGCTGAATAATGAATTAAAACCCCCGCTATAGAGAGAAACCTGGGAAGATTTCAGAGTCCTTCTGTAGGTGTGGTCTCTCTCCTCCTCGGAGCTGGTCGGTGAGGGCGTGGGCCCACCCCCGGGCCTCGGGGAGAAAATTCTCCTGATGTGTTCTGATGTTGTTGAAACAGTTCAGAAGAGAAGAAGGGAAAAAAACAAAGTCCCAGGAAACAAAATTCAGCTCTCCGTCTCACACCAAGAGGGAAAAAACAGCTGGCTGAAGAAAAAGCAAGCAGGGTGCTCCCTTCGTGCCTTCCGCAGTCAGAAAAACACTGAGGAGTGTAATCTCTGTGTCCTTGAGAAGCTGCTTTGGAAAGTTCATCTGGGTTTTTTTTTCAAGCTCAGTTTAAAGGCACAGAAAAGGCACAATACTACTTTTTGGGCATAGGGCATGATAGGGGATACACATGACAGAGTCACCCCAAGACACCCACACAGCACAGGGACAGCTCCAGCCTTCCTGGGAGTGCAGAGGACTCGGGTGAAGATGCCAGCTCTGCCTGCTGCTTTCTGACCAGCCCATAAAAAAAAGCAGATATCACCCACCTCTGAGAGCAAAGGCAGACTGCAAATTGCCCTGGAAGCATGAGGACATGCTGATAGCTTTCCCATTTCTCAAGAAAAGTGACTTCTAGGTGGGAGTAAGGAGGAAACAGGCAGCGGTGAGGGAAGGAAGAGCATGTGGGCGTTGGTCCCCTGGCAGAAGTGCGAACAGTCACGTCCAGATGCTCAAGCAGTCACGATGCTGAAACTTGAAAGGAAACAAGAAAACTGAATTAGTGCCATACTTTATCTTTTTTTGCAGGTCTGGGTGCTCCCAGGGAGTAAAAATGTAGCCTACACAAAGCCTAAACAACATTGTGCTCTCCCAAGGGCAGCATAAAAAAAAAATTTAAGGCTTCCTTGTTTCCAGTGGGAAAATCATTCCTCTCTTGTACTGCAAGTACATCTTGACAAAAAAATGATGCTACTGATAAAAGCTCATGCAAAATTTTGAAGGAATGATTCCCAAGATCCTTAAATATTTACTTTATAGGACTCGGTTAACATCTTTGATGCAGAGAAACATAAGGTTGATGGAGATAAGACCAGCAAGTTCTGAACCAGCTCCTGTAAAAGGAGAATTCTCAAGAGCAAATAGCATCATTATCCATAAAAATGACATTTCATTTACTGTCGGCTTTGTAAGAATGCCTACTCTGTTCACAGAAATCTGCTGTTGATTGGAAAAGCCAGTTTTCATAGCAGTGACAGAAATTACCTGCCCTTCTCTGAGTCTAGTATTTACTTTTCTTCCTTCATTTAGCTGCCTTGATAGCAACACTAATTTAACTAAATTACTGCAGTCTGCCCAGGCAGAGACAGTTATATCAATAAAGAAGTCTTAATATATTTATATGTGGTATCAACTAATGCTCACATCAACATGGTGGTTATACAGATTTAATAAATTTTTATTTCTCCCGCAATCACTAAGTACAGGAAAGTCTTCAGGATAGCTGTAGTAAGCATGTACAATAGCTGGTAAACTTTCATATCAGTTTGATATGATTGATAAAATTGAGATGAGAAATGTCCTCTGGGCTACTAACAGCCAGAAAAGATTTTAAGGTATAAGATGTTATTTTACTGGTGGGTTTATTTCAACTCTAAAGCTAGACAGGTTTCAGACAGTGCACACTGACAAAATGACACATTCAGTGGTTCCACCTTGACTGCGACCACTACAATATTGCTTGATCCTGTCGCTCTTATTCCAGAGATAATTCCTTTTTCTTCTTCCAAGCAGAACAAAAAAAAAGTGTGAGCCTGCCTTTTTGTTCCACCTTTGGGCAGCACTACGACGGGGGAAGTTGGCTCATGATGATGTGAAATAACCAATAAATAGATGGCTATATTACAGGAGAGCTGGCAATTATCAGTTGATAATGGAACTGTCAAGGGGTACGTAAGAAGGAAACATGTCCGGCTATGCAGAGTCCTGAGTAATCCATAATTTTTTGTTGCCTCATTTCCAAAAAGTTTAACTTATATTCAATATCATATAAAACTAAGATCATAGTAGAGAGGCCATGAGTCAAAGCATTCTTCAAAAATTTGGTCTTGAAATTTTTATAATATCTTGAAAAATTGTGCAGTTAATTTGGTTGTTCTTAAAAGTGACAGCAGTGGCAGTTTGAAGCTCTGAGCATGCAGTAGCCATTCTTGTGAAGATGAAAGGAGGAGCAGAGAGCACAACTCACATGTTTCAGAGAACGCTCTTCACAGATGCCATCAAAGCCTTCTTTGTGGAGCAGGTGAGAAATTTTTCAATTAACGATTCCCACCTCCCCGGTAGCTAATCTTGACTTGCAAAAATTGTTGTTAGGTTTTATTTGAGGAAAAAAGTTAAAATTTCTGTGTTCAAAGTATTTTGTTTTAAAATTCAAGCAAAATCACTGTATGATTTTATCTGAGCTGTGTGCTCTAAAGATTTTTAATCCCAAACATTTTTGAGACTTTAATTTTGCACTGTAACAAAAAGAAACATTTTTAAGACTTGAATATACTCCCACTTACTGCTCGGGGTTTTTTTTCCTCTGACAGCTGAGTTTTGAATAGGTCGGTTCGATGGACATAGAAGTCACAGGTGGAGACAACTTGCAATGTGATATTTTGACCTGGTTCCATCTTTCTTCTCCAAAATGAGTTTTCTGCAAAATAAAATTCCAAAATTCAGGGAAAATATTCCATCAATTTTTTTTCTTTGCTCAACTTTGACCATGTTATTCATCTTTCCTTCCACTAACATATTCCCTGTTTCCTACCTCTATTTTGATCTCTTGGAGTTTACTAAAAGAGCTTGTCTACAAAAATACTACATGAAAGAAGTCAAACATCTGAGTAAAAGATAAACTCAGCTCATTAATAAGTTGCTGGGCAGGAGAAGTCGCCCTTCTCTTGCTGAATCATTGCCATGTGCTACAAACTTACCGTGAATATCTTGAGACAGAAGAAAGTAATTACTGTAGCATTTTAAAGCCTCAAAACTTTATGAAAATTTTAAATGTTAGATGTTATTGGTCCTACTAAGTCTGAGACCATGAAAGCTGAAAGTTTGTCCAGTGAGAACCAAAGAAATATGTCCCCATAACTCTGATATAGTAAAGCTTTACTGCCACCTTTTTCCAAAGCACAAGTTAGGGACCCTATTAAAGGAAGCATGTAAATCCATAGCTAGCTTCACTTACTTATAAAAGAATAAAACAAGTCTTACTCTTTAACACATTCTTTCATTTGGAAGGCACTGGCAGCCAGTAGATTTTAATCTGAGTTTTCCAGAAAGACGATATCTACTTGATCTCTTTTGATAGAGCTCTCAGTGGAAATAGATATTATGTCAACAAAATCACTCATTTTTATCTTCGAACGATGTTTTGAAAAAGATGTGATGTTAAAGGTTTATTTCTTAGCTGAGAGAAAATGTAAGAAGGAATGGGACTATTATTCCATAGTCAATCTGAGTCTATATAATTTTACCTTCCTCTCTGGGTTATGACTTTCATTTCTGTTGCCAATAAATTTCAGGTTTTATTGTGGTTGGTGTTGGGTACCTCAGACTGTTATGGCTGGTTATCTCATTCTCACAATCCATTTGATACAACCTAATCCATTAATAGTTATTTTCTCACTTAGGACCACAGCCATTATTTCCTCTCTGATACATGGACAGACATAAAAATAGCAGAGAAAAATCAGGTGACAGACTCCACATTGTAGATGTCATAGTCACAAGTCTTCTATGCAATAAGCAGCATCAACAAAACCTAAATTAATCATAACTGACTGTTCAATAAATCTGTAAACAAATAAATAAATAAAATATCCAAATGCCACAATGACACCCTGGGAGTAAAGAAGAACAGTTCAATGTTTCTCTCACAAGAGAAAAATTAAATGCCTCGCTCCATAAGCAGCAGAGATGGTGAAACTTGGTTTCCTGCAGATCTGTATCTCAAGTCTCTGCTCTCCTCTGGACTCTCCAATGTCTAAGCAACATGATTTCACATCAGCTTCTCCCCTGATGGGGCATCTTCCCCCTCTAGCTGACCAACTATTTTCACATAGGTGTTTATTATTTTCATAGGGGTTTATTGTTGTTCTTATCTTTACATTTCTGACAAACTTGGATGAAATCAGCTCATGTGTCAAAATGTTTGGGGCCAGTGTTAGCAGGATTGTGAACAACTGATCATCAGACAAATGCAGCATGTTTTCATATTTCATATTTGCTCAGAAAAAAAGCAAGCTAAAATAAAACCTGTCTTCGAACCAAAAGTTGGACACACCTGTTATTTTCAGGGATAAATGGGTGGGGGAAGGGGGAGAGATGAACAAGGAAGTGAAATTATTAAGAAAGGATTCAAAGATGCAGAGCTTAGATAAAGATGAGAAAAATAAGATGAAAAAGCTCTACATCTAATGGGGGAAAAAAACTACTGCCATGTTCTTTGGAAATGACAGCAGGACTCTGCTTTCCAGCACCCTGAAAACAAAACTCTGTGGCCTCCACCCCACAAATGGTCTGAAACACAATTGCTGAGAGTGAGAAAAGGAGTCCCAGGCACGCCAGGTGCCTTATGCTGAAGTTCTCCTGTCAATCATCTGTTAGCACAATTTTCATCTAAATGATTCTCAGGAAACTTCTGAAGCTCACAGAGAAGGAGGAAAAAAAAGAGGCAAAGACACTGAGAGAAGACAGAGAGCTGTTTGCTTTTACTTACCAATAAAATAATATGAGTAAAGAAAGTAACAAACAGCTTTTATGAACGTGTATTCAGCTAGGGTAATGGACGTTCTATACAGGATATGCACCAGCCCTGGAAGTGTTCAAGGCCAGGTTGGATGGAGCTTTGAGCAACCTGGTCTAGTGGAAGTTGTCCCTGCCCATGGCAGGGGGATTAGAACAAGATAATCTTTAAGGTCCCCTCCAACTCAAACCATTCTATGATTCTGTGATAAATAGAATGCTACTACTGCTCACAGTGTGGGTAGAATCATTGCTTCCCTGGACTATGGTGCTCCAGAGTTTCTCTGGCTATTGCACTGTGCTTAACTGTGGTTGTTGAACTTGAATAAGAACAAAGGGGAAGATTGGGGTGGGCTGGGAAATGGCTGACTCAAATCTAGTTTCTGTTAGTGCCCGACTGCTGGCCTGTATGAAATTAATCTGTCTACATAACATTTCATTATCACTTTAATAATTAAGATGAATCTTGTCTAGCTGGGTCTTTTAATAACGTATAAATCAGAGTACCACCCTAGCTAGAAATGGGCCAAACTAGTGCCAAAATCTGTACCACATTAAGCTTTCGGCAGGCTGAATTTCAAGGCACAAATCCAGACTGGTCTCATTAATATTTTACAGCAGATGAGCAATCCTCTTTCACAGTGAGCGCTGGTAGGCCATGCCCAAATGTAGGAGCCCCATTTCCGCTTAGACAGAAATGTTGAACTCAGTCTCTCCTCCCACGGAGGTGGGGAGTATAAGAAAAGGCCCCCACTTTCACTGCATGATTGCTGTGGTGACAAAAAAGGTGTCCATAAATCCTTCCTTCAGCAGCATGAGCAGACATAGGTTAAGGTATAAAAGGATAGATGTGAGCCCAAGTGGACCTCCTGCCTTTGTCCACAGAAAGGAAAGAATGTGTTACTTATAATCCATGTCCTCAGTGATAGGTAGGCACCTGCCTTGTACCATCTTCAGCAAGCTATGAAGATATTTACCTGTAAAACTCTAATCCCTAAAGTTGTACACATGAGATCCTGCATATGAGATAAAAACACAAACTCTATTTAAAAGAAAAAAACCCTTTTTAAAAGAAACTCCTACCTGTTGCATCCATGTCTAACTAAAATTTACTACCTTGACATAAAAGTCAAAGTTTTTGACTAAATCAACTTTTCTTCTTGAGATACAATTCTGTGAGAACAGTGCCATTTGGTTCTTTGGAGCATACATGTGCTCTGAAAGGGTGTTTACAGACCTAAGAAATCAGGCTTAGCAAAATGGTGTTTCCACTCCTGAATTACTTAAAAGCTTTGCCCTGGGTTGAGACTTGGTGATTTGCTGCAGGAATTGAACCAGTTCAGCCCTCTGCTTGCCAGGACTGGCAGCACCAACCTCTTCAGGTCACCCCCATGACTGCAGCCTGCCTCACGTTATCCTGAGAAACACTCCCAGAACATGCTGAGCAGGGAAATCATACTGCATGGCCATGACTCATTTACAACATGAGGCAACTATTGGAAGAGTGAGCCCTTGTGGGGTTGAGTATATGGCAAATCTCTCAAGCTTTACTTTCATCCTGCTCTCAGTGCTGTGGGTCTCTGAACTTCATCCGAAAAAATGCTTATTAATGACTGAGCTCTGGGAACTCCAACTGATGTAAAGGAGAAAATGTACCCTTTGAAAAAGATCTGATGGAAATCTTCTCTTTCAAATCTCTCCTCAAGACCTACCTCTGCTGCGAAATCTATCAGCCAGGTGATGATCCTTACATGTTCAGTATGTCAGGGACAACCCACACCTCTTATTAAAGGTGTTTTGCAGTGACTCATAAACACCATGCAGGGCCCACAGATAATTTATATCATCTTGTGGTTTCATTCCCACCTACTTTCCTCCCTTATTGTCTCCTTCCTCTTTAAACTTACTTGTGATATTCTTTACAAGACCCTGCCGTCCTCTGGGGTACTGGGGCAGTAAGGATGGTAGTCAGATGGCACTCACTCTGCAACTGAAGTTCTGCACTGATGTCTGTGGGGGTGTCTGTGTGCACACACTTACATAAAAATGTTCACAGGCAAGCATATATATATAGCCATGTGTGTATACGTGTGTGTGTGCGCATGTATATACATACATTTATATATATATATACACACACACTTGCCTTGCACCTCCACACACACCCTCTCCATTCTCAGAAAAGCTACCTGGAGCTTCCTACAACGGAGCTTACACACACAAAATGACTCACACTTTATTTATATTTTAAAGCCTTAGAAATCAATTCTCTGATGAGGAGAATATTTTGGTTTTAAGTGATTTGAATTAGTTCCCTTAAATATATGCAATTACATTATTCGAAAAATGAAATAGCAGGATCGAATAAGAGTTTACATCTGTCAGACAAACTCTCTTTAAGGAAAATGTTCAAACACAAAAGTTTTAATGCTTTTTCCCCCTTGGAAGTCACACAAAATAAAACTTAGAATGATATGTCATCATTCTAAGTGAATTTTAGGAGTTACAGAATCACTGCTTGGTTTACTACCTCTATATACATTGTAGAATTGCTTACAATATGAAAGATGTTTGATTATAAAGTGGTAGGTAAAGCATGACAAGCTAAGCTGAAAATAGTTTTAGTCTATTAGTGCTAGGGACAGGGATAGTTTATTGCTATGGATGACAGCCAGGCCTCTTTGAAACCAGATGGAATTTTGCCACCATGACTTCGTCCAGGACACTGTTCTGGGACACAGACCAGGGTCTCAGGTCTCAGTTTGATAATCTGGCTTGATTACTTCAACCAGTAACACTGGTGCATAGAAAAATTACACACAAGCAATAATGAAATATCAGCTAATTGTCACATTAGGGACAGAAATCTTTCACACAAGAGGCCCCATATGTATAGGGGACTCCAATAAAGTCACTGGTGTCTTTGAGAGCAGTTTTATTGCTGACACAGCAAGCTCCCAGTTCACTCATGAGTGCAATGCCCTATTCCACAGGCTACTCTCTACATGGAGCCTACTGCAGTCAAGACTACAAACTTCTCCTTTTGAATGTCCAGCTTCACACACTTCCTTAGGAGGCTGTCAGTGACTTTTCTTCAGTGCATAAACACATCTTTAGGACAGAGCAGCACGGCCTCAGCCCCGTTAAGACTTCAGGCTTGATAGACTCCTGGTGGCAGTTTTGAACACAGTACTGCTTTCCCTCCCCACCTGAAAGCTCTTTAAAAGTTTCACATCCAGCTGAATGCCACATCAGTGGCAGATTTTTTAACAAAAGCAGCCAAGTGATGCTGAAATGAGTATGGTCTAGGGGTTACAATAGAGATTTAGAAAGTCTTTGGAATGGCCTTCTCCCACCCCCATACGTATCAGAGCAGCCCTACTGCTCACTCCTTCTGAAGCCACTCTGGTACCCAGGGACTTCACTAACCTATAGGACTGTGGGCCACCAACCAGGAACTAGGAGACAGGTAAAAGCCAATGCAATGCTTTCATCCTGTGCAGAAGTTCCCTGAACAAACCTGAATTCCATAATGCCTGAAAAAGAACCCCAAGTGAGTTTCACACTGTCCAGACAGCACAAAGCTGTCACCTAGAGGAGACACCTCTATTCACTACTGCCCTCAGATTCCCAAATAGCATTCCCCTTATCAGATAACAAGGAGCACTCTTGAAATTCACCATTATCACAGTCCAGATGAGAGAGTATCAAGGTCAGAGACAGCCAATTTGTAAAGCTAAGTTATGCTAAAGAGAACACCATACTGTAAGTTAGATTATTATGCTAAGAACTTTGCTGCTGGAAAGCCTCTCAACATCTTACCGTGTCTCAGAACTGATCTGAAGGTGAGGATTACTTGTCATATTCTGTAAATCAGTGAAATGAATCGGGTGTACACAGTAGAATGGCTTTTTTATTAGAAGCCCTCGGTTGTCACTAGGACTGAGCAGCTGCTCAGAGGACAGCAGTAGCTGCTGTGGCTGAGACACTGTCATTCTCAGCTCCTGTTTCAAGCCACTCGTGGTATTCTAGAAACCAGTATCGAAATTATGTTTGGATAGGCAGGAATCATTGCAATATACTCAAAGAAAAATAAAAAATGGAACAGCTGCACCAAGCTGATGTTCTAAAATATATAAAAACTATAGAAACCAGGTTACTCTAGTTGTCTACTTGCTTCTTGGACCATATAATGTATTTGCAGCCAAATCTCTTGGCTAAGTTGTTGATTTTCTTTAAAAAGTGTCTCACCTTCCTGACTAAAATCTGAGCTGGCACCTTGGACACCTGAGCCATAAGTCAACCAAAAGCCCCTTTCTGTCTCTAGTGACACACAAAATTTAAACTAGTAAACTATTTATTACTGTTGCTGAACTGCAGACCAGCAATAAGTTTTCAAACAGACACTAAATATTTTGCATAATAGAAGAGTTCAAATACTCTGTTACAGTACAGGAGAAAAACTCCTGACCAGAACTTAAACAAGCTCATTAAACCATACTTGACATGCCTCCAGAATGAATTAAACCAGGGGATATTCCAAAATACATCCTGAAAAATCACTACAAACAACAGAAATTACTTCAAAATAACATTATCTGTGCATAAATCTACCTATCCGGACTGAATTAGGTCCCCATTTAATATAATGGCATAGACTCACCACCTTCATCTTTTCTTTGTGTCTCCTAGAGTCTGGGGGGGTTTTTTCAATAATCTACAGAAAGGAACAGATGTTAGTGTCCTTCTAACTAGCAGGCTTTCCATATACCCCTATTCCCACAATTCACCTTCAGGACATCTTAAGTATTGCTTTCACTGTCAAAAAAAACCCCAAACCTATAAACTGCTCCTGTTCTATGAACAAATTCACCTGAGTATGTCAGCTTCCACCTCTTTATACTATCAGAAGGAGGAAGACTGTCAGAGCACTTCAGAGGTGGTGAATGGCAAGCCAGGGCTGAGTTCCCCAAAGCCCCTGAAACTGGGACAGGGATGAACCCAAAGTGTCCCAGAGCAAACCCCTGGGGTTTACCAGTCACCACTCTGGCTATCTTTGTCTAGCTTACTTCACAAGGTATTCATTTGAGGGGGAAAAACATCTATCAACTTGCAAAAACTGATTAAAGAAATCTAAAGGAAACTGAAGCATCCACCTAGACTCCCTAAAAGAAAAAAAAGAAGCAATAAACACCTACCATTTGGTGCAATGCAGTGTATTCCAAGGGCAAGAACTTTTGTTCTTCAGAATTATTTTTATAATGTCACCTCCGCCAGGGATGATTTAAGAGCTTCTAGATAAGGGAATGAATTTCATCAGAGACAGAGAGATCACCTCAACTCTCCCTTCAGCTTCTTGATGAATAAAACACCCTCCCCAGCCCTTTCTAGCACCTCACTGCTACATTCAGAAGTGGGACTTTAAAGCAAAGAAAATTATTGGTGTCTCAGTGTAAAAGCCATCTTTAAGAAATTGAGAGCAAACACAAGTGCAATGAGTAGAGATGAGTTAACTGAGCTTTAAGCAGCTTTAAAACTACCTTAAACCAGGTGTATGCAATCTACTCCTCTGAATAGCTACTACTGCATAGCAACGCTGTGCCTGCTGCAGGTGAGGACAAATAGTACCTCACATTTTCAGAAATCAAAGGCTGTTGTAGCATTTCAGGTGTCTTAGATGTAGGAATTGCTACTTCCCATTGCCAATGCCTAACTGCCATTATTACTCGCATGTAGGAATCCTGTCTCTTAAACTAATTTATATCACTTCCAATGATAGATACAGCAGGGTATCATCTAAAAATGTAAATAAAGTTTCAATACAAATTTCCCTCTCTGTACAGGGGAGATTTCTGATTAGTCTCACCCACCAGGCCCTTCCTTTTCCAGTATCTACCAGTTCTTCTAAGTGAATGCCAGTGAACAGGCAAAGGAATACCAGAGCTGGGAAATTATTTGCAATTCACTCCTTCTGCCAACAAAAGTAGCTGCTAGAAGAGGATGTCAATCTTTCCCCCTTGTAATCCTTCTGCACGGCTACAGTAAGGAAAAAGAATCCCAAATATTGCACATTCCCAGTCATGAGTCACCCAAAACAGCACTGTGCTGGGTGGCCACAGTCTGGGCTTGCTTTAAGTCCCTTGGACAGCAGCAAGGATGAACCAGAAGTGTCCTACATAAGTTCCTTCAGTTCATCTCTGGATATTCTACATGTAGTTTATTTTGAATATTGAGGTATTCTTTTCTATTCTACCAGGATCTTTTCACTTGAAGATGCTTGATCTGGAAAGATATTCTGTAAAAGTCTCCATAATCTCCATAGGATTCATAGTCATCCTACTTCTTATGTACAGACAGTGGTGGAGCAGCACTGTTGGGTTAAGTCCTGATAAGGAAGGCCCAGTTCACACAACACATACATTTCCTAACAGCTAATGTTAAAGAAAGGAACTCAGGCTGTCCCATGTTCAGAGAATAGTGGTTAGAACACTGGAGAAATGGGGATTCATCTTACTGGGGACACTATTCCAAAATTACATATTCAGCTCAAAAAAAGCAAAGATGCCACATCCAGACAGAGGGTGCAACTGTGCTCCAAATGCTTCAAGAAGAAAACACAAGAGAAGAACTTTCCAAACTCACAGAGAGTGTTGACATATGAAGAAAATGGTTACTAAGAAATGAGATTTCCAGTCATCTGGAGACTGAAGTTCTGGAACAGATTTCCAGAAAAAATGTACTAGGAACAAAACAAAACCCCTTAATCAGTTTTCAAGATAGGGCTAGATATGTTTGCAAAAGAGAGTTATTTGGAATGGTTTCTCACACAGAAATTCACCTCAGCACTCTGCCTGCTGTTTCCAAGCTAGAAATAATTTACAGACATTTCTAGGGAATCAGAGCACACAAAGGCTGTTCTAGCAAACCTTCGGTCACATCACCTTCCTAAGAGGTACAATAAAGCAGTATGTGCAAACAGTGCAACAAATTTAGGAAAAAATATATCTGAAATATTTAGGCACGAAGAAGCAGAAAAAATTAAAGCTTTAAATGCTCATTTAGGGAAAAGAGCTATCTACAGTGCACAGCATACTGAAGGGCAAGGAATGCAATTAGTGCTTGCTGCTGTATTTCAGGAGTGCTTGATCATTTCTTCTTAGCATGTAATTTACATATTAATACTGGAAATGTCATTTGTTTGTTCCTTGCATTATCACTCTTTGATAAGCACGTGTCATTATTGCATACAAATAAGGAGCTCCCACCTGTCTGACAGAAAACACAGCCAGAAGTTATTTGCAGAGGAGCCCTAGTCAGTCTGTTTCATACCGTAATGAATCACCTGCCTCATTAGTGGGCACCTTTCCTTCCTCCACAGCAAGTAGGCAGCTAAAGACCCTGACAGCAGAGCTTGTACTGCTCACTCCATGCCAGGAAGTAACACAAGGCATTTTGCTATGAGACCAACACACAGATGTGCTGGAATCATGCTCACGTGCTTCCTCAAGGCACCACCTTGAACTTATCTTCCTTACAAAGAACAAAACTCAAAACCCATCTTTGAAGAAAATCAAGGCTTGGGAGGGAAAAAGAAAGTCCAGGAGAGTGACAGAGCAGAAGTGCTGGGGAAGCCTGAAAGCAGGGCTCAGCTCAGCAGAGCCACAACCTCCTGCTAGTAGAAGGTTTTGAGTCATAGCAGCCACCTGAGTCCTCTGACACGGGCCAGCCTTTGATCACTCAGTCAATAGTGAAGAACAGCATTAACTCCATATATCTGACAGAATGGATATAAGCATAAATATTTTAGGACCCTTTGGTCAAACTAAAGGTCCATTCATTCCTGTAGCCAGTCTCTGGCTATGGCTATCAGCAGACGCTCCTGCCAGGAAACATGGCACACAGAGAGCCCTGCTGACCACAGCTGATATTTCCAGCAAGTAGGTGTTTGAGGCTGCTCTGTGCCAGAGTTTGATCTCAATGGCCTTGATTCTCCAGATCCATCCAAATTGCATTTCTACTTTTACATCTGACACATCATACAGCAATGAGCTCCTGAGCTCTGTTATAGGCTGTGTGGAAAAGTGCTTCCTCTTGTTTGTTTTAGGCCAGATGTCTAATGGCATCATTACACTGTCCATACTGCACAGGCTGGGAGAGACAGGGAATGATCATCTCCAGCTGAACTGCACCACATACATCTCAGTATTCTCTTTCCCAGGCTAAAAGCCATAACTTATTTAATCTCCCCATGTGCAGAAGCCATTTCAAATTTCTGATTAACCTTATTGTCCTTCTCTGTATCTTTTCTACTTCTACTGTATCATCTTGAGACTAAGGGAGTTCTCTATTCAACACTCCATATATGTAACAGTGACAAAGAGCTATTTTATCTTCTATTCCTTTCCTTATAACTTCTAACATTCCATTTGCCTTTCAGTTATCAATAAGCATTATAATGATTTTTTTTCAGAAAATTATGTATAATAACTTCAAATTGACATAGCTAATAGGGAAATTTCAATTTCATACATATATTTGAGACTGATCCCAGATGCATTATTTAAAATATTTGGGCCCTAAACTTCATCTGCCATTTCTATTTTACAGTCAGTTAATAACAAGGAATCCTTCTAATGCTCCTGCAGTTGGTCTGAGTTTTGGTTATTCTGAAATATTTTGTCTGATCAAGCAGCAGTTGTCACCACATCACTCATCCCCTTTCTCAGATCATTAATGAATACACTAAACAGAACAGAGGCTGGAGCTGTGCATACTCCTCTCTATTGTGAAACAGAGATCATTTACTCCTACCCTGTGGCTTCTTTCATTTAACCAATTATTAATCCGTGACGTCTTAATATCATCAAGACTCTATGGTTAAAAATGTCATTGAAAGTATTTTTAAAAATTTTCTATTAACTGCATCACCCTTACATACATATTCTTCACAGAACTATAGTAGATTTGTGAAGGATGACTTCAGTCTATGAAACCTGCTTTGACTCTTCTCCTCTATGCTATATTTTCCCTCTACTCTTTTCTGCCATTTGTTACAGCTTCTACCAATTTGTCCAACACAAAATTCAGAGGTACTGTTCTGTAGTTCCTTGAATTCTCTCTGCAACCCTTTGATAAAAACTGGTGTTATATTTGCCACTCCTGAACCATCCAAAAGAAAAAATAATTTTAAACAATAAGTTGGAAGCTACAACTAATTGTTCAGCAAACTCAGCCCTGAGTTCAACAGGTACACACTTGGCTCGTACTGCCTGATACCATCAGTTTTATTCTTCCTTTTCCACTGACTTTTCTAAAACTCTCCTGGTGTCTTTTTATATCGAGACAGTTCCTCAGACTTGCCTCCTATAAAGGAAGGTTGTATGGTTGGGCATGTTCCCCAGTGAATGTCAAAGAAAAGAATTTATTTTAAGCTCAGTTCCCTGCTTTCTCTGAGCTCCCTGTAATTCTCTCCTGCTGAATTCGAGATATCAGTATCTTCATTCAAAATCAGTTACTCTAGTTCATACCTCTTCATTTTAGACTTTTATTACTAGTAAAAAAGTATTCGTATTCATATGAGTTTTTACAGTACATATGAACTTGATTGAGTTTTCTGTCTCATGCTTTATGAGATTTTTATTTTTAATATTGAGCAGGGAAAAAAGGGACCTTATTTGCCTACACATGATCAGTTACACAGCCTCACGTTTTATAGCATCCTATGCCTAAGTGTAGGCATACTGCATCCCAGAAGATTTAACCACCTCAGTAATGAAAGATAACAGCAAAAATTAAAAATTCAAGACAGTTGGCTCTTTCACTCTTCTGTAAATTAGTTGTTGCCTCCCCTCCCTTCCCCCCCCAAAAAACCACTCCCTTTATTTAAATTAGAAGACAAGACTACATTACTCAGGTATAGTCTTAAATGAAGAAGGAAGATTTATGTTTCTGCTCTGGGTTCATCATAGGTCTCTGAACAACCAGTAAATGTTCAATGTCATATTTATACTGCCACATGCTGTGATTTTTCCTGCCTGAGAGACTCCATGGCATATGCCCTCCGTTCATCCACAGTTGTGAAAATATTTCAGCTGGCATTTGTAGAGCAAACCAAATGAAAGGAATGAAAGCACTGAAGAACCCTTTTAAAACTACACAAAATACCCTGGCTGAATTTACCACAACCATTTCAGTGCTTACTTACAAAAAAAAGAAACACAGCATTATCTCTCTCCAATGATACTTTTTGTTTCACCAGATACCAACACTGGATATTGCTCTGATAATGAAGCTGACAAAAAATTTCTATTCACAATTCAGCATCCCCAAATATTTTTATACAAATAGCAGCATTTGCAACCATTTACTTTTAAGTACATACTTTCTAGCAGCATTATGTCTAGACCTATCAACTCCAATGGCCATTTTATCCAGACCTCTTAAAATATAAGATGGTGATCATTTCAGACATATTTATCTATTGAGAAACTTCTGACTTTAAGAGGCCTACACTGATATTTTTATTTGATATGTTGTTGTATAATACAAAGCATTTTTTGTTGGGCTCCCCCTTCAAGAAGTCCACATGGGGTTGTGCTCATCCTCAGCTGCCCGAGGCACAAAACCACCAGGTGATTAATCCCCTGGCTCACCACTCAGGCATCTACAACTCAAAATTACAGTTCTTACTTCTAACCCTGAGCACACCCAAGTATCTGACACTAGCAGTGGATGGAAAAAGCATATATAGACACACAAACATATACATAATATATGGGGGGACCAAAAAACATACTTCAGCAAGGAGTGCATGCATTGGCTATAGATCACCAGGTACAAACTGTCTGCACACCTTAGAAGCAAGAACTCTGAGGAAGGTTGGTGTATCACTCCAAGGGAGCCCTGAAACCAGGGACAGAGTGGCACGAACGCGTTGCAGTCATGCTCTGCTGAAATCAGTGCACATATGAAACAAAGGATGAAGTGGCACAGCAGTTTTGCTCTGTAAAACAATGCAGCTAATAGGACCTAAGCCAAAGGAATTATCCAGATGGTAATCAAAAGCTGAAATTTGCTTCATTAACTCGAAAATACATATTACTTTTCCTGCCCTACATAAGCTAATGAGTAAACTCACTAAAATTCCATCTAAACATGAAACCATAACTTCACATTTTCTCCTCCTGCAAAGAAAATAATATAAATATAGATTAAGTAGGGGGAAAGGTTAGAGAAGACTCCATTGTAACTTCTGGGATCCATCCATGGGCTGAACCTGTCTTGTCCCCATAAGGATGCCAGTTGGGTAAGAACCTTATTCTATGTTCACTAAACAATTATCTTGAGCTAGCTTTCATTGGTGATTAGAGCTTGTCTGGATATTGCTTCAAATTCATTTTTGCAGTCAGTATACTGCCAATGGCAATCTCTGAACCTTAACCTGTCACAGTCTTCTTTTACCAGTGTGCTTGATAATAAAGTGTGCTATTACATAAAGTGTGAGTTTGGGTCCTTCAAGGGTGCTGGCAGCTGCTGGCAGTGGATAATATGTTTGACAAAACTGACAATAAACCAACCAAGAGTGGGGATTCTGTCAGTGTGTGACCCTGAATTATTGGTCAAATGACCCTGTGATACAGCAGCTGTTTAGTGGGGTCCCCGTAACAGAGCCCTGACAGACTAGTCAGGCACAAGGGTCTCATCTTCCCTGGGGGCAGTGATAGATTGCTCAAATATAAAGGGTTCAAGGAAACATCTCCCTTTCACTTGACAGTATATCACTCTTACAACCCAGCAACTAACATGCTGCTTGCTGGTTTGGCTTGAGCTAAAACCCTGAGGAAGATTTTCACAATTAATACAGAGAAAAACTATCTGGAAAGCAAGGAGAGTCTGGTCACCACTAATAACTCATGTGTACCTGCAAGCTTCTCAGGCAGCTCACAGAAAAACCACAAAACCAATGTGAATGTCAGTGAATTTATAGAGAAAGCGTGCATATACTTGGCATCATGAGAGCACAAGTTTAAGTGCTCACTTCCTTTGAGGTGAGTCAGAGACATACCCCAGGCTGCATGCACTGAGAAGGTACGTCTGCTACCCAGCAGCTGGTATTTGGGATGGGGAATCTTATTTTCTTAATGAAGAACATTGGCTGAGATAAGCCTTCAGAGAAAGGTCAAAGGTGGGGAGAAAGGCCTCCATTCTCAGTATCTCATCCCTCAGCAGCATGAGCGGACAACAACCAAGCTTGAAAAATTCTGAGAGTTCACAGAGCTACCAGCACTGGGGAAGCACCACTGAGATGCCTCACCTAAGTAAATGCTTCTGCAGATGTTGGCACCTTTTTGTGACTCAACTCAGCACAAAAGCCTGTAGCTGCCAAAATATATTTCTATCTCACTACTAACCTAAATGGGGCTATTCGCACAATTAAGGACTAATTGCATGAGAAGGAATTGCTTGATGAGGTTCCTAGACTTGTGTGTTTCTGGTCAAGTCCTCAATGGATGCAAATTAGCACAGCTTCAAAGAAATTAGTTAAGTGATGCTGAAGGTGTGGCTTCCACTATTTGTGTGTTTTAGAGGGAAGGCAAGAGAGACAAAGCAATTCTTCGTGAGAAAGTTGTCTCTACTAACATACTAGTAATAGATAAAGTAGGTTGGTATGGTACAATTTATCTGGGTTTTCATTATGTTCTTTTTAAGACTGTTAGGCAAACTAATTAGTCATGGGTTAAATGTCAAACCTCTGCAGTGGGGTTTGAAACTGATTAAAAGATACAAAGGTAGAGAATTTAGGCACGGAAATGATAAGAATTTAAAGGTAGCTGTAGAGGGCCAGTACTATTTAGTATATTTAAGTTATCAGTAAACAATCAGGAGATGATTGTGTGGGAGTCTTTAGAGGACATAAAAATGTTGAGGTGCATCAAGTCTGAAGGAGGTTTGAGGAATTAAAAAGGATGTAAGTACATAAGCAGATAGTTATCATCTCTAAGACAATGTGACACAGGAACACACTTCTCTTAGAAAGAATGAGCACTGTCAGAAGTCCTGTCCTTAAAAGCAGCTCGAGCAATTTAAAACAAGCCTCAGCTGATAAGTGGGGGAAACCCATTTCCTTCCACAGAAAACATCCGTTTGCCTGGTTGTTGCTAAAGCACAAGTCAACAAGGGGGCATCATTCCTTTGGGGAAAGGCTAGCAGAATCGGGGCTGTTCAGTCCAGGCAAGAGAAGGCTCCAGAGAAACCTTTCAATACTTAAGGGGCTTATAAGAACGACAGAGAAAGACTTTTCAGTAGGGCCTGTAGTGATAGGGCAATGGGGAATGGGTTTAAACTGAAAGAGGGCAGGTTTAGATTAGATGTTAGGAAGGAATTTTTTATGATGGGGGGTGAGGCACTAGAACAGGCGGCCCAGAGAAGCTGTGGATGCCCCATCCCTGGATGTCTGTAAGGCCAGGTTGGATGGGGCTCTGAGAAACCTGGTCTAGTGAAAGGCAGGGGAGTTGGAACTAGGTGGTCTTTAAGGCCCCTTCCAAACCAAGCCATCCTATGATTCCCTTCCTTTCCTTTCCTCTCTCTACTTCCCTCTACCATAAAATCTCTGTGGGCTGAACCACAACCATTTTGTACCTGTTCAAAGAAACCCTTTGCAGCTGCAAGTGTCATTGTGGAAGAAGCAGCTGAGTGTACAGCCAAACAATAGTTATTTTAGCACATTTTCTCATGGCTATTTCACACTTCAGGCACAACAGCTCCAGAAGATGAAGGACTCTTGCATACCAGCATTTATACAAAAACTTTTGTTCCCCACTGACCTTGAGTCTTGTGTATCTGTGGGAGATGGATGGTGTATAATAACAGCAGTGCTGGGGGAAGTTCAGTCAGTCACAGCTTACACACACAGGTAAATGCATTTTATTAACTGAAAGCTTTCATGTTCTCTTGTGGGCTCACAGGAGCCCCTTATGGCATTTTTGTAAGGAGAAAATGGAACTGAATAATCTTTCTAGAAAATGATAACATAAACCATACTATTAATTCAGCTCTATAAAATGCCGAACACGGGTTCAAAAGCCAATTTAAAATCTTCGACATAAGATCAAGAAATACTATAAAAGCATGTAAGTATTTTTAAACAGGAACGTTCTCTTCAGGAGTCAAACCACTTCAAAAGTTGACAACTTTCTGTGTTCATAACCAGCAGCTTCTCTTTGAAGCAACTTGCACATTGAGATCTGATGGAATAACTCAACATTACAAAACAGGAAAGTACTATAATTTATGCTAATTATTTTGAGGGCTACAAAAATACAGTCACAGATAAAAATCTCAAGATGTGCACAGCCTAAAAAACTTACTAGTCCCTGCATTACAGAGATTCTAGCTGATAGATAAGTGGACAAAAATATACAAGAAAGCAATGCAATAAGAAAAATGAAATCCATTAATTAGCAGCCTGTTTTGTAGGGTCATGTATAAAGAAATTAAAACAACTGTTGTGAATTCTACTTTTGTCTCTAGGACCTCTTTATTTCCACATTGGACTTCCAAATTTTATAATTTTTACAAAAGAATGCTGGCACTTCAGAAAAAAATTAATTATGTGGGGCTATTTCCATGACTCCTAGAACTTACTTTATGGGATTAGCTGCCCAGAAATGACACTGGAAATATGGGTACTGCAAAAGAGAGTATACCTTTATTCACGTCCAACAGCTTGATATATTTGATGCTTGGAAGGAAGGATTTGTTCAGTGAGGCTATTGCAATCTGATTATGTGGCACTGCATGGTACCAGGAATAAACAGACATCAAAGACAGCACTGTGAATGCAAGAACAGCTAAAAGCTTTAGCAGACACACTCTGAAAAAACAGGGAGAAAGGACATGGAAAAGACTTAAGCAGCACAGATCTCCAAGTAAGGTGTGCCAGAAAAATGGAATTATTGTAAAAGAAGAGGTTTAATTCTGGCAATCTTTTAACTGTGAAGAAGTGGATGTGTTTCACAAGTTTTCACTTAATTTGGGCGGATGAAACTACAGTGTGAAAGAACATTGCCTTTCATGCAAAAGTGTGACTCCTGGCTGGCTGGCCCCAGGCTGAACACCCCAGGGCTGGACAAGCTGTTTTGCTCTTTCCCAGGACCCTTATCCTACAGAAATTTCTTAAAAATTAAGTCACTCCCATTCAATTTTAGGTAATGCTTAAAAAAATGTAAATAGCAGCCCTTTTTCTTCTATCCTTCTCCCTCCTCTTTCCTTTAACATCTGACAGAGCATCTATACCTTGCTGGCTGGGACACTCACCTAGGTGGTGGGAGGTGATTGGAATTCTTTCAGGTGGAGAAGGGAATGGAATTGTATCCCATACGGAGTATTCTGCCCACTCAGAATTACACTATAAAGATTACATGTAAGGAAGTCACTGCTACTTTCTCTGGTTATGTCTTATAGGACTACTTCACTTCTAGAGAAAATTTCTGGGACAATCTACTTACTTCAGTGTGTCTGGAGGGAAGAACCTTCAGGGAGGCACAGGTAGGATGACTATAAGTCCAAGCAAGGATGAGGATGTGAGATGGAAGCTGATTCCCCATAGCTCCTCAAAGTGATTTGAGACAACTTTCCCCTCCAAGTGCTGACTATGAATTCCTTATGAGACATCCAGTCCTTGGGTGGGCAGAGAGGACAGGCATTGTAAGGCTGTCGATTCCTGTATGGCAGTAGGAACCTTAAAGCTGGACTATACACAGAGACACACAGTTTTCCGGCACCCAAATCTTTTGGTGGACTCAGACCAATGCTCACTTCACTGTGCTGTGTCTCCTGGAGAACCCCTGAGGTTGGCATTGACACACTATGAGTAGAACGTACAGAAATCTACATTGCTGCTGGTGCCACATGGGAATTGAAAGGATTTCTGCCACCACTGGGACCAGAAAGTTTAACATTCTTTATGAGCGCTGCATTTCCTCAAAAAAAATTAGAATACTGACATTTAATGCTGCCTGATTTGCATATAACTAAGCTATATGGTACGGTAATTTTTGCTTTGTTTTTTTTACACATTATTTCTATTGTTGTCATAGCCTTTTGAGATTCGCCATTTATGCCCTAAGCACTAAACAAACTCACTAGGATGCCACTTATCTTAATCTTTTTTGGACATTTTTCATATACAATGTTCCCTGCATAGTGACAGATTCAGTATTGTTAAAAAAACAGCAGGAGAAAAACCCAATTAAACCTGCAATTTTCCACCAAGCAAGGCACATATGCAGTGTGTGCCCACCAAATGACTTGCTCTGTCCTTGCCTGTGCAGGACATATCTACAGGAGGATTTTCCCCTGGGGGCACAGCATGTCTCATTTCCTAAAACTGCTACCTTTCTGCAGAAGAGCAATATAAATAAAACATAACCATAATGGCTTTCTTCACCTCAAATATATATACTGAATTTACATGAAGGGCTAGCATCTCAAAAGGCTCTCCAGACCTCTGAAAGCTGCCTGGGCTTTCAGTTGCAGCTTTGTTGTACACATCAGAAGAGTTAGGGCTTCCCATGTTGTTCAGGCTATTTTGCCGTGCAGCTCCTCCATACATGGGTAATCATTTAATTTTCACATATGCAGGAGGAAGACTAGACAGTTTTATGTTCACAGAACTGGATTCCTCCTTTGACATCCCATCTGCTCGTTAAAATCAATCACATTAAGGAACACTTGGTGTGATTCACAGGGAACCCAAACCCTGATTTATAGGAAACCTAGGATGCAATTTGTCTCCCACCACTTCAGCTGTCCTCAAGCTCAACACTTGGTAAGCAAGTCTTCTCCATTTCCTCCATACTCAAAGCAGCATTTTTTGATATAGGTATCCTTCTGCTCAGTGATTTATCAGCATCTCCTGTTTCAGGATGGGCTGAGTCATTTGTCTCTCTGTTCCGCAATTAAGAGCCCAGATCACTTTCTTACTCAACAATTAATTCCAAAGCAATTAACATTAAAACAGTTGAATCTTATCTCCAGTTGAATCATTGCTCTTCAGTGACTATTTTTATGTCAGGAATGATGACACTGTGACATAAATCCCAGGGAACTTGGGTAAAGTAACACTCCTCTGGGAGTGTCCTGGTTTTGGCTGCAATAGAATTCATTTTCTTCCTGGTAGCTTATTCAGTGCTGTGGTTTGGGATTTAGTATGAGAATAATATTGATAACACACTGATGTTTTGGTTGTTGCTAAGTAGTTCTTACCCTAGGTCAAGGACTTGCTGCAGAACAGACTTTCTGCATTTACAAACAGTCAAAATATTGCTGATGGTTATAAAGATGAAGAAGAGAGACTTCTTGACTGTGAAGTGAAAGACATGGAAATTTGGGAATCTTCAGGACAATGGATAGTTTCATCTTACTCACCAATGAAAGAAATGCTGAATGTCTCAGGCTTCTCAGATTTCTTGCCAGAACAGTTCCATCTGGAGTGTTATGACTGCAGAGCAAATAGTAACATTCAGAACTATATATAAATTCTGTCCAACAGAATGGACAACGGAAAAATCAGCTGCCTCAGTTGAAGCTTTAAATGCATTGACAAAAGCTGTGTCATCTGAATTAAAGACCACAATCACTCAACCCATGCTTTCCTTTGGATCTGGGGACCACAAACATTAAGCTTCAGGCTGCCAAGCTTTCCTGTGAACAGCAGTAGTAACAGTGCTACCAGTTTCTCCTTTACAATGATTTCCAGTCTTGCCAGGGCATCATCATCTGGAAACACTGCCGCTTTTGAGAGCTTTTCTGCTGGTTGTAATCCTTCTGCATTTGGGGCTACATCCTAGTAATTGCCTAGCAATTCTTCTGCTGTGAACTCTTCAAGCATCACTGTGCTTACAGCCTTTGGAACATTTAATGCTGTAGTAGCAACTTCTGCCTCACATTCCAGCAGTATTTTATTTGGATGGACTTCCAGTGTCTCTGGACATAACATCACATCAATACCCTCTGCACTCACAAACAAGAATGCATCAAAAAAGTTATTTACACCAAAGAGCAGCTGAAGAATTGAAACAATTTGAAGCAAAAAAGATTGCAATGGGAAAAATTCCTCTTAAGCCACCGCTACTAGAACTTTTAAATGTTTGGGACTTTCTAAGTTTATTTTGAAATAATATATTTTTGTAATTTCTCTGGTAGCTCAACTACACAATTTTCTGCTTGAGTAATGAAACAAAATGTTTTCATTTTAGTTCACTTTTGTTTTATCTTCTTCAATTATAAATTCTCAGGTAAAAAAAAATTAACAAGGCCAGGTTGAATGAGGTTTTGAGCAGCCTGCTGTAGTGGAAGGTGTCCCTGTCCATGGCAGAGGAGCTGGAATGAGATGATCTCTAAGGTCCCTTTCACCCCAAACCATTCTATGATTCTGTGGCTATTCAGTTTCCCATGCTCTGTCAGTGAGCAGGTGCATAAGAAGTCAGGAGGCAGCAAAGCCAGGACAGCTGATCTGAACTGTCCGCAGGGATATTCCATACCACAGAATGTCATGCCCAATATCTAAACTGAGGAGAATTGGCCAGGAGAGGGAAGTCACTGCTTGGGGTTGGAGTGGGCAGCAGTCAGTGGGTGGAGAGCAACTGTGTTGTTCATCACTTATTTCTCTTCAGTTTTATTTATATCTCTTTCTCCTTTTCAATAAAATTTTGTTCTTATTACTGTTATTATTATTATCACATTTATTAGTAGTAGTAGTATTATATTTTACTGTATTTGAATTCTTAAGCTGTTCTTATCTCAACCCATGGGTTTTATATGTTTCTCTGATTCTCCTCCCCACCAGACCAGGAGTGCATGGGGGAGTGAGAGAGCACTTGTGTGGCTGATGCCCGGGGTTAAACCAGAACAGAGTCAACAGTCCAAGAGTCCTAGGTAATAATCTCTATTCCAACAATATTTATGCACATATAACTAGAAAGCAATTAGATAAAATGCATGAGCAGTGATAGGAGTAACACCTTTCTGCCAAACTGTGGCTCCTACCATTACCCAGCTGTGTCAGGTCCCTTTTTCCCCTGTGTCCCTGGAAGCTGACACTCCTGGATATCCAGTGGTCTGTCTGCAATGGGACAATTGCAGACAGCATTTGCTTAGAGTGGTTACTGGCCCAGCAGAAGGGCACTTTCCTTTTTGCCTGGGTGAGAGCTGAATTTCGACAAAAAGTAAAAGCACCTCTATTCTTCCCCAATAAGCACATATGTTTCCTACCCAATAGCTCATCACTGAGCTCATGAGATAGTCTAGGGTGCAAATACCACTCTTACCTCAGCATCAAGAGCCTGGGGAGGTAGTGAGACAATTCAGTTTCCACAGGCTGTTTCAATGTATCCCTGTGGGCCGTCTATTGCTAGTATCAATCCTACATACCCAAGGGTCCCTATTAAATTCAGAAATCAAGTACATAGCATGAGCTTAAAAATTATATTTCCAGGACAGGTACTTAACACTGGGTCCAGTGTAAAATATGATACAGGATTTGGGTGCCTAGCCTGTTCATGAATTGCTGAATATCACTTTCCTGGGAGTCTGGAGACACCTTGTGTGGAGATCACAGATAGGTAGTGTTTTACAGACAGTAAGTGCAAAATCCATGAAGGAAGACATAGCAACGGCATTTTCAATGGATTGACTTTCATACTTAAGATAGAACACTTCTTTAAATGCATTATTGCATGGACAACATACTGATGCTTGGATTTTCAAGCAGGAATTTCCTTCAGCAGTTCTAAAATGCAAAAGAATAAGCATACAAATTAAGATAGATTTGTTACCCAAATTATCAACCTAGCTTGTTCACTGGGAACAGTGAGATCATATCAGCATTACCATGGCCTAGATATTCTGCTCCTCAGCAAGAATGGCTTCCACATCATCCCAGATATCCTGCTCAGGAAACTGCATCCCTGCACCTGGGCTATCCGGCACAAGACAGCTTTGTGCCCTGTGCACAGACCCTAAGAGTTGTGGGAAGTACAGTCACAAGGAAAGGGAGAACTATGCCATCCCAGACCAAGCTGTCAGCCCACCACAAACTCTCTTACCCAGTATCAGAAAATAATGCTCCTAAAAAAATGTACACACCGGGGGAAATCTTCCTGGAGGTATCTCTTGGATGAGCAAGGACAGAATCAGCCAGGACTGCTTGATGTAAACGACAGTCCCTCACCAAGTTCTCCTTATTTGAACTTTCTCTTGCTTCTGGAAACTTGATATAACATTACTTTTATTAACCCAGGGCACAGCAAAGGAACAGCTGAAATTCAGCAGCTACATCAGCATCAAGAAATGCCCACAGAGGAGTATTCCTCAACCTACAGTCTAAAGGTAAAGTATACATCACCAAAAACAAAGGGACACTTTTCCTATTATGCATTCAAAAGATGAAAATTGCATTTGAAAGGCCTGAATGTGTTCCTAGGAGGGAACACAGAAGGCAACACAGCTCCTTTCACCTTCAGGAAGTGATGCAGTCATTTATGCCAAAACCTTCAGCTGGGAAGCTACTGCTGGAATTATATCGAGTATTTGACTAAGGACACAAAAGTACATGAAGCCCCATTCAATATTTGGGTGACAGTGTTTGCTCATGCAAATTATATCCACCATATTCACTCCCAGCTTTTGTAAACATCAAAAAAAGTTGTGTTTTGCAGAGTTTACAACATTAATATTCAGACACCCTGTTTCGTGACTTTCATTCCCAGTTGTTATCTCTTATGAACCAGGGTTGTTTGTATCAGTATGAAATCCAAAACCAAGCTAGCAGGGTCAGTCTTGTCTCCCGCTCAGCAGAATATTGCACTCGCATTAAAATGGCTCAGCGTAAGAGAGAGCTTAAAATTCTGAACTGATCAAAATTATATGTATAATAGATTTTTTTTTTTTACTTCTGTGTTCCTGTTTAATAGCTTAGTTCGTCTACTGAGAATGAACAGAACAATTTATCTAATGTTCACTGAGTTACTGGAGTTTACAAAACCATCTGGAATCAGTTTTACTTTATGTGTTCACATTGTTAATAAACTATTCAACTGCATTTTTCTCTGTGCAGGGGATATGTGCACAGAGAAAAATGTTTTTTCAGGTTTATGTTTGAATCACATGTTTGTATGTGTGGTCCAAATCCATCAAGAGACAGACAAACACAGTCATTCTCTTGCAAACTCTAAATTTTCTCATTGGACATGACAAGGACTACATGCTCTAGCTTTACCAGAGGTAAAGTGTGGCAAATCAACACAGGAATGGCTGTAACTGTTTTACATAAAAATATTTCTAACTTCCATTTCAAACCCAAGGAGGAAAATGTGGATGTAATTTTCAGAGTTAAATTTGTAAATTATGCCCTTCTTTCCTCTTTATTTCTCAGTTTCACAAACTGCATGGATTACAGGGAAGAGAGTGCTCACTGGGGAGAGTTGTTAGCACTTTTCAAGACTTACCCTCAAAACCAACTAGAGAGAGAGCAAAATATTGTTTCTTCTTGATAAAATATAAGAAAGGATTTTAATTTTCCTCTGGCTTTCTTGCTTTTGGCTGATTCATTGTTGTAGACAGATAGGTTTATAAGCAATGAAGAACAATGTTAAGTTTATTCAAAACTGAGTTTATTAGACAAGCTAATCCTAAAGCTTTGGAGGAATTAAGGGATTCAGAAAGGATATTAAAATACTGTTTTGATAAGCACCAATCAAAATATTTCTGGAGACCAGAAATCTAGGCATTTTCTTAAGACAATGAAACAGATAAAGAAAAACTTACCTTCATATATTTTAACACTGAAGCATTCCCACAAGTGCTAAAACTTCTGGCCAACCCAAAAGAGAATTGCACTGAGAGGAAACTAGCTTATTTTTATGTTTGGCAGATGTTTTTACTAATATGCATTTTAACTACTTATAATAATGTTCTAAAATATTTTTCAATGCAGAGTGGACTATTTTATTATTTTATGTATTTTGCTTTCACATTTTGAAGACAGCTCATATTAACTTCAGGAAGAAGTATGTCTTCACAATCATACTAAATGTCTTACTCTATTTTTTGATGTACCCTTAGGTTCAGAATCAAACAACGAATATTCAACTAAAAGTAAAAGTAATATTTCTATTTGTTCCAGAGCTGACCTTTTCTTAATAGATAGCCTAGGTAGGATCCACCTCCACTTGCTACAAAAACAGTGACTTCAAGTTACATATCTGATTCTGGAGAAGAATCTGGGTCCGTATATGTTTTAGCAATTGTCAAATTCAAACTGCATTATGTCCCACCACAATGTTCGCAGTATTTCATGAGCAGATCCATTTTATTTGCAGTTATTTCTTCTCTTTTCTTGCCTTGCTGTACCAAAAACTTTGTTCTCTCTCTCAATGATTGAAAGGAAATGGAAAAAAAGCAGAGAAACCAAAGTCTGTATCTCAAGTGATGATCATTTCCAAAACAGTTCATGTGTGTCGTATCAGAGATGCCTCCATTTGCACTAAAAATTTCCTGAAGATATTTGATTGCAATGAACCAAAATGCAACTCTTGAATGAAGAATTATGGTTCACTAAAAAAAATAGTATTTCTAATCAAATAACTTTCTTTCAAAACTGAGTAGAAAATCATAAATTCATTCAATATACAAGTCTAAATTTTCAAAAGCATCCAAAGTTTAACTCCCTTAATAGCCCAAACACATTTTTAATTAAATTTAGAAGCTTAAATGTCACTGACTATCAATTACCAAAGATTTTGGTCCTTAAAAAGGCAGCATGATGTAAAAAAAAAAACCAACATATGGAACAATGCATATTTTTGAACCCAAATACCTTTAAGAATCAAGCTACTTGTAAAATATCTCCCTTGAAAATGTGAAAAAAGTGAACTCGGACCAACCCAGTAAACAAATGGTCTGAAAAAATTAGGTGTCAGTTTTTCTCCTCTATGGCATTAAACAGAAGGTACATTTTCTTTTGAAGTGCTTTTCTTCTCTGTGAAGGACACAGCTATACTCTGTTCTATGTAACAATATGAGGAATGAAATGAATTTATTTCTGCATGTATTCTCCTGAATAAATGTTGGGCCAGATTTGTAAAGACACACATTAAATACAAAGTCAACTTATTCAGTCTTTGATTTCAACAAGGATTTGTTACCTGGACCCCTCCTCTAGTCCAATAGTTAGAGCAGCAGCCAAGATGTAAGAAAATCCTATTCGAATTCATGCTAACTTACTGTTAGAAGGGATGGAAGGAATAACATGGGATGTTTAGGAGGAAAACAGAGGTGCAGTTAAACTTTGAGCTCTATTCTCACTTTACATAATCCAAGAAGTTTATTCAATTGTAATTATTGCCCTTGAATTGGAAAAAATCCTGATTTTTCAGTGAAAGGAAAACTTACTTTAAGTTAAACGATGAGATGTCTGTTTCCTAGCTGAGATTTTTCTAGAGGAAAGCGTAGTCTCTAGACATACCAGAGGTTCAGGAGGGTGCCTTTTCAAGCCAGCAGACCTACCTGTAATACTGTGTTAATGGCTAGGAGGAAGCAAAAGAGAGAGAGCAAAAGAGAGATACTTCCATAGATTCCTTTGACAGGAGTTTTCTAACTTTATCATGTAAGTCATCTCCCTAAAAGTCAGCTAGTCCCCTGGGCTCCTTTATAGTCGAAGGAGAGAAAGAGGCACCTCCAGGAGGCAGTACATCTCAACCTAAAGTAGATGTCTAAGACAGGTTCGATGAATCACTATCTCATTTCTTTCTTATCCTATGGCTATGAAGGAAATATGACAAAGTAACTTTTCGATGTCTGACTTTGTCAAGATGAATTCTGACTTAGTGTCATTTTTCACTCCACTCTGAAATGTCACTTGTGGATTTTCTTTCTTTGTGGTCATTGTGACCTGGTTCCCTTTCTTGCCAAGCTTTGTGATGCCTGACCTGACCTCACTCACTGACATGAGCCAAAGCCCACTGGAAGATCCTCTTTTCTGCAAACGATTTTTGGATCAGATCTTAAGAGAAAATCAATATGAGGGCAAAGGCACTTATTAAGATTATAGCAGAACAGCAAACAGGTTTAGTCCAGTCATTGCAGGAAAAGTTCTTCCTTGCATCTCTAAGATAGGGCCAATGTATTGCTTATCCCATTTGAGTCCAGAAGGTCTAGCAGTTTTTTGACTTCATGTCTTGTGCTGTCATGCATAACCTGATAAACTGCATCAAAATTGCTCCATATGGTTGTCATTCACTTCTGGCCAGTAGAAATGCCAAAGAAATGTGCAAGACTCTCAGAAACCTGTATTGCAAGAGTTTTTCTGCAACAGTCTGACGAAAAATGGACTTTCAACCCGACTTGTAGAATTCCTTCTATTCTGGAATTCATCAGAAGTTAACAGATTTGGGTAATACATAAAAATGTTGTTGTTAAAATGTGTTCATGCTTGTCATTGAGGTGAAATCACATGACTAATTTAGTGATTTTTGCCCTCTGCTGACAAGAGGACCAATTCACCAGTACTTCCAGTATCATACAGCAGTACACAAGAAAGCAGTCATAGTGAGGCTGCATTCACTGACAATGTACGAAAACTTTCTTAAATTCTTAAATTTTCCACTGTAAGAGCAATGGCAAGGATTTCTTACTGAAATCAGAAATAGTTTGTGTTATGCTTCAAAATACCTTGTATCATTCAAAATTATGGGGAAGAGAAGCCAGAATAATCTTGAAAGCATCATTACTAAACAAAAATTGTCAATCATGGTACCGTACTAACCATGATAAAAATGGCAAATAAAAAGATAGACCTTGACTTGAGAGCATCCATTCTCTCTTCACACGTAAGAAAAAGTTGTCATACAGATAACTGTCTGATTTCCATATATTAACAGAATCATCACTGGAAGGCAGTTTTTATCAGAACACAAACATGAAATATGAAAACATCTTTGTAAGTTCTGGTCAAAAGTGGCTCACACCTCAAGTAAATAGGTAAAGATGGGTAAAAAATTAAATCCTAAAAAGCCATGGAAGTCTACCTGAGAGCTTCCAATTCTGCAGATTCAAAACGGTAAGAATAAGAATCAAAAGCACCATTGCACCTACCATATTAACAATAACAACAATTTTGTGAAGAAAACCTACTCACAATTTAAAATAACTTCTAAGCAGATTGAAGGAAAACAATTCACAGTGTTAGTTCAGGTATGTCTACGAAGGCAAATGGCTCCTATCCTTCTACCTGTATGAATCCATGTGAGTTAAACACAAAAATGCGAACTTCAGTAAACCAAACTTTGATGTTCTTTACACAATTGAATCAAAACTGAGGGATCTTTATCACTTTCTCATTAGAATTAACAGGGTAAAGACACAGTAAAAAGTACCATTATTGTAATTTCATTATTATGAATTTACTATTATAATGAAGGAGGAATTTAACACCAAACAAAAATATTAGCAAAAGGAAAGAAAGAACTACGTCACTTCTAAAGCTACTCGGTCTTTCTCACAAATTTGGAGCAAATAGATGATTTAAACCTCAAGTTGGACTTCATTTTTCCTACTAGTTCTCTTTTAATGAACACGTATGTTTTAAACCTAGTCAAATAACTATGAAGTACTTCCTTTGGTGTATGGGTTTTTTCTGCTCTCTTTCAACCAGTCATTTTATTTTATTTTGAAAAAAAAAATCAGTTTTCATCTCCTTTATTTTCAAAAAAAACCCTGTCTTTTTCAGTTTAAAAGCCCTTTTTGCCTTCAGGGAAACTCACCATACAGAAAAATCTTCAGCAGATCCATTCCATAGCTCTGGCCAGCTTCAGATCCCGTTAGAAAAAATTACATAGGCACTTTGAAATAATGGATCATACAGTCCAATACTAATAATACTTATGACTCTCTACAACTCCTTATCACTCTCTACAACTTCCTGAAAGGTGGTTGTAGTCAGGTGAGGGTTGGTCTCTTTCTCCAGGCAACAACTGATAGAACAAGAGGACACAGTCCTAAGCTGCGCCAAGGAAAATATAGGTTGGATACCAGGAAAAAGTTTTCTACAGAAGGAGTGATAAAGTACTGGAATGGTCTGCCTGGGGAGGTGGTGGAGTCACCATTCCTGGATGTGTTTAAAAAGAGATTGGATGTGGCGCTTGGTGCCATGGTTTAGTTGAGGTGTTAGGGCAAGGGTTGGACTCGATGATCTTGAAGGTCTCTTCCAACCTAGTGATTCTGTGATTCTGTGACTGCAATCCTAAGCATCTAGGAGCTGAAGCCCTCCCTTTTATCAGTGAAATGAGACTATAATACATGCTTACTCTTTGTGGATTGTTGCTGGTGTTTCCCCAGGACACCAGGATGACACTCACTATGACTATAGCACAATTGGCCTTACTGACCCCACAAATGGTGCACCTGGTTCTACAGTGCAGAGGAGCTCCCGTGCCACACGTGATCAAACGCTGACCTGGAAAGACATATGATGGAATGTCCACTTGACCTTCCCAGGAACATCACTGTTAAAAAAAAATGCTGAAGAAAATCAATTGACTTTTTATTTCCTAAAATGTTGAAATCTTCATTGGAAGCAATCAGGTACATGGGAACTACAGCGAAAGATGAAAATATTCATATCTGTAATCTGTCTCCTGGCTTATAGACCAAGGCCTTCAGGGAACATGACAAATCCATAGTATCTTTCTAAATGTCAGTTTCGTGCTTTGACCTCTGGCTTAGACATCAGATAAAAATCATGCATAACCACATAACTCCCTAGAAATCATATTAAAACAGACGCTGAAAAGAATAATTTTGTTGAGTGAAAGTCATAATGAACATAAGAGTCATAATGAACATTAGACGAACATAAAGGTCTCTTCCACATCTATCTTTCCCCACTAAAACAGATCTTAGGCAATGCATTGCCAGTCACTGTAGAAAACATTCATTGTGCATGGTTGCTTGATGTTAATTTTACTTTGTTTGATCACATAAAGCCCTTTCTGGTAAGAGATATGTGCATTTATAAGTCACTTTCAGATCTAAGGACAAAAAGCATCAGCTAAAAATGCTATCATCATCATTACCACTGGAGAGGATTCAGAAAATGTGAATCTTTTTGTTTGAGAGGAACTTAAAGTATACACCGGGGCTGCAGAACATAGCTTTATATACTAATGTAAAGTCGTTACTGAAAATTTCAACACAGGCCTAATGAAATCATTAGCACTGAGAAATTACACACCTATATCTTGCAAATAATCCATACATTTTCCATCTCAGCAGTTCTTAAATTGGACAAATCTTGCAGGAATCAGTCTCCAGGAATAAAGCTCTCCCTTTTTCTCGTAGTTATCACAGGCAGTAATTACTTACATATTCAAAAGTCATTTCTCTAGCCAAGAGAAGGCAGTTTTGTGTCTCCACGTCATAGCCCTGGACTGGAAGGTTTTGAGAAGACCCTAGACCCTTGGTGTAACGAGAGCACCTAACAAAACTTCCCACACGGGTCACCAGCTCCACCCTCCTGGGATTTGACTACAGGGCCAGCACAGGTCTGGGCCCACAATAGCCTGTCCTCCACGCTGGAGTTTAGCAGCGGATGAACTTACCAGCCCCTTGTTCACATTGCTTCACCAGCAAGGCTGTAAAGCTGCATGTGCATTACTGATGTGGTTGTTTCGCTCTACGTTGTTCCTATCAGCACATGACACCATATTTAATATAACGCTAAATTTTGATTGGTTTTCATACGGCACAGATTAAAAAAATATGAGAAGTGCATTTCAAGCACTTCCACACAGATGGCAATGCAGTGTGAAAAACTATTCCATTTTCCCACACTCAAATAAGAGAGTATAAATGTCAAATAAGCTGGAGATTTTCCTCTGAGGAAAAGAAAAATGCAAAAAAAAGGTAGAAAATAATGTCCTGAAGGAGCCCACCAATTCCCATTTATCACCTGTTATACAATCATCCTTAGTGCAAGACAGTAGGTTGATTCACTGGAATATGTCACTCCAAACCACTATATTTTGCAATCTCTTACTGCCATCTTATGCCATTTTTTGTCACTGCACAATCCATGCCATACTAAAAATTTGCAAAAAAATGCTTTTTTACATATAGCATTACCTTTCACAAGTGTTTGTGATCCTATCAGCACATTATCATCTGGCCCTCATTTCTGGACCCCCAATTCTGCAAGAAAATATTGAACACTGAATTCTCGTTGAAGCCGATGAGAACTGAGAATCCCCAGCACCTCTGAGGTTGGTGTTAGAAAGGTTAATAAAAAGCTCTCCCCTCTAAAACTATTTCTTCAGTAGCTCAGTGCTTTTCAGATATGTGGCTTGACTCATTTGCACTGATTGACTCCACATTTCCCAGTAATGCTCAGGGATTACAAAGCAAATGAAGAAAGCACTGTAGTTTTCCTTGTGTTAAAAAAAAAAAGAAAAAAAGATACCTTATAAATGGTGAAACCAGATTCGTGGTATACATCATTTGCACAAAAATAATTTACGAAATAGTTTACGAAAGCATTAAATGGCAGAACACCAAAATGAGTTAGGCACAAGGAAAGATAATGGTCTATAATGAGAAATCATATTTTATGCCACATAAACTCCATTTTCATAACATGCATTGACTTCAACTGTTCCCATCTATTGCAATCTCATAGCACAATGTTGCAAGACAACTAACATTTGTATTTATTTTTCAATATGTGCTACAATAACTCCTTTTTAACACACTTCAATGATCACTTTCAAGGACAACACAGTCAAATGAGAGCTGCAAAGTATTTCAATATTTGGCTTTCCCTAACAATGTAGCAATTACTATATCTCAGTAATGCATCCACAGGAGAGTCATTTAATGTAGTAGGATCCTAATATTTTAAAATAAAATTACCTTCTTCTGTGCTCAGTTTCCTGAGAGACTACTATTATCCAAAAAAGGACAAACTGATGTGATATTCTCCATTCTGGATTACACATCCAGCTCTGCAGTCCCAAGCAAGGAAGGACACTGACTTATTGGAGCAAGTCCAAAAGAAGGCCATAAAGATGAGCAGAAGGATAGAACACCTCTCCTGTGAGGAAAGGCTGAGATAATTGGCATTGCTCAGCCTGGAAAAGACAAGGCTCCAGGAAGACCTTATAGCAGCATTACAGTACCTTAAGGAGGCCTACTGGAAAGCTGGAGAGGAACCTTTTACAAAGGTCTGTAAAGATAGGACAAGCGATAATGGCTTTAAATCAAGAGTAGATTTGGATTGGATATTACGAAGAAATTTTTAACTGTGAGGATGGAGAGGCACCGGAACAGAGAAGTTGAGAAAGTCCCATCTCTAGAAGTGTTCAAGATTGGGGATGTGGCCTTGAGCAAGCTGGCCTAGTGAAATGTGTCCCTACCCATGGCAGCGGGGTTGGACTACACATTCTTTAAGGTCCCTTCAAACCCAGGCCAGTCTACGATTCTATGACTAGGGCCCTGTTACGACCCCCTGTTCTGGGGCACACTACAGTGTGGTGAAATCTAAAGTGATAGGTTGCTGCATTCTACTTACTTGCAAGGAGAAAGAGTGAAGAATCTAACCTTAAAAACTCCCAAAACATGCCAGATTGGTATAAACAGAACCATACAGTTGATCTTGCAATTATCTATTTTCCTTAGTATTTGTATAACTCCCTGTGGTTTGTCTTTTTCAAGTTATAATTCACCATTTCAGGTGCAAAGTAGGGTCCCTCCTGTAAAATAGGGATATTACAGTCAGACATACTCAAAGTCATTCAAAATACTGGATTTTTTTTTTCTCTACAGATGTAAATCTAGTTAATTAAAGACATTATTAATACAAAAAGAGGAAGAGTAAATATAGAGAAAAATGGCAGGGATTGACAAGGCCAACCTATTTCTCACTGACAACACAGGTCTCCTGAAAACTGCAGGGAAGTAAAGTCAGCAGATATGAGGTCCAGTTACTATGAAAATAAAACACTCAACTTTTTAAACAAAATGTAGTATCTTAGAATCACAGAAGACTTTGTTTTGGAAGGGGCCTTTAAAGGCCATCAAGTTCAACCCTCCTGCAGTTCGCAGGGAAACCGTTCACTTGACCAGGTTGCTCAAAGCCCAGTCCAGCTTGGACTCGAATGTTCTCAGGGTCTGCGGCATCTGCCACCTCTCTGGGAAACCTGTTCCATTGTTTCACCATCCTCATCGTAAAAAATGTTTTCCTTATATCTAGTCTGAATCTACCCTCCTTTAGCTGAAAACCATCACCCCTTGTCCCCATCTTTCCAGCAGGTCCCCTTGAAGTACTAGAACACTGCTACTGGAGCCTCCTCTTCTCCAAGCTGAACAACCCCAAATGGTTCAGTCTGATATGACATATATGATACATTTTCACATGCTGAGGGGACAGAGACTATTAAGAGGGTGTCTTGGGGTGACTCTATCATGTGTATCCCCTATCATGCTCTATGCCCAAAAAGTAATACTGTGCCTTTTCTGTGCCTTTAAACTGAGCTTNGAACACATCAGGAGAATTTTCTCCCCGAGGCCCGGGGGTGGGCCCACGCCCTCAGCGACCAGCTCTGAGGAGGAGAGAGACCACACCTACAGAAGGACTCTGAAATCTTCCCAGGTTTCTCTCTATAGCGGGGATTTTAGTTCATTATTTAGCATCATTATCCTTGTCCTGTGTGTTTGTTAAAATAAATAGTTTTTATCTCTTTCACTTTCCTTCGAGGAAAAATATCCTTTTTTCCCAAACCCTGTGGGGGGGAAGGGTGGTTGTAACCTGGTTTTCTCTCAGGGGCTATATTACTAGATTTTGGCCAAACTGGCACAGAGGGGAATTCAACTTCAAGCTTAGTCCACAGACATCGTAGTACAGAGACCTACAATAAAAGAACTTGCCAGCTTAATTTCAACACCAAGCAAATACATATTCTAAAGGAAAGGTGATGCATTTCTAAGGCTCAAGAGTATTCTATACGTCCCTAGGTATGCATAAAGTGCCCGGGGAAATTTTAGGTAAAAACAGAAAGTTTCATAGCACAGAGAAAAATAAAGTTCTCCCTCTATTGCAGTTTGAAAAACAAAACTTTTGTTTGGAAAAAAAAGGAAATAACAGCCGAGTCTTTTCCTATGTAACTTGCAAGGTTTTGGAACTGATCCTGACTATTTGTTAATTGTAAAAATATTTTAAAATGTTAGTGCCTTAGGGTTACTAATGACAATGGTAGTCTGCTCCATTTCACAGCTACTTCAAAACTGCTTAAAAGTTTCTTTAGAAATCAGTCATTCCTACTTCTGAATTAATTTTACACTTAATAGCAGCATTGCAAATCTCCAGATTCGTAGTCCAAGCATGCTCACAAATGTTCTCTTGAGATGCAGCTTTCAGATTATAGACGTCTCTACCAATAGTTAGAACTATCGTCCTGGCACCATCTGCTCTGACAGCTCTTCCTCTGCCATCCCTTTTTCTGGCATTTGCCACATATTGTCCTACTGTCACTGTAGGTCTTACCTGTTCTCATTTTCTCTCTCTGGCGTTTAGCCATTTTTTAATTAGGGAGCCTCCAGGCCCCTTCAGAAGCATTTTTATGGGCAACTTTTCCTGTGTAGGTTTTCTCTTGGCTGATCTTTGAACTGTGATTTGGCTTTCCTCCTGCTGTATCACTTAGATTTCCATTAACCCAGTGGCTGTTTCAATTGCATAGGATATTCTGAAACTATCTCAGACACTGCTGCAAAATTACTGAAATATCATTTCTTTAAATCTCAGTTACTAAGTGATCTACCTTCTGTGCTTAGTTACTCCCTTCCAAGCCACACTGCACTACTACTTCTCTTCCAAACCTTGGTGAATCTTCTGCACCATTGGGTAATAGTCTGAACACTACTCTAAGTTTTTAATACTCTGCTTAACTTTTCTGAGGGAACAGAAAAGGGTTAGGTTTTCCAGGACAACATTTTCTGAGGAAGGACATAAAGAAGAAGGTGGTAACACAGCAAATTTAGTCCTCCAGAGAATTCAAGAAATGCGGGTAAAATCCGTAAAAGGTAAAGAAGAAGATGAAAACACATCAATTGGATTGAGTAGAGTGAGCCGGGAAATGGAGTGAAGCAAAACCTAGAGGATATAGACAAAATCCAGGGTCTTCAAAAGTGAGAATTTGAACTCTCATCGTGGAAAATCTGAGGGGTAATAAACGAAAGCTTGCCAAAAACAGAGCAAGAATATCACTTTCTGTTACCTTTTCCAGTAAATTCTAACATGTGGAGAAAAAAAGTCTTGGCACAGAAGTTAGGAAGACATTTCTAACACCATTCCATTTACCCTTTTAAGGTTGTCACTGTGTCACTACCTGTTCTAACTTTCACCTCCCTGAGTACATAAAAGCAAATGTAGCCATTGCTGTCAGCTGCCCTGGTCTGAGCCTCTCACCTCTGCTTCCGCTTTGCATCCAAATCTGGCACCCCATATTTCAGCTAATTTCTGAATTGTCACACCTCCCAAGGCTATTCTCTTATCTCCTTCTCCCATCATCTACACCTTGATATCTGGATGTGTATATTTTTAAAAGTATCTGTTACATGCAGCTTTACAGGTTTTTTGTTTAATTATTATTTCAGATCAATAGGCATAATTTACAGTAATCTTAAAGTCATTACAGAGATCCATAACAAAACCAAAGTTACATCTTATTGCAAATATTTAAAAGAGGCAATGCCATGTACTGACAATTTTTTCTTTTAGAAAAGATGAAGATCACCCAGTGACTGGACTAGATTTAAAGTGATTTATTCTTTACCTTTTCCTCCACCAACTGTGCAATAGCAAGATCTCATCTGAAAGATGAGAAAGAAAGAAAGACTAAGGAAAGGAAATCTTCAGCCTGAGTACAGTCAAAATACGGATTTCCTTGATACAGGTAATTCAAATTTTGGGGTCAAATCTAATAATGAGTGCCTGGGTAATTTAATGAAAGCTAACATTTGTTGCATACCATACCAAATTAATTTTGTGCTTCAAGGCATGAAACTGTAACTTTCCCTCCTGAAAAAGAAGCTGCTTTTCCTCTGTGTCATGGCAATGTGACAGTGTAGTTCAAGTTCAGTCGTTCAGGTTTAGTATCGTTAAATAAATAAATAATATATAAGACAAGGAGTATTTCTTAATTTTTTAAAAAATATTTCCCAATTCAAGCTTGGATAAACAAATTTAAGCACTGGTTTTTAAAAGTTATCTATTTTCCGTTGTGTAATTTCCATCACATTAGAAGAATTGCAAGCGAGCATACAAATTCCAGGAATAGGACTGATAAAAGCTGTCCTGGGGAAAAAACAGCCCTGGGCCCAGAGCCTTCAGAGTTTAAGGCTTGTTGGCAAACCAGACTATACCCATCAGCAAAAAACAGGGTCTAGAAACTGAGTCCCAGAAAGAGATCTATTTGGGATAAAAACTCCTTTCCTTTGCATTTCGAAATTGGGACAAAGGTCTCTGCAATCAGTTGTGAGAGAGGGAAGCCACAGAGATGGTGCAGAAGGAACCTTGACTGATATTAAGGACCTGTGCTTGTGGAAAGAGGGAGACAACAGACTACAGTGTCTCTTCCTTGATGCTGACTATAATTAAGTGCTGAATCAGTGCATTCCTTGAATCAAAATAACATATGCCAACACGAGACAGTGAGGACAGATAAGGATGCGCAAAAAATCTGTAATATCAGACGTTCTTTTTAGAAGTGGGTAGCCTAAAATCTGCCAAGGACTTCTTGGAAAATAATAGATTTGCTAATTTCCAGCCTCTTCTAGTCTGCATTTTCTGTTAATACAGGTGGCATATAATTTCATCCTTTTTTATCAGTCAGAATAATCAATCAATAAAGATCTGTTCAAGAACATCAAGAGGTGCTCCATAATGTGAAATCTTTCCATCAAGACAACAGAGTCTTCAAAAAGTCTGGTAAGCTCACTTCTAAACTTTTGAAAGCTGCGTGGCCTTTTACGGAGATCAGGACACAGGAATTACTTTTGTTCTTAATATCCAACATTCCATAATTCTCTTCAACCGTATGGTTCCCTCCACAAAGCTTCTTTAAAGTGTTCCTGCTGAACATATAATTGGTATAACTGTCAGCTTCTTGGTGGTGAAATTATCAAGACTTATTGCCTTGCTAAAAAGGAGTATTTGTGGGAAATTAACACCCAGATGTTTAGCAGTGCCTTTATATGAGAAGCATATATGTCTGTTCATTCACAGTTATCGTGAACTTCTAAGAAAATATAAAATTATAGACTGCAGAAAATACATGTTCTTTCCTTCAGAACTTAAAAAAGCTCAGAAAACATTTTAAATAAATCGTATTAAAATTATTAGGCATGTAAATTTTAATGAAGAGTTTACTATAAGCCAGTATCTTAAAGTTACATTTTAATTATCATGTTCTGTAGGACTATCTTTAACTTATGATTTTATTTATAATTTATTTTTAAAATATTACTTCTTTTGAAACATACATTTTTGGCAAAGATTTATTGCTAACAGAGAACAAATCTTCACAAATGCGATACTGAAAACCACTTCAAGGAGCCACTTAGCCTTTCCATAATGTTCATGGCTTCAAACAGAGACTGTGACTTTTACAATTTTAGGTGCTGCTGAGCACAGAACATAAGACATTTCAGTGATGTCTACCAGAGAGAACAGATTTAAATCCTAGTTCTACTTAAACCCAACTTTCTCTCTGACAGCATTATTAATACCAGTATGTTCCACGATACAGGGTTTCATTCAATCATGACTGAAGACAACCAGTCTCCTAACTGATTTCAATAGCAACTGTATTAAGATCTTTACAGTTTTACAGGAATAGACAAGATTGATGTAATTACTTCTTTTTTGTACTGTGGGCTTTCAATCAGTAGATTAAATCAACACCACCAGCTAACTACAATCATAGAACAAGATAATTGCTCACATTATATGTTAAAGTTCACTTTGAAAAGCAGAGTAAAGAAATCTCCACTTACATTAACGGGACCAATTTAAAACTAGAAAAAATCAGATTACATCTGCACTCAGCTTGAGACAGTAGCTTTGTATGGAGTTACCTCCAAAACAAATTATCTTATCAAATCACTACTTAGGAGGAAGCCTGTTTAAAGAAAAGTTAAAATGTAATGAATCTGTTCGTATTTTCCAGCAATACAGCCACTTCCTCTACTCTGGCTGCAAATTCCAGAGTGTGTCTTCCAGCATGTGACATCCAGAGCAGAGACTCATGGACTGACATCCTGAGCTACAAAAATCATTAACAGGCCTTGGAAATCCTGGAGGCACAGCCAAAGTCAGAGGACTGGAGGCATTTCCGTTTCTCTGTAGACTTCTGTATGTTGTAAAGGGAAACCTTCTCACCAGCCTCAACTCCTGTGAGCCCTAGTACGTTCCTCTCAAGCCTTGGCAAGTCTGTTTTTCTCATTAGTCTATGAGGGCAAAAAAGCCTCCCATGGACATACATTTCCTTAATATAGGAGATTTCACAGAAATCATCTAAGTTCTACATTGGCTCCATCTTATCCAGTAAATTTTTATCTTGAAAATAAAACACCAACAGGGACAGAGCTACTAGTGTTGGTCTCTTTTTCTTCCATGTTTCTTCTTAAAAGATAAAAGATACTCAAGTAAAAGTTCAGAACTTTTTGGTGTTCATTATTAAGAATTCAGCAATTTAGAATTCTGACCAAAAAAAATTTATATTTTGAAGGATTATTTTCCATTTGCTTGGATCTAACCTTCTCAATTTTGAGTTTCGTATGGTTCTGAAAAGGTAACGAACCAGGCTTACATGGGATATTTATTTGCCCTACAGAGTGATTGTCAGTGCCATGTAAGAAGTGAGTGACAGACTGATTTTGCATAAAAACATTGCAAGGAATAACCAAGTATGCACAAGTATGGCACAGGGACTCAATTCATTAAATGTTTTGCAGGACACTAAGTCAGGAGCTGAGGCACATGAACACAGAAAGACATCAGTCAATATCGCTACTGCAAATTTTCCTTTCACAAAAACAGCATTTGCCAGCAGCTGTAGCAGAGATTTCCTCATCACATACATTTCAAACCTTAAAAATCTTACCTCACTAAATAAATCCAGCTCCATTGCTAAAAGTCATAAGCAATGTAGCACTTCACTGCTACGATATAGAAATAGATCCAAACATAAAACCATCTGTTTCCTGAGGAAAAAACCAAATCCCACACACAATTTATCACAGTCTCTATTTCTTCACAGTCTGTAGTTAACTTTTCAATTTCTGAATTCAACAATAAGTTAGCAGAATGATATTCACAATTAAATTAGCTTTTCCAACTCTAAAACAACAGGTTAATCCGTCATTTTCTAAGATGCCTCCTACTCAAAATGTAAGTCAGGAAAAGCTTATTATCTGTAGACTTGGCTCTATATTCAAATTCTGAGTGACAGACTCTCTCAATACACGTAAACTTAAGCTTTGCAATGTATCTTTAAAGAGTGCAAAGCAAAAATGTGGCTATAGTAATTAAATGATCCCTAGGGTATAATGTTCTCACAGTGCATGCTAACCACTCAGTAACATTTGACCTTGTTTCACAGAAAAGTCTTTTTCCATAGATTAGTTTGCATTTCAGGTAATTTTATATCCCGCCTTAGATCTTTTGGGATTTATCCAATTAAGTTCTTAAATATGATACCTTTATGCAATATTTCTACAAGACACACTGTGTTCCCCAAAATTTAAAAATAACACAGCACTGAATTTTGAAGTGTGTAGCACCTATGAGATTTCATTGCATATCTACACATTGAGTATAAATACTGCAACAGATTTTGTTTGATATGGGCTGTCTCATAAAAAGGCAAATCATTTTTAATCAATGATTAAATCAAGAATTATTTTGAATATGGAAAAAAATTGAGAGTACACAATTTGGCTTCATTACATTATCCAAGAGTTCTTTAAAAGCTTTATTAACGATTTCTTGATAAGCATCATTCAATACTTAAGAGTACGTCGATTGATACTATTACATATTTAAGTAATTCCTCCACAAACATCTTGGCTAAACAAAAACAAAACAATAATAACAAAAAGGTAAGTACAGCTGTGACAGACTACTTTCAAAAGCATTTAACTCTCTGTTTAAAGGAAGAATTTATTTCTGAGGAATATACATTTATAATTTTCTCTGTACTCATTTTCCTTCTTGTATTTTGTTTCTTAAAGTCAGCAGTGCCCAGAATTTATTCATGCAAGCTCTCAAATTGATTTATTTTAAGTGCCTAGGCACTGATATTTTTGGATTCTATTACAAGCTTCTTCCTTGTCTTGTCATATAACTTTGATCAAAGTCAGTCGCACTCAAAATTTTAGGAGTCTCTACTTCTAGTTGTTCCTGCTGAGAAACATGGAGTGTCATCTCCAGAGATAATGAATACCTAAGAGCTTCAATCTGTTTCATTTGAAGCTTTAGGTGTTCAGCAAATATGGAGAGAAAACTAGATTCAAAGGCAGAAGACTCCAAAAGTCATGAAGCATGCAGAAGTCATTGATACCTCTTAAGGCAGATGTGATATTAGTAACGAGAAAGGAAATTTGTACAGAAGCTATCTAATGACAGGACATGAAGCATACACCACATCAAGCAGAGTAATGAAGGGGGAAAAAGACAGGGCTTCAGCTCCCTCTATTTCTGCTTCCTGCCACCTCCAAAGGATCTTCATCTGAGCTGTAAAATCAGATCTTGATGTCTTTGTGTCTTTGCATGTCATGTTTCTATCTAGAAGGAGAGTACAGCAATATTTATCTGTATCATGTAACACAGACTTTCCAATATTTGCAATATGAATTCTGAAGGCTGCAAGACCTTATATAAACATACAGTACCATCCCAGCCTCTATGCTAGATTACAGTTTTCAGGTAATCAAAACACAACCTACCACAAATGTAAACAGCAGTGACATATCCAGAGTCCTTCCCAAAAATCTTCATACAAACAAGACCAGCCACAGAGAGCTCATCACTGAGCTACTCATTTCATAGTCACGCCGACCGACTGAAGAACTGGGCTGAGAAACATCTCATGAATTTCAGCAAGGGCAAACACCAAAACCTGCATCTGGGGAGGAACAACACTGTGCACCAGTGCACACTGGGGCTTCAGTGGCTGGAAAACAGAAAAGGACAACAGATGATTCACGCACCCACATGGCAAAGCAGGCCAGCTGCATCCTGGGCTGGATTAGGGAAAGCATTGACAGCAGGTCAAGAGAGGTGATCCTTCCCCTTTGCTCAGCACTTCTGAGGCACACCTGGAGTGCTTTCTGGATTCCCCAATACAAGGAAGATATGGACATACTGGAGAGAGTGCAACAATAGGTCATGAAGATGATGAAGCGACTGGAGCATCTCTCCTATGAGGAAGGGCTGACAGAGCTGGAACTACAGCCTGGAGAAAGATCAGGGAGAGCTTATCAGTCTATATATAAATGCCTGATGGATGGAAGACAAGGAAGCCAGACTGTCTTCAGTGCTGCCCCGTCCAGGCATGGACGCAGATTAAAACACATGACACTCCAAGTGAACATAAAAACCCTGTATTTTTACTCTGAGTATGGTCAAACACTGTCTTGGGTTGCTCAGCGAGGTTCTGGAGTCTCCATCCTTTGAAATATTAAAAATGCAACAGGACACGGACCTAGGCAGCCTGCTCTGGCTGACCCTGCTTGGGCCAGAGCATGGACCTTGTCCTTTTGTCCTGTCCTTGGTCACTTCCACGGCTGGGTGCCACCCTCGGACACTGCCACGGCAGAGCTCCCTCGTCGAGCGGTGGAGGGACGTCCCAGGGAACCAGCGACAGGATAGGAGGACATAGTCTTAGGCTGTACCAGGGAGGTTTAGGTTGGGCGTTAGGAAGAATTTCTTCACAGAGAGGGTGATTATATATCGGAAGGGACTGTCCAGGGAGGTGGTGGAGTCACCGTCCCGGGAGGTGTTTTAGGAAAGACTGGACGTGGCACTCTGTGCCATGGTTTAGTTGACACGGTAGTGTCCAGTCATAGGTTGCACTGGATGATCCCAGAGGTCTTTTCCAACCTTAACGATGCCGTGCCTCTGTGACCTCCGCGCCGCTGCTCCCGGCGGGAGCGGCCGGCTCCAGGCCCGCGCGGCGGCGGGCGGGAGCGGGAGGGCGCTGTGACGTGGAGCCCCAGGGTTGCCGTGGTGCCGTGAGGGGCCGCCATAGCCACAGCCATGGCGCCGCCCGCGCCGCCCCCCTCACGCGTCTTCGCCGAGCTCGACCTGGCCCCGGCCCCGGAGGGACGCCTCGGGCC
>VZTD01000742.1:1048741-1091051 GCA_013397725.1 Rhagologus leucostigma | reverse complement strand
GGAGCAGCGTGTCCCGCCGGCTGCAGTACATCGCCCACAGCGCCCGCCTGCGCGGCGTCCCGGTGAGCTCCGCCGCCCGGGGCCCGCTGAGGCGCCGGGGCGTCTCCCCGGGGGAAGGCGAAGGGGGTAGCGGGCGGGGCAGTTCCCGGTTCCCGGCGCAGTTCCCGGTCCCGCTCGGCAGCCGGCGGGCTGCGGTGCCGTCCCGTCCCGCCAGGGCGGCCCTGGGAAAGGCGCCCGCGGAGGGCCTTGGTGCCGGCGGGAAGCAGGGGAGTGACGGGTTTGGAGCTCTCGGCGCTCTTCCTCGGGAACCGCGGAGGCACTGCTGGGACAGCCTGCCTCTGCTTGGAAGGCTGCAGCCATGCCAGCCTCAACAGAAACCAGTGTCGCTACCCGGGCTTTCCAACAGGTTGCTTGTTTAGCGTGTGAAAGCCATCCTGCTTCGACTCCCACCGTGGTGGAATCTCCGTCCCTGGAGGCGTTCAAGGAAAGGCCGGACGTGGCACTCAGTGCCGTGGTCTAGTTGACATGGTGATGTTCGGTCATAGATTGCACTCGGTGATACCAGAGGTCTTTTCCAACCTAATTTTGTGATTTATTTGTGTAATAAATTTGTGTAATTAATTTGCGTAATTCTCCCGTGCATGCAGATGAAACTGATTGTACAACTGAAGTTGTACATAGCAACATAACCTGTATGTCTGTGTGTCAGAGTAAGTATGTGATTGCCTGAGCTTAGCAACAAATACATACAGAGTTTTTCCTCTCTCTTTCTTGTTCCACTTAAGTAGAGAGGTTCTGAAAACATGGGATATGATCAAAATAGCTGAACTGACAGAAGCCCCTTGGGGACCCAAAAAGTTCCTTTACCACAGTAAGTTTTTTAGCCTCAGGAAGTAATTTTGCAACAACGAAAAAAGCATAGTCTTGCCTTTAAAGCTTTGTCCAAACAGTAAATGCTCCATAAGGGTGATATTTGTCCTAACAATTGTGCTGATGATGTTTTTGGATTTCACAAAAGAGTTTTGGACGGTGTTCCACAAATAGGGCTCTTAAAAACAGAAAAAAACTGATCTTTTTTGAATAAGCAGTTGCTTTTGAAAGTTACTTGTTACTGAAATTTCCTGGGAAGTTTGTGCCTTTTGAGTGTGTTCAGAGATAAGCTGGGGAAAAAGGGAGATGATAGAGTTTGCTATGAACACCAGATTATTCAATGGAGTAAAAGAGAATTGCAGAAGGGTTTCCTGATACTGCACGATGTTACAGTGCAAGTCAGTGTTAGTAAATGCAAAGTAAGAGTAAGTTACTCGGCCTAAACAGTCATGTGCCCACAGTGAAATTGCATGCCCACATTTCACATGCTGCATGCTTTTGAAGATAAATACTGGCTCCAACTTTTCATTTTCCAAACAAAATAGGATTTCCTGTTTTCTTTTTAAACTGTTATGCTGTCGCTGTTGTATTTATAAAATTGTTCGGGAATAAAGAAGGCAATAAAGAAGACCACTTAGCCCTGAAAAAGCTCACATTGCAGCTCTAGGATTAGATGGCAAGGAGACATGGAGGCTGCTCTGGGCTAGATATGTGATCTCGCTCCCTGTGGTTTTCCCGAGTGCACGGCTGGATGCGTGTCTGTCACCAAGAGCATTTGTCACAGGTTCCATTGCCATCAGGGTTCAGCCAAAACTGGTGCGTTTTTATACAGGTTTACAGGTTGAATGCCTTCAGATTCTATTAAGTGAGTTAACAGGAGTTTAAAGTGGTGGATTTTAAGAGGAATGGGAGAAGAGATAGCAATTCAGCACGCATTCATTTTTATTAGTAGAGAAAATTATAAGCTTTGTACCCACCACCATGGTGAGCTATCCGATTATGGAGCATTTTCGTCCTGACTGTAATTAAATAGCTCTTCAGAGTGTGGCTAGATTAGAAAAGGTAGTTCCAGATATTTACCCTACGGTGAATCTGAACAACTGACTTCCGTTTTGGACTTGAGACTGATTGAATTGGGATAGCGTGGAACATCCAGCACGTGCTGGATGGCACACAACAGGAGTAGGCAGGGTGTTAAATAGGTGAGTGTGCTTTAGAAGGGCCATGTGCACCACTCCAGGCTAGAAAAAATAATTGCAAACTGAAGTATGACTTGGACAAACAAATGGTTTTATTTGTGTTTATACAGTCAGGTTCAGAAATGTAATGTGAGCAGGCAAGCAGGGTGGAGAGTGGGCTGTTTTTACAATGTGAGAGCATTCAATGTCTTATTATAGTTACAGTAATTTCCACAGTAATCTTTTTCTGTTTCAGAGATGCTGTGTGTTGGAGAATGGAAATGTTCTTTCCACTTAGTTGAGAGACTGTGAAATGCTGCTTGAGTTGTGGGTTTCTCAGTGTTAGCAAAGTGTTAGCTCTAGGGAACTCTGAGAAAAACAACATGAAGTTGGTTTTTTTTCGGAGTAGTTCCCCACGGTATAATTTTTAGTGCTTTGTTCCATCCAGTTTTAAATCACTCTACTGCTGGAGCTTTTATTTGCCTTGCAGCTTTTCCACTAACAACTCTCACTGCTGGCAATTTGTTCTTAACTGCGTTTGCTAACTTCACTTGTAGCTAATACCATTCTAGACAACTGTAAAATTAATCTCTCTTCACAATCTCCATATGGTTCTAGTTGTTGCAAGCTTATCTAAGGCCTCTTTAGAATAATCATCTGACTATGCTATATATTTATTTTTAATTAATCCACAGAACAATTTCCTTAACCCTTATTGTTGCTATAGTAGGAAGTCTGTGAGATCAGAAGTGCATAACCTTTGCAGCAGCAGGAGCTTGCATTAGCAGCTTGTCAGGATGCCTGGGGGCAGCACTTGATTTCCATATACATTTACACAGGATTTTAATCAGAAATAGATACACATAGTGGCATTTATTTATAGAGAGCTGTAAGTATATGCAGCACTTCACAGAATGTGGTTTCCCCATTGATTTTACTTTCCCTGCAGCCTTCAAAGCAATCTCCCTTAATCAGCCCAGCTGCTCAAAAGTAACATTTTCTTCTCTTTCTCTAGAAGCAAACTGATTTTATACTTGCCACCTATGATTTATTTGGGGAGTGGTGTGGAGATGACACTTGTTTCCTTTAATGGCTATATCTAACAATTGGCATTGGCCACCTTGTTTAAAATAACCGTGATAATATTTGTTATACCTGTCAGAGTGTTACTGAACAAAACAAAACCATCTAGCAAACTATACCTGGTAGGCTCTGGGTTAGAGATTGTCTGTACTGGGATACATCCTTGGATTTATGTGCAATATTCTCCATATTTCAAAACTTATTCAGGAGTCACAATTATGGATGCACATCCATACAGTCAGTTAAAAAAAGGTTTTAAAGTTTGCTCACTCAGTTGCAAAACCTTCCAATGTCTAAATATCCCTGAATGAAGGTAAAAACCTTTGTAAGGCATCACTGTTTTTACATTACCATGTATTTAAAGAAGTATCTTCAAAGTACCCTGCATTTGCTGAGTACAAATCTGCTTTTTGTTTTTCTTGTAATAATTGTTACATATACTTCTGTTATTTCTTCATTAAGCAGCAGAAACTTTTTCACCATAGGTTTTTGGTTTATCGTTCTGTCATCACATGCCAAACAGACCAGACAGTGAGGGGATGATAGGGTGGAGCACAGCTACCCAGTCACAGAAAGTGCTCAGCATCCTTAACTATCTGGAGACACTGTGGATGACTGTCAGGAGACAGGAGCATAAATCAAGGCCCTCATTTACGATTTCCATAGTGCTAAGAGCAGAAATGCCATGATCAGATGGAAGAAGCTAACTCTTTTGATTGTTCAGATATCTTTATTTTTCATAAGGTAAAATTATACTGCATATATCAGTTCAAAACGTACGAGTAGATTTTAGGAGCCATTTTCAAGTGTCTCCAGATACTTTTTATTTACAGTTACACATATCAGCATAGCTTACCCAACAGGCATTAGCGTACATTCCAAACTATAAACCCTTGCCCTTGCTAAGACTTGGCTTGTGTGTCATAAAAAGGTCTCACAGTTTTGTTGAGTCGTTAACCGGGAGCAGAACACATAATTTTATGTGCAGATGGGCTGTTCTCTTAGTGTGTTGTTACATACTTGCCTCCTTGAAGTGTACTCTTGCTATCTTACCCATCTTTTTTTTTTCCTTGTTCTCTTCTGGGAAAAAGAGCAGTCATTCCTATAAAGAGCGGGTGTCGTGAGGGTGGGCACAATGGTCCTGTGACAAAGACATTGTTCAGAAGTAGCAGATAGGAGAAAGGGCTATACAAAGTTGTGTTCAGTTGAAAAGAGTGAAAATATAAAGCAAAGCACATTTCTAGACTTGATGTTATAAGCTCAATGGGATATTGACTGTCTTTTTCATCTGTGTTTATTTTAGAGTGCCTGCAGCAGTGATGTGATACCACATAGAAAATAAGCTTTTTGAGCAGAATTCAAGTGTGATTCTGTTAAGGGTTGTTCAATGGCTTCTGGGGTACTAATATTGTTATATTCATTTAATTTTTTTACTGTGATTCTTGGCCCACAGATTCAGAAAATGGAGAAAGTTATTCCAGATGTCCCAAACACCTGACACATCAGAACTGCAGCTTTTCCTAAGTCACAGTGAAAACTATTTCTTCTGTGGCTATTGCAGTCAAATTGGTATTTCCTCAGCCAAAATATGAATAGTAGACATAAACAGTAGGGAAGAAAGATTTTTGCCTTTGAAGTAGTCTCAGTCTTGATTCCAATTTAAGATTCTCTTGTCTCCCACCTGTCTTTTCCATATCTTCGTCTGAACACAGTCACAAATGGAAGCGAAGTATCAAACAGAAAATGTATCACAGAAGGCCACCTTGTTATGACTTCAGCAATTATTTCGTCCATTTATCTTCAGTAGCACATACTGCTACTGTCAAATTTTGTGGGATTAAAATTAGCTGTAAAGGAAATTTTGTAATACATGGTACAAAATATCCTTCACTCCATGATATTGATCTTGCCATAGCGCCTGGTGCCACAGGATGGCAGTGTCCTTAAATACACAGGAACCTTGGGAGGGCACAGCCAAATTCCAATGCTAGGATCTGCTCAGCAGGAAAGAGAACCAGTTTTTAAAAAGGATTAAGGAGAGGGGACAGGGGAAAACAAATGCCTTTTTTCTGTGTGGTGATTTCTATAAGATATGTGAGACCTGTGGGAAAAAAATCTTTCTTGTCAATTGTAATTGGATTCTATCATAAATTGTAAATATAAAATAAATCAATAAAATTCTATCATAAATCATAAATTTGCCCCATTTTGTAAAATAAATGAGATGTTGGTGCTAGACTGTGTTGATCACTCTTTAGCAAACCACAGCCAGCCACATAAAGGAAAAAACATGGCTTTTATGGACTACTGGCCCTTACTAATCCTTGCCCTTATTAGAAGAGATTATATGAAAATATCTAAAAATAGGACTGTTGAGCATGAATTTGAGCACTACCAATCAATCATGATACAAATTTTGAAATTTTTATTTTTTGTAGACTGCTGTGCAGTGGTAATAAAACCATATAATATTTTAAAAGGAAAATGCTTCTCATGGTTAATGTCATTTGCATAAACTTTGCATGTATGCATGCTACATGATAAACTTGAAGATTTGAGCATCTGTAGGAAATATTCTGACACAAAGCATCTTTTGAAATGTGTCAACATTGAAATATTTCCTATGCAAATAAATTTAGTAAATAAAACTTCTTCAGTAACTGGAAGGCTGAGTATCTGCTTTACTACAGTTCCTGGGTGTTACATGCAAAGTTACAATTAAACTGTAGGCTGTGCTTTTTGCTATGTTAATTTTACAATAAATTGTTCCTTCAAACTGTTTACTGCAGAGCGAAGTGAGTGAAAGAAATGTGACTGTTAGACCACCAGCAAGCTGGTCAAATATTCACATGTAACGGCAGTTATTCTGTATCTTTGTGAGTTCAGTACCTTATTTATAAGTCCTACAGGATTTGCTAGTGCTCTGTGCAGCCATTATGTTGACCAATGCTACTGCTGTTGATGCAGAGGTATCGCTGGTGGAACAGCCTTTTTCAAGGGTTGCCATTATGCCAGAATAATAGCTGTTCAGTCACTGTTCATGTGACCTTGCTACAAGCTGCTGCTGCTAAAATACCTTAAAATAGGTGCCTAAAAAGCACTTCTCAGCTACTAACTTTCTAAAAACAATTGAAGCTTCTAGATTTTTTTGTACCAGGTGAATTTACAGTTGCGCACTAATACGCACAGCTTCTACCTGGCTGCCACTTTTATGACCTAATTGTTCTCTGCAAGGGAATAGCAGCAAAATTACATTATAGAGCTACTGTATTGACTTAGAATAATGCAAGAAGTCTTTAACATCCAGCTAGTTTTTAACTGAAGATGTTTGCATGGAAAATTCAAAATTTCTGTTGCAAAGTCATAAGTAATATGCCAAAACCGTTCAGCTTTTATAGGACACCATGTACATACAGCAGATGCTTAATTTCTGTCTTTCAAGGTTATATTCCTCTTCTTTGTTTTAGGAAGAAAATATGACTGTAACAGAAGATTTTAGTAGAGTAGAAAATACTTACCAAATGGAAGCAGAGGTATGTATTTAACTTAAACAAAAATAAATTAAAAAACTAAGTGTGTCAAGGACCTATAAAAATTTGCAGACTATCTTTTCTCAGACCAAGGAGCATAAGGGCAGCATAGTCCAAAAAAACTATTTAATGACTGCAGTTTATAGCAGAGTTCAGCTGCAGTCTTCTGTTGTGCGCAGAACTTGTTTTCTTCCCGGATGAATGTGTGCTTTTTAAATGTTGCCTGATGCTACAGACCGGCATATTTAGTTCTGGAGCAGTGTGAGCAAACCAACAGTTCTGAACTCTTCTTCACCCATAGCCCTTCCTGCCCTCTGCTTCTTTCAAGGAGTTGGTGGGTTCAGAAAGCTGCCCCAGTTAATAACCTTTTTTTTTTCCCACGTCAGCTTTTTTTTTTTTTCATTATTTTAGCTCCTTGAACTGGGAGCAAATGCAAGATCTGCTTAGGCCACAGTTGCACAGCACCTGGATTTGAGTCTTTACAGCTCTGCCATCAGCTTGCTCTAGGTAAAGCAAAGCTAATTGTCTCCTGGGTAATTGGCTCAGAATTCTGTAGGTAAAAATTGCTCTGTGAAATGCAGATATTATGGGAATAATCCCATTTATTTCAGTATCTGCTAAAGGAAGTATATTTTTGCACATTCATGCCATAGTAAGAAATAAATGCTGTGCTTGAAACATTCACTGAGGGAAATTATGTGTGTTCAGCTAATGTATTTTTTTAGACCATAAAACTTTAATCACTACCCAACTTTAGAGATTCTTACAAAGTAAACCTGGAAGCCTGCAGTAAAATGATAGCTGTTTTACAGAGCTGTGGTTTACAGTCCTCTTAAACAGGTTCAGCCTCTTTAGTTTGCTTGCTTTAAGGCATATTCTCATCTAAATAACACCAATAAATACAGAAATGATTGAGAATTTGGAGAACGAAATTTGGATTTTAGAATGAGTCTTAAGATACTTAAATGGTGTGCATCAGTGTCGTGTTCTGAATGACTTTAACTTCCTCCTGGAAGACACCTACTACCTTGAGAGCTTAAATCACCCTGGTTTTTAGATGACCTGGACTTAAAAATTAATAAAACTCTATTATTAATTATTATATGAATTATTGTTTAGGCTACAGGCAAGCTTAGGCTTACAACTTCAGTCTTAAGTGGTAACTTAACCAATTATCTCTCTTCTGCTATTAGTTTTTATACAACAAGGATTATATGTGGAAAGCTAATTGCTTGGATTTAATGTTCATTTGTAAGCAGGTTGGACCAGCCGTAATTGCTGTTCCAGAGTTGTGTGGTTGCCTGGGGCGCGGGGGTCGGAACTGGAAGAATCCAGCCACAGTGCTGCTGTTTTGGCTGCCCTGCACGCTGAGGTAGCAGTGCGGCCACTCTTTATGCAGAGATTAGTTTCTCCTTGCTTCTCCCTTTATGTATATCCTTGTTTCATTAGTGCAGCTTCATAAACCAGTGAAGTTTCATTGACCAGCATGTTTGCCTACTGTAGCAATATAAATGAATTTAAAACGCACATCCACTCACTCCTCTATTAAAAGAGTTTGCCATTATATCTGTGTTATACATAAAGTCTTGGAAGTCATGTGTTACTTCATTCTATAAACTCTTTACCATTTGTCTACTGTAAAGAATTTTTAGAAGACTGAAAAATTCCCAGGCAAATAGCTATTTTAAAGTATAATGAAGAATTCAAGACACTCTTTCAACTGTAAGGAGATAATTTTAATTCATGCTATAACAAAGGAAAATATGCAGAAGAATGAAGTTATGTATAAGATCACAAAACTCTATAACATCTTTATCATAATAGTTCACGTATTGCATGATGTTCTCGTGGGATGAAGATTATGTTGGTTTTGTGCATTTCTTAATATACTTGCCTCCTTATAAACCATAACTTCTTGTCATTTACAGCCTTATCCAAGCCTTGGAATGTCTCTAATAGTTTTGCATAGCCTCATGTTACCTTTTCACACTTTTAAACCTTAATAACTGATGATGTTACAATATTTCTTTGCTTTTTAATGTTCAAGTATCCTCTGTAATTGTAAGTGGAATTCATTAGATGTAGCTCTAAATGAAAATTGTGATTTTTTTAGGAGGGGGAATAGCAAAATTAGTTATTGCTCAGTTGTTTTCTGCCCCTGAGGGTACCTGATCAAGTGCTTCTTTTTTAACAATAAAGTTGCTGAGTGCCCAGAAGTGCCCCAGTCTTAGCCGTTTATCTCCTGCTTAAGACCCATAGCTTTTTCATTTCATCATTCTTTTGTTTCATCCCCTAGAAGGAACAAATCTTGTAAATGCTGATGGCAATCTGGAAAACACTATGACAGTCCTCATAGTGAGACTTTCCACAAAATACAGCTATGACAGTTTTCTGGCAAAACATCACAGGGGGATGTATGCTTTTTATATGTATGGCAAAAACTCCCACTGAAGAAAAAAAAGTAGGCATAGCCTCATCTTCAGTCTCTGTTCAATCGATACTGCACCTTCCAGAGCCACTGAACCAGTGCAAGGCTCCAAGCCAGGGTAAGGTTTAGGTACTACACCAAAAGGCTATCAAGGGTAACAAGATGGGAGCGTTAATTTCTTTGTGATCATTGTCAATAACCACTTTTTACCTTACTCTGTATATGAAGTAGCTCCCTCCTCTCTCACTGAGAGACTCAGTTTCCTTGAATTAATCTCATTCTCCACAAGGTAAATCTCTGGTATGCACACAGGAAGCTGCTGCAGTGCAGCTGATGCTGTAATTTCGATTTCTGTGTCATATGCCTTCACTGGGGTAGATTGATGCATAGACTGCAGCAACCACAGGGGCAACTCTATGTCACAGATGTTGGCAGTAGAATTTTCTTTACTGAAGGTTTTCTCTTCCACTCCTGTGGAAGCTGTATTAGTATGCAAAAAGAAAGGAGTTGGGGATAAGAAAGAAGGTGAACCTGACTCTTGGTGAGAGCACTGTACTGGAAGTGAAGGTGAGGTTTTAGTTTTTCTAAAAAAAGAGTTAGGGATCTAGGATTTCTGATTCCTGAATGCTGTATCAGCTCAGTGTCATTGCTTCAGTCCTGGCAGCTGAGCTTTGCCACAGAGAAAAGCTGGCTCCTGTCTGGAAAGTTGCTGCCTGCCTGGACTTTCCACCAGGAAAACTCTAAGGCTCTGGATCCAGGGCTGGTAGTGATGCCTGCTTCATGGCGTTTGGAAAAGCACCTGAATTCCTAATGCATCTTCATTTAATGCTTCTTAAAGCCAGAGACACCTTAGGTGTTTAAACTGTTTTTAATCCAAGTCTGAAGTGCCCAGTTCCCTCTCAGCACTGCAGTGAGTCTGTTCAGACAACACAGGATTTGGAGCCCAGTGCAAGCTAAACTGGGCTCGTTTTAGCTTAATCTCATAGCTGAGGTTTCTTGAACGTAATGCTTGGAATTAAAATGTAGTTTTCCTTCGTGCACAATGTTTTCCACATCGTTTTGCTTGAGCTTCTGCATAATTAACATCTAGCAATCTAAAAAGGGAAGAACCAGGATGCATCTAGTCTTGTGCCCCAAAGCGCACATTCATTCTTCAGATTGTCTACATACCAAGAATGCCATACTTCCTCAGAAAGGGATTTCTTAATCCTGAATTTTAAACCATTTAATGAACCTCTTTCTGTTGCAAATCTAATGTTAGTCTTAAGGGCTATATAGAAGTCTCATAAGTTCATAAGTGTTGGAGTTACATACAGGACTAGTATGTTTAGTTACCTTGTAGATGTCTGGCTTTATACTGATTTAAATAAAAGTATTGAGTCCTAGTGGAAAATGGAAATACTACTCATGTGATGTCTGTGTTCGCTCACTCCCAGGTCTGTATCATATTCAGCGATTTTGGAAAAATGCAGAATGTTTGCAATCTACTCATTGAAAAGTTAGGAACCTCTGTTACCATCAATCCACCTCATTTCTACCATACACCAGAAGCCATAGACACCCTTCGGTAAGTTCTCTCACACGCCACAAATTTTACAGCCTCAGTTAATGTGAATACATAATTTATGCTGTTTGCAATGGGAGCAAGTAGTTTCCTTCACACCTATTAATATTTATGTTAGAGATTTCAGTATTTAAGTATAACTTATAAATTAATGCTGTTAAGCCTAGAAGATAGAACTTGTTCTTGTCCCTGTCCACAAGCAGAATGTAATTAAAAATATTTTCCCACTGATTTCCACTGGAGTGTGATCTGCTGTGAATCTTAGGTCAACAGAATTTGGCTTTGATTACATCATCATGTGTAGGCTTCATTTGTATTTATTCATGAGGGTGCAAGTGTGTTACCAGATGTTGATAATTTTAAGTACCCTTGCCAATTCCCATTACTGCTAGCTGCTGACATGAGCTGGAAAGAACCATGTGTGGCACTTCCTCAAGCATCAAAACATGCTGCCCTGAAGCTCACAGCCTTGATATGTTTTAAGCATTGACTATTCAAAGTCCAGGCTTCTCCCACTAAGTGGGAGGGACAGAATGAAGTTTAGTCTTGGTTGGGGTTTTGCCTCTTTAAAGAAAAGAACTGCCTGGTCCGAGAAGCAAGCTCAATTAGCTGCTGTTAATGATTCCAGAGATGCCAAAAGTGAATGTCAGAGGTATCTACAGGAGATCAGGAAATCTGGCCAGTGAGGTTATAAGCAGGTGCTACTGTGCCTTGCAGCTGAGCCACTGAAATGCCTGGAGCAAGGGTTGAACTCTTGCTCTGCACAACTCAGCATGGATGCCTGCAGCATACAGGTGTTGGAAATGCTTGATCTCATTGGAACTAGTGAGGATGCTGACATTTCCTCCACACGCTCTCCCCTCAATGCCCAAGCTGTGACCCAGAGGCTGGGGGAAAGTGATGTGCCTTAGCATCTCTGCAGTTACAAAACCCAAGACGTTGACAAAAAAAGCTTGGCAGGAACACTGGTACATGAGTTGTCCCTGCTTGTTATTGTGCTGCTGCTTCTACCTCTCAGCCGTCAAGTATGTGTCACTGCTGTTGGAAACACGCGCCGGAAAGCCCAGGAAGTCTGTCGACTGTTTGGCCAGGTGTTGGGAAAGCCTTTATTGATAAAAGAAGAAGAAACAAAAGAATGGGGAGGCCACATAGACAGTCACCTGTCGCACTCTGCTGATTCACAGACTCTGCAGGAAAGAATCCAGAATGCTACTGCTTATGCTTCTTGTAGAGTGTTTGCTGTGTTTGAGATAAAGGGAAAAGAAAACAGAAGAAACAAGTTGCTCTAAAAACTTTAAAATCCTACACAGTTTCTTAATAAAATTTTTATGCTTAAGTTTTTTGATGTTTTTTTACTTCATTCTTATGGTAAGTCTGTCCCCTAAAATTAATGTTACAATTAATTCTGAAAGTACAGTTCACAACCGCTTATTTTGTTCCCTGGCCCTTATAGAACAGCAAGATATTTGATGTGCGAAACGTTTGGCACTCCTGGCTGAAACTGGGCTACATTTACACCTTTCCTCCCAAAACTGGAAGGAAATTAATCCCCATTGCTGAGTCATGGCAAACTGAACATGCAGTGCATTCAAAATTGAGTATTCAACATAAAAACTGCTTAGGAATGTTTTATTTCATCAAAGGAAAAAATATACATTTTATTCTGGTATCTGTTTGCTCAGGTTTAAAAAGGACATTTGTTGTCTGGACATACATTACATGAACAGACACTGAAGTACTCAGTCATGAGGGTAGAGTTTTTTCAACCATGGCTGCATAATGTATTTTGATCCATCATATCCACTGAAGTAGGTTTCCATATCAGGGTGATACACCTGAGAAAAAATATTTCGAGTTAAAGAAGCATCAGAATTGGCAATAAATACAAACTGATACTTAAACGAGTAATTGAAGTTACTACATTGTTTGAAAACTCCTGATGAATTTTTAATGTACACAGAAGTACTTTCAATGGGATATTCTGTGTACCATAACCAAATTTCTGCCATCAGAATAGCAGCTCTGTCCAAGTGCTTTAGAAACATTGAACAGATCGCATGAGATGTTACAAGCTAGATTTACAGCAGCATCAGTATTTAAAATCAGCACTGTTTCTTACTGAAGTAGTTCTCAGTCATGTTGCTGTTAGAGCTATTTGGTATTTCTTTCAGCTGGATGAGTTATCTAATCCAGTGAGGCAGCATGAACAGTAAAGGAGCGGTGGGGGAAATGGGGAAGGCAGACCCCGGTGATGGCCTTAGGTCCAACATGAAGATGCAAACCCACCAAGGACAATCCAAGCCTTGTCTGGGTGCAGGAAGCACGCAGTGAGCGGCTGAGAACTGTCAGCTGGGAAAGGGTCATGACAAGTCCAAGCATTTCTGATCACTCAACTCTTCAAGAAATTATGTGCCTATTAGGCTGTACAAAAGGCTGAGAGAGGGCAATCCACAGACCTTTTGAACTTGAGGTATAAGCATGACTCACCATCTGTTATTAATCTCAGCTAGACAACTCTGAAATACCTGGTTTTGTGAGCTTGTTACCAACAGTTCCTCTAATAATCTGTGTGGGGAATTAACCTGCCATGCAGGTGAATAAAGCAGTTTGATACCTTAAAAGCTAGTTCCACAAGGTAAATATTTAAGATGAAGTATCTGTTTCTCCCCATGGAATATAAAGGAAACTGAAGGTAGCCAGCTAACTGGCATAGTGAAAGGTGCATTTTTTAGACAGTGTGGGCAGGATCCAGTTTTAAATATTTATGATACTCATCTGGAACAGCGTAGTTTCTGCTCCTAAATTCAGGCATGTTGGCATATTTTGTATTACAATTGGTGGCTAAAACAGAGGGGACTGAACTGAGGCTCCTCCCAAATAAAAGAGGTGATGGTGTCACACTGTGGTTGAGAGGGGTCCTTTACGTGCAGCGGCACAGTTTCAAGAGAGAGCATGGAGAGTCTTCGGGCCAGTGTGACTTACACAATTCCTTTGGGAGGTTTTCCCAAAAGGCAGAGGATACCAATTTGCATCCCCTCTGTTTGACTAGACCAAGCATCTCCTGTTAGATGAATGGTTCACCTACTTGCTGTTATTTTAAATACAGACTCTGCCACTATCCACAATTTGAAAGAAGGCATCCACAACAGCATAGGGGTCCCTTGCAAAAAGCCACTTATATGTGGCCTGCATGCCTGAAGGCTGTTTTCTGGATCAGACTCTCAGACTAGTTTAAAAATCGGGTGTGCCTTGCATAAGCTGGGAATCAAAAGCTACTTCAACCCTGATACACAAAACAGAATTTTTGGCTCCCAAAGAGTTTTGCAGTTAAGAAAGGAGACATTCTTCAGTCTGGGCAGCAGCTGAGCAGGAGCTGTTTGAAATGCAGATTTTTCAGAGTAGAATTGAAAAACCAGCATACTTTGCTAAATCCCCAGAAATCCTAAAACAAAAGTCTTTGTCTGCAACAGCCTGTACATAATGGAAATCAAGTTGCTAAAACACTTAACAAACCTCAGCAGTTGGATACTTTAAAGTGGGTAGTACCTGAGTTTGGTCATTTTTCAGCTTCCAAAAACCCATGCTTGAAAGTACAGCAGTAATTTGTTTATCCGCTTTCTCTATTAGTTTTCACTAACTTTGCAGCCTAGCTAGTATTTATTAACCCAAAGGTCAGCCGACTTTTAAACATACAGGATAACAATCAAGTTGCAACTGAATAAAAAATAAGTACTACCTCTAATCCCATAATAACTGTTATCTCTTCCTCAGAAACATAAGCTGTAGATTTGCCAAATCCATTTGCTTTGTTAATTAGAATTCGATAGTGAGGGGTATCTTTTAGATCCTGTAAAAATAGAAAGAAAATAAATAGCCTCAAAGAGAGATGATGACTAAAGATTACATATTTTAATCACTTAACTTTCAGTAGGCTTACAGAACGTAAATCCACTCGAGATATATAGAAATATATATATATATATATATACAGCCAGTTCATTTTTATGATTTTACCAATGTCAGTTTGGAGAATTAAGTATAAAGCAATCAGAACTGCAACACACAAAGTTCTTGGCATATCTGAAACATTTTTAAGAGTCAAGAGTTTAATTAACTTTTTTTTCCCACAGACCTTGCAAGAAACAAGACTTCCAATATCCCTGTTTATTGTACGTAGGCCCCATGACCATCTGTTACCACCCTTCTTCCTTCACAAGTGGCAGCTGAACTCCAGAGAGGAAGAAACAAGTTCAGGACATAATGCCACCTCCAACAACCGTGGTCCCGATCCTGGAGAGAGCTAAGGCAACTTCTATGTGTATATATATGAATCTTCCAACAAAGAAGTGCCTGTGAAAACAAATCCTGGGCTAGGGAATATGGGCCACAATATTCGCTGCTATCTGTAACATTCCTGCCCAAAGTAACCCACAATCTAAGCACAAAAAAGTGGTGGATGAACACAGATGGAGTTCATGAAGCAATCAGTATCGATCAATGAGACAGGCAGTGGCCTCTTCCCAGTGATTTCATAAAGATCTGTAAAGTCAGAGGAAGGCAAGGAAAGGTTGGGCTGAAAACCTGGCTGATGTTTCCAGGGATTTACAAGGACTAAGCTTAGTAGTTGCTACCTAAAGGTCAGAAGGCATTTTGCATAGCGGGTGCTTATGACATGATAGGCAAAGGCAATTAAAACCTCAAAACCAACAAAAGACACTTAAACCCCTTGTCATCACTACTGAAATTAAAACAAAGATGAACACAAGGCCACTGGGACAGCAGAACAATGTATGGAACATAAAAAGAATCAGTGTCTGCTGGGAAATTCTTGAGGGTTCAGCTGGTGAGAGCGCTACTGAGAGGACAAAAGAAAGCAAGGATGCAGGTGTTTTAGAAGCCAAAGATGAGCGACAGTTGGATAAAATTACATCAGGGAAGGAACCAAATGCACAAAATGGGACTGAATGTCAGTTCCCAGCTGAACATAAATTTTCTGCTATAGGCAAAGATTTTCGTGTTTTCCTCATTTTCAGTCCTCTTTGACTTAATGATTAGTGTCGTCCTGCCACTTCAGCAGCATGTCAGTGGCATACAGAGTATGCAGCACTGCATTACCAGATTAGCACTGTCAACTAAGATTTAGCATCTGATTTTCAAATACAAGGACTTAAGCTAGAGAAATTCAAAGGCTTTAAGAATTCTAACAAAAATGTGTTTTTAAATAGATTTACACTCCAAGTAACCAAATCCTCAAAAACATTGCTTTCTCACTGAAACTGATTAAACACAGAGGATTATTTGCATTTCTTAGGTGCAGTGAAGATGCCACCAATTATGGATAACCAGATAAAAGACTTAACAGCTTCTCAACTTTAGTAGCACAGGAGAAATCCATTCAGACATAATAGGCTGACACTACTACTTTAAATACAACACTGTGTATAAAAAGTGAGTAATTTTGAGATATGTCCACTACAGTCCTGACCAGCGAAGCTTAGCCAGTCAGTGGTGCAAAAGGCAAGGTGTACTGAAACCACAGTGCAGAAGCAGCTAAGGTACCACTCAGCTGCACAGGTGATACAAGACTCGGGAGTGTTTCCCACTAGGATAGCAGGAAGCTGGTCTGTAACAGTGTTTCTGAGGGTATTTTAACTTGAGTTATTCTGTGTATATATTAATAAAGCAAGAGTTTAGTACATTCAAACCTGTTTCACTGGAGGATATGTGGGTTGCAGTCGTTCTTCTGGAGATATAGAAATAACATCCCATCCGTTTACATCCCATCCGACAATAACTCCTGAATAGCCAAATCTTCTGTGAATTATTACCTGGCCCACACGGAACTTAATATATTCAGGCTTTGGACTGTGAACATGAGTTGATTCTAATTTAACAAAGAAAAAGACTTAGCAAGGATTAAAGTTTGATCAGTTATATTAAACATTTTAACAGAAATTCTTCTGACTTCTACCTGAATAGAACTGACAATTAGATTGAGAGGTGAAGTAAAGAAGAACAGGTGCTTTGTTTCTTCCCCCAGAACATTAATTACGATATTTGACAAAGGAACATCCACTAAGAAAGGCACTTTTCTATTTGTATGCCTTTGCTATTACATAGGGATCTTAACAGAGGTTCAGAAAGCATTAACATGTGTATGCACTGACAATTACTTCAGCCTTACATACAGTGTTTTGTAGTGCTTACATGTGGTAACTGATTGTGACATTATTTTTTGCCAGTTTAGGTCACAGAATTCTTCTATTCAGTCTGATTGCAGGAAACTTTTTTCCAGGACCAAACTGGTCAACTGTTTCTTTTTCCTTTTATGAAATTGATCTAAATCAGTTCATTTGAATCAAGTGAAAGCTGTACCGCTGTTTTATAGGTCAATACAAAATACACTGGTGTATTCAGTAAAATACATAGTTACATCATACTGATACTATTACACAACACAGGGGAGAGGCCTTGGATTTTACATCTTCTGTTTTGTTTACTGAGTATTATCAATCATGTTCAGAGAGATGAAAAAAGGAAAAAAGTCTGTCATTTACAAATAAGGTATAGAAATCCACTATAGGCAACATCATGAGTAAAATACAAAAGGATTACAAAAACTTCAATACCTGTAAAATAAGGATGGGGTTTTGCTTCATTGTCACCACTTTTAGTTTTGTTTTCTCCATAGTACCAACTCCTAAAATGTAAAATTAATAACTCAACATATAAACAAGTTTTTAGAAGCAGAGTTTTAGTAATAATCAGAAGGTTAATTATCCCAAGTGGGATACTGCAAAGCCTTTGATACAAACTTCTCTACAATTTGAAGCCTGCATGAGTTTTACATTAAGAACACTTCCAAGGAATACACAAGAAAAAGGAATTTGTTCCAACAGAAAAAAAAGAGTATGAATCTCATTTCTTTGAATATGTTACTCTACAGTTGCATTAGAATTTTTACATCAGAGGAAACACACTAATTTTATAGAGATGAGCAAACAGTATTCTGCACTCTAACAGCGTGATTCTTCAGTATCTTTTGTAAAGTCTTTAAAAATTGGTTTACACTGGTATGGACAAGGTGTCTGGCAATGAGTCCCTGCCTAAGGCTGCAGTAGGTGTAGCTTTTCCTTCTGCACTAGACCTAATTTCATCTGAATTTAAAGGGTGGGGAGTAGGGGACAGACATGTTGAGAAATGGGAAGTGGCTAACGTTTTTCATTGCTATTGTGAAAAAGAGAAAGTGTAAAGAAACAATGAGAAAACTGAACATTTGGGCTTCCAGTTATGCTTTCAAATATTCCTTCTGCTGGCAATGCAACAGCAGCAGTCTATGAACAGAGGTGTTTGGGTAACATTCTCCATCCATACTAGCCAGCAAACCATTGGTGCCAAAGAACTACAGGTTGTCCTAGTCTCCTTCCTCTTTGATGATATCTTTCAGTCTTACTCACTTCACCCTGCCTGGAAGAAAGCGAGAGCAGGTTCCTGTGCAAACAGTGCTTTTTAAAAAAAGTTTTGGTTTAGCTCAAATGTTTAGGAAGACTTAAGACTGACAAATACCTCTTAACAGAAAGAGGAATGGGCAAAATCTTTACTTGTCCAACTGCATTGTTTAAAACAGCAGCTAATATGGAAAGTCTCAAATGACATTATTTTTAGGATAACTAATTCTTTATAAAATATTCAGAAGACACAAACACCTCCAACTATATACAAATAATCAATGGATCATTTGATCTTTGCAGGCTTTATCATTAGATATGCATGAAGCTTTCCCCAAAGTTGCAAAGCAATTTGTGGTGAACCTAAGAAGAGCACAGTTTCTGATTCCATTCATATACCATTGCCCTAGGTTTTGCTGGGAGCAAAACTAAGTTGGGATCCTCCACAGTTCAGAGGACTTGACACCCTTGTACATGGATCGAGAATAAAGGATCTTTGAAGGTCCAGACAAGGTAAAACCTTTGGAGTACTTCTACTGTACAGGAATTAAATCTCTCAAATAAGCCTGTCAGCGAACCCAAAGAAGTCCATTAACAGTTTTCTTAAATTAAAATGGTGTGTGTGTATGTATAAATTTTACTTTTTCTAGACCAATCATTGTCACATGGCCAATAATCAAAATTCCCCTTCTTAGCCCACAGATTTTCTGTCTGTGATTCCTAATTCAGATTTTCTTGAACTACCATATAGGGATAAGATATCCATCCAATGCTTTAGCATCTGATCCTACAAACATGTAGTTGCTTACAGTCATTAATTTGGTTAATTGTCCTGACTTCAAATAAATTTCAAGGATAACATGCGCAGGATTACTGCTATGAACTACGTTTAGTCTCACACAGAGTTCAGTTTTGATGTTTGTGTAGAACATAAGCACAAGGTAGAAAGTTCCAGATCAGTCTCAAGAAGCAAATGAGGGATACTTCCTCTTTGTCACGTATTTCCCCTACAACACACCTTCCTGCTAAGAACAGACCATGTCTGAAATCTGTTAAGTGCAGACGGTAACACCCTACCTTGTCTTTGAGAGCCACAGCTTTAAACGATCTGCCCATGCATCCAGACTCAAGTAAGATCTTGTTGAGATGCTCCAAGAGGCAATTATCCTTTAGGAGTAGAAATAATCATTGTTTTTAAAACTTTCTCTAGCATTCTTACACAGATTTCTAATATTTAAACTTTAAAGTTTCACTTCTGTAGCAAAGAGGAAGAAAGGGTCAGTGACCATGAGCAAGTTCTCCTCAAGATTAATATCAAGACTGCAAATGAATATTCTTTCAATCATCACTTGTGCCAGTAAACCATATGTAAATTTTGGAAAATACCATTTTTCATTACAAGACTGCTTTCTTCCTGTACTCAGACCATAGGAATTGTTATATTACATTCAGATTCTGCAGCTTCAACTGTTATTTGAGAATAGCGAGCATGAGATATTTTAAAAATGGTGTACATAATCAAAAGACTATTAAAAAAAGCCTACAGGTTTTTGCATAAATCTAAATAGTAAGTAGTTGACTCATGCCATGAGGCCTGAAAATTATTTCACTCTGAGTCTTTATGCATAAGCCAAGCTTAGTTCTCTTTTCATCAGGCCAATCTTTTGCTCTTACTGCTTCATGTATTGGAGTTCCTCAGATGAACTACACAGCCAGTGCACTGCACAGGCCACATTTACAACTGAGTCTCTCTTTGCGTGGTTCATTTTCAAGATACAAACGTTTGCCTATGGATATCACTATCAAAAATTTGGATCTGATGTAATATTCTCCACTTTTTATTTGGAGATAGATGTGTGGGATTCTGTCAATACACATCTTCTCAATTCATACACAAAATGGCACTCCTTACTTAACTCTATCATTGTCACTGCCTTAAGTAATTTACTGTGAACTAATTTTGTTGGTTAAGAGTCTGTACTTAGTCATACTATGCAAGAAAATATTTTATAACAGTAAGCGTCAAAAATTGATGGAAAATTAGAACTAATGTTACTTAATCAAATGCTTAATTTCACCTTTTGAAAGGGACATAACCCTTAGTAACATATATTGGAATGTCCCAAAAAAGAATGAGATTAAGGCACTCACGTGGATTATAAAGATTTTTATGTGAAGAAAACAACAATTGCTATTTGAATTCTGAAAGACATCCTTACGCAACTAAATACAGTCATATTAAGCCACAAAAATGCCTGAGGTGTGATTTAAATGTTGGTTTTGTATAGGACTAGCCAATCCACCCACACTCCAGCTTTCCAGGACAAAGTCTCATTGGGGTAAGAAAGAGAACTCTCTTACAAATAAATGCAGTAGGGAAGGTGAGTCTTACAACCTTTCTGTTATTTGGATGCGCTCGGCAGAGTCCGTTCCGTACCACTGAGATATGAAATACTGTGCAGGAAGAGCAAGGAGCAGCATGGAAATCTGCAGAGCTGCAGCTGCATTGATGTGAGGCATTCCAACAGGAAGTTTCGTCAAAGACACTTCACTGCTCCCTACTCCAAAAAGAGGAAGAGAAGATTTTTTTAAAAAGAGACAAAATACATAGCCGTGAGCTTTGCTAGATGTGTAGTACTTAAAAGTTTCCTTCAGGTTGCTTTGCTGGTTCACAGCATAATGTACAATCTGCACTCAGGCATTTCGGTTACAGCCGGAGCACACTTAATTTAGGCCAATTTAACTGCAATAAATTTGATGGTACTTAAAAAAGCTAATAGAATAATAAAGTAGACAGCTTCACAAGACAAAGCAAAAACCGGATTTTAAGATTTATGCAGGCATCTTTTCTGTCTGTAAACAGAGGGAAAAAAAGAAGAACTGGGAATTTGTATGGTTGTCCAATTTGCAGTAAAAAGCTGCTGTCCATGAACAAAATTCATTGTGCTGGTTTGTCATGACATACCAGATTGATGGCCTCAAGAAGAATCCACTTAGATTCAGTGATCATTGCACATCTGACAAAACTAAGGGGTTTTTCTTTCAGGTTGAAGGCACGTATAACATCATACCAAGTCGATAATGTGCCACAGTCCCATCACTAGATTAGAAAAGGATTTGACATCACATCTCATTCCATAGGCACCTGAAACACCGTACCAGTGCATATTCGTGACTCTTTCCTCCTTCCCCATCCAATTAAGATACTTACCTTCACCTGAGGAGCACCTTTACTGTCTTTACATTTATGAGGCTTTTTTAAATCAGAACTAATCAGAACATGCTGAAATTCGAGAGCTGTGTCTTTTACACAGGTGTTCTCAGAGTGCCCAGGTTTACTGCAGCATTCACCTACACCCACTCTCTGTTCTCCAGGAGCAGCCGTTGCTGCTCCTACTCTCTGGAGTGGAATATTCAGCCTGCAAGCACAAGCAATTCACCTCAGTTGTGTCTGAGTTGCTTCTAGATCTTGCTTTCCTAGTTTATGTAATTCGCAAAATAATTTGGGTTACTGTAATATGCACAGCACATGTGCACATGGAAAGGTAGATCTATGAAAACTGCCCAGCAAAAGTAGTCAAGATCACAAAACAGTGCTGGAGGAGGCTCAAAGAGAATTGCAAGGAATATGAAAACATCTTAGTGTGTGGTGAAGCCTTACAAACTGTATTTTTCACTTCTGCATCATCTGCTTTAGAGCCACCAGCAGAGACAAAACACCTCCTAATCTCCTTTTAGACATTATCAGTAGTTGTAGAGTACTTGTTTAGCCTTGTATGTTGTGGGGGGACGAAGAGTCGCAGTTCAACCAAATAGCCAGGAGCACCCTGCGAGGCCGGAGGGCTGGAGAGGACCCGGGGATCGCTACCGCGCCGCCCACAGCACTTAGACAGCGCGGCAATGCAACTTCTGCCGCTGCACATCTTCCTCCTATTTCTAAAATCGGCTTTTTGAGCAGCTGGATCCCCAGACAGGAAGCATGCGGTAGTGTATAGAGAGTAAGCCCGAATCAAAACGTTTTTGTGCATATTCCGAAGCACTCGAACACCGGCAAGAAGCGCGCTGTGCCTGCGCCCCCCGAGTGGGGCCCGAGCCGCAGCAGCCCCGAGCCGGCAGCTCCCGGGGGAGCCGCAGCCCCCCTGCTCCTGCCCGGCCCCCGCTGTACCCCGCTCCCGGCCCCTCACCCGGAGGCGCCGCTCGTCCCGGCCCGTCCCGTCGCGTCTCGGCTGCGTGCCCAGACGGGGCTGCGGGCGGCAGGTGGGGCCGAGGGGAGGGTTGTGCCCTCCCCTGCACGGCAACGCCCAAAGGGACCCCCGGAAGGGCGAGCGCCGAGCCTGAACCCGGGCCAGGCTCTCCGCTGGGTGCGGAGCTTGTCCCCTGCTCTCGTCTTTCCCTCGCACGAAAAAGCTCTCAGGGCAGACCGGGATCAGGATTTCTTAACCTCAAAACGCAACAAACACTCGCGCGGACTTTACACCCCGACAGTTTTAAAGAGATTAAAATAAAGAAATTAAAAGTTCTAATTTATTTCTGCAGGCGAACTTAAAGAAAAGTAACATTTTCAACTTCCTTACCTAGCTATTTTTTTTCTGTGAATGTGGACAAGTGGCTTGAACCGGCTATGAATAGAAGTCTGGAGGTTGTTCTCTCATGTGAAGTTTATGCAAAATGTGTCCTAACGCAAACACGTAACCCAGCCTCACGTTGTGCCTCTCACCACGCTGTTGGTACTTCAGAGAGCACCTGGTGCGGTCCCTGGGCCCGGCTTTGTCACAGCTGGATGCCGGCACAGCTGAAGCAGGATGGTTTCGATAGTGTCAGCGCCCAACAGAAACTCCGTGCCTGCCCCTGCTGGGCTGCTGCAGGGGGGTCAAACCCGGCCATGAGTCTCATCTGAGGCACGGATTTCTTTGGTCTAAATTCAACAGCAACCAAATTTGCTGATGGCACCCAAATCAGAGTGGGAGCAAACAGAGCAGGCAGACTCAAACTGCAAATGATCCAGAGAGATCAGAGCAATGGGAACGTTACAGACAAGAAGAGAAATTCATCAGCAGCAAATGTCGAGTCTTACCAAGAGAAAAGGAAATGTTCTAGCCATCACTTCTCACTTACTGAGCATAGCTCTCTGAAGAGCAAAACTGTGAAAAAACCCCAAAATGTTATCAAGCCATACCTAGTGAACATGTGGGAACTAAGGGGACAGGCCTAGGATAGATTTTTGTTGATGGATTTAAACCTGTGCAACATGGCAGGAATGCCCAATTGAAAACTTACAGGAATAGTAGCCTAGAGTAGAGATACAAATTCTACCTAAGAAAAATAGTTTTTTAATCATAGAATCATAGTTTGAGTTGGAAGGGATCTTTCCAAGGTCACCTAATCCAACCCCCCCTGCAACAACCAGAGACATCTTCAGCTAGATCAGGTCACTCAGACCAACCTATTTGCCTCACACAGCCCACCCCAAGGAGAACAGTCTTTGGGGCCATCGTGGCTGTGTTTGCATCACACCAGCCCAGGCTGCAGTAAATACTGGGACCTACCAGCTCCCTTGAGCAAAACCTCAGGAGCCACGTAAACACCTGATCCTACCTCAGGGAGGCTGAAGGTTTTAAAGTGTGACTCAAGCAAGTTATTACTACCCAAACATTAGGACACTTTCTTAATACAAAGTAAATCAAATTGCAAGATAAAGATGCTTCTTTTACAAAACAGGTTACTCCCTATGTGCTTGAGCAGAGATTTTCAGTGCAAGAGCCATAAAGAAACCAGCCCTGTGTGCTCTGTTGTGACTGAGAGGTGGGCAAAGAAGAGGCCAAAGCCAGTGGAAAATTACAACTTCATAAATTAGCATGCAAGAAAAAACTAACAAGCCTGACCATAATACAATTTCAGATGATCTGCCCTTTCTTAAGACAACACTTACGTGAATTTTCTAGTAATTTTTTCGAAATAACTTAGCCACTGATTTCCCTGGTAAACTTTATCGATAGAAGAGTTTAGCATTAACACACATTTTACAACCTCAAACACTTTACAAGCATTAAACAGCATAAAAGTTTTGAGTTCTAGATATTTAATCTTTCCCCATGTACCTGTGCATGCAGATTAACTGGTGTCAGTGAAGGACAACAACAGTACAGACTGCACAAACACCTGGCTCCTCATGTTGAGAGTCTAACTGGGTAAAAATAGACAGTGTATTGAGAGGATTGAATTAAGGACTTCTAAGTAGCTCTTCTTTTGTTTAAGTTTTGACAGCTGTATTCCATTTCTTAGCAGTTCATGGAAGCTTACACTATCTTCCTTAATAATTAAGAGAATTCAGGTTTTGAATAAGGTGTTCAAATTTCAAAAAAAACAACCCCATTAGATTTCTCTGCTACAGAATAAAAATACAGCAATTCTTTCTAATATTTTAATCATATTCTAACTAGGTTTGCATTTTAAGTTACTGTCTTTATTATTTTGAATATCCTTGTTCAAAGTCAGATTCAGAGATCTGAGACAAAACACAAATTAATGGCTGAGGCTGCCTGGCTCTTGAATGCTAACATTGATTGAAGTCAGTACCTCCAGGAATAGGCCTCTACAGAAATTTGATGCTGAATGAGTTGGTTACCTGCCTCTGCTCTTTCTTCCTCCTTGGTTTTTGGCTGGGTTTTTTTTTTTCATTTATGTACCTAGCTAAAGTAAAATGAAAGGCCAACAGACCAAGTTCAGGTAAAATCTCCCCATTTCAGAGACAAGTAAAGGAAGCACAAAGGAAATTTGTATGACTGTTACCAGACTAGGAACATCATTCCCAAATTTTCTACCCTGTCTTCCCTTCAGCGCTCACACAAATTTCAAAGTACAAGAGAAGATTCATAAATTCTCACTGCACTCCTGTCAAACAGTAAATTAAGCCTCTTGCAAAGACTTTTTAGTACAGTATTTCTCTGAGCTAGAAAAACAACCAGATGTTTCGGGCTTGGAGTTTCCTGTTAACAGTAGTAAAAGCCACAAAAAATATATTTTGCATTATAATTTGTTGTACAGTAACTCAATTTTATGCTATTTAAATTCCAGTCACATTGTACATTGCTTGCTGGCACTTGCTTTATTTTCACATTTGCTTCAACTAGCAACAGTGATTAATTTTTAAAGCCGTTGCACTTTGCTCATTTATCTTTGGGAAAAGTGACAAACATTTTTTGCAAAGCTCATATTGATTGCTAGTGCAGGAAAGAACACAGGCTTTGGCACAAAAACTTTTCACTTTGAAAACAAAATGGTCGACTTCAATGATCACACAATTTCCTTCATTTACTGAGTGTTGTGATCTGTCCTGGTTACAGGCGGGGGCGGAGTTTAGCGGTGTGGGTGTGACCAAGTTGTTATTCTGTACCACACACATCATCACCGGGATGTGGATTCGGCAGGAAAAGCCAGGCACCCTTACGGGAAGTTGGCCACTTTTGCCTCTGCTGCTCCAGCAGGAGGGTGTCAGCAAAGGACTGCGGACTCCGTCCTGGGACACTTTTGTGGAACATGGTGCTGAGGAGAGGCTGCAGCGTTGCTCCCACGTGTGGCATTGCAGAGACAGTGACCGGGGGCGGTAGGAAGCCGGCATCCCAGTGGGACCATCCTCTGTTGCCCTGGTGCAGAGGAACGTTGGAAGCGGCAGCAAAGGCACCTGCACAGAACTGAACTCGGCAGAGCAGCGGCGCAACCCCTGCTCGGATGACCCAGCTTCCAGGGAGTTTGTCTATCACTGTTTGCCATTATTTTGGGCTGGGAAATGTCAGCCACTGGAGCTCCTCCACCATATTGCCCTTGTTTCCTGCCTACTGCGTGGGCAGTGCGTGGGAACGATCATCCTATTGCCTTTATCTGGGGAAACCACACGGACGCGACCCACGGGGAGTATCCGCCACCTTGTTCTTGTTCCTGGTGGTGAATACATTTCTGTGGGTAAAACACCTTCTCTTTTTGCATTGTACTCTGTGTGTCTTATTCCATCGTTTTGTGTTCTCAGTAAGTTCTCTCTACCCATAGTCTCTCCATTTGTAGTCTCTCCTTTTTGTCCCTCCTTTACTGGAAGGGGCAGGGGCTGGGGTGTGGCTTGTTTGGAGTTTAATTTCCTGATGGCGTTAAAACCAGCACATGCTCCAACAGCACAGTCAGGTACCAACATTTCACAGCATCTGTTAACCCTAAGCAAAGTCTTGATTTCTACACAAAGTAAAATAACCACAGTAGGTTTCAAAAAGATACCTGTCACAGAAACGGGAACTGGGATACAATTGTATTCTAAGGATTCTGCACAGAGTTACACAGAAAAAGATTTTTTACATCTTTTCAAAACAAAGAAAAGGTTATTAACTGCTTAAGACTATTCTCAGTAACAAACCCTGGACCTGGAGTGGCTTATGCTTGGATGAACACACCACTATTACTATTGTGCTGTAATACTGGACACACACATTCAACACAACTACCACCTCCAGGACATAACAGCAGCATCGAAGGAAGTGTGTCATATTTTCAGTATTCTAAAATTATTTTCGCCAAGCAGAACGTGCCAATGAGCAAAACTCACACGGATCCTTGGAACAGAGATTTTTCCTCAATTGCTAAAACAAGTCTTGCTTTCGCCAGACTTCACACGGAGTCTGGAAAGACAGGGAACTCAATTCATTCCACTGTGACCATTCCACATTCCCGTCGCCCAGAAGCATGCATACCTGCATCTGTGAGGTGAGTGAGGGTCTCTTCCATCACTTTCTTGTATTTTCAGGTAAGGAACGTAAGGAGGAAAAGATCATCTGATAAAGCAAATAACACGTGAAATTAAACAGAATCCACATTTCTTTTTTTCTTGCATCTATTAAGCAGAAAAACATAAACAAACCAACCCTGCAGTTTTGTGAGAACACATCCTGTGTCGACTTCTCCCTGCATCACCCGCTCAGGGCAGCTAGACTGCAGACCAGTACTCTACAGGCAGGGAATTCTCTCTGCTTAAGTTTTTTTAGTGTTTCTTCTACAGCTGTTGGGAAGCAGAGATTTCCATAGATTGGATGTAGCTCTCTGGTACAAACAGTTGTCACCTGAACAGGGAAGGCTTCCTGGAAGATTAGGGGCGGGTGCCCTGGTGCACATGTGCAAGTGAGCTAAGAGGACTGGCAACACGGTGTCTTCAGTGCCAGACGCTACTGCCTTTATATTGCCTCCTGAACTGCAGGGCTTAGTGAAAACCTCTACCAAATAGCAAATTCTGATCTCTATCAGAGAGTGCTCCAGTTCCAATTTTGTCTGTTCCTACTTACCTACATACCATACTACCAGATACCATATTCCACAAGGAATCAAAAGGAGCTGAGTTTAGGGAGTTCTGAAAAGCACACAACCAATTGTCCCATAGCACAGTAAATTACTAGATAGAAACAAACACTGTTGGACAGCTTAGAAAAACATGTTTTCTATTTATTTAAAAATAAGTTTGTAGTTACTACATTGCAGTGACAGTAATTCTTACACATACATTCTAGTTTGTATAAAAGGATTCAAAGTATTATGCATCAAAACTAACATAGAAAGTGTCCACATAACAGTAAAGAAATTTCCAATCCATATGTACAAAAAGAAAGGGCACTGTTATCCTGGTGAGATACTTCAGGTTATAACATGATAATCTAGATTTCTGGAAGGAAAAAAGCCTTGATAAAGCTAAAGAATTATAGTTTTCAAAACTGTTACTCATTACATACAACAGATTTGTGTTTTACATAATTCTGTACAAAATAAGTGTAATTTTTAATCTGAAAATCTGTCAGTTTTAAAATTAACCTTTCTAGGTAATTTACTTGAAGTTGAGCTCCATTCTAAACATATTGAAACATTATGACAAATTTAATTCACGCATGATCATTATCCAGTTGTCCATCACACTTATGCAGTTTTAGTATGGTCCAAAAATGTAACTTCTGTATGGTCTCAATGCATTAGCAAACCAACCCGCGCAGTTGTAAGCACAAAATAGTACATGTACATCACACAGTACATGATAGGTACTTCTATTTCTTTCTACTTCTAATTTGTGTGACCTCATTCTTTGTTCTTTCAGTGTAGGAATTCATAGTATAGTACTACTTTCCCTCCCTAAAATGTATTGTTTGCATTATTTGAAGTGAATTTCCTGATGTATTTATCTGCATTAAAAAGGATCCAGATGACTACTTGTCTCACTATGTACCTCCTAAAAGCTAAATTTAGTCACCCTTATTTTATTGCAGCATATAAAGTTTCTCTCTAGAGTGCCTTGAGGCTGTTGGAACCTTGGGAAAAGGGGCGGGGGTGAGGGGGAAGCAGCTAATCACCTTTTTCTGCAATTTAAGATGTCTTTTAATCTGGCTTCCTGGCAGGTTTCCTCCTCTAACACACTGTAAAAATGACATGGTGAATTCCCGCATTAAAATCAGCAGAAACACAAGAGCACATGGAGGTTAGCTCTGGTTTAAAAGCTACCTGCTGTTTTCCCCCAGACATCATAGAAAGTGAGCAAGCTGTACTTATGATTCAAAACCAGGAAGCTACGTAAGCTGTCAATGCCAGATTTGTTATTTGAAACACATTGTCAAGCCTTGGCCAGTTTTATGAAATGTAATACACTTTCCTCTGCATACGAACAAACATGTATATACAGTAATTTACAGCAGAAAACTAACAGCCCTTTTATCAGTTGAATATCTAGGTCCCCTTGGAAACCAATCTGTTACAAGAACTTCAGGGATAAAAGAAAATATATACTCATTTTACACAGTTCATTTGTCTTCATTTAGGTAGTAAACAAAAAATGAGCTTTTGCTGTTGCTAGGTGAGGTTTTAAAACCCTCTACCTTCTCTATCACAGCACTGTAGCAGAGTTATAATTAAATATTTTAAAACACTGTTAAAAAAAAGGCAAAAAGAAAAACCTTTGACAAACTACTGTGGAGAAAATATACTATTTCAGAATAAGGTAAGGACTCAGGACATAATGTGAATATTGTGGTATGGCTATATCTTGACTGACCAGCAATGTTAAAATTACCTCAGCAAGACTCACATGCTACAAATAAAATGTGAATGTTGATGAAAGTGAGCTTATAAAACCTCTAACCTCCAATCCCCTATATAAATACAGGGTGAAAGGGTCCCATCCAGTTAAGCCTACTGCTTTTATAGAACCAGTCAACTATTTAACATGTGCCTAAATTCAAATTACACACTAAAGCATTTACTTGTAGTCCTTGATCCAACAAATGTGAGCAAAATATTTAAAAATGCAGTGTAAAAATCGTAACAAGCTTTAAGTTACTGAATGGACAGACTATTTTTTGTGTTGCATGTAGTCCTTTTCTTGGTAAGACAAAAGCCTCTGGCACAGAATTGGTACTTAAAAATATTTGTACAGCAATACAGTGAATAAGCTGTCTCTACACTACAATTTATTTTTTAATAGATATTAAGATCTATATGTGCTGCATCAGGGTCCTTTATCAATTACTAGTTTTACAAATATTAAGCCATAGTAATATTTAACTCAACCAACTCAACCTTACAAGTCTATCAACAAACTGATCACAGGTACAAACCAGACACTGTACAAATAAACACCTGTAAATCTTTATCACAGCAGTCGAATCACTGGAGGAAGACATTTCTGTGTAAAGTTGTATCACTGGTCATTGCCGAGTGACAAAGAGCTCTAGTTCAATATTGACAATAATAATGAACACTACAGTGGTAAAATTTCAGTTCAGTTCCCAGAGAACACACTAACAACAGAAACAAAGTGGCTAAAGAGTTGTTAAGTATGTAGGCACAGGTACAATGATTCCTGTTAAACATTTAGAGCACACTTATGACAGAAGCAGAAGTATTTCTTCATTGGCAGTTAAAGAACACACTGTTATCAAGATACCACTCAGCAGCAAATACCAATTTTAATGTTTCCCAGTATAGCATAGAAATACCAGAACAGTATCCTCATATGCAGGTCAAATAGAAACGAATTTAATGAATAAAACTGAGTTAATTGCTGCCAGATCGTTTGCATGTATGTGACTATGAAGCTATGTTATTTACAATGCAAATGTAAAACAAGCACATGAGGTTTTGATACTCCATTTTCTGAACCAGTTGTTAGGTACTTGAGATGGCATTATAAAACATGCATATAACTATAGTTCTTAAATTATTTCAGAACACTGACCAATAGTTTATTGCTCACATTTAAAAACCTAAGACTCTGTAATCAAAATCTCTTTTTCTGTATTGATACAGTATCTCACAACCACCTCAAATAATAAATTTTTCCCCAACCAAAATACAGTCTGATGGTGACTAAAGTCTCATAAATAAAGTTTGCAACCTAGTGAAATTAAATTATAAAAAATATAACTTTTAAATAAATCTAGTATTAATTTCTAATAAATTTCTAGTGATGCTTCTATAAAAACATTGACCCAAATTATCCACAGTTTATTTTTAAAGGAAAAACATTAATGTGTCTAATAAGAATCAAAAACTTACTGGCTAAAGTCACCGATATTACTGGGTGGGAAGCAGTACCCATGTTCTGCAGGTAAGGCCTTCTATCCTCGTAAAATTAAGGTGTACAATCTTCTACCTACTGTTAAGGGAACGCAGATTATTTCAGTCTCCAAACCTTACACATAAGGTATTTTCGATATATAAATATATACATAAACATGCCATATAAAACATTATTACAAACGGAGTAAATACAGAAGATGAATTTTAGATAAAATCTATTTTATATATTACAATGCAGATAACATCAGGAAATTACACATTTTCAAATGATTGCCTTCATCAGTGAGATTTGACAAAATTAACAAGTAGAATCAATCAGTTTTTAATTGTGAAGCTGTATTGCAACTGTACAAACGTAGCTTTTTACCTTACCATATGTTTAGTGACTCCATTTGAATCGGATGATAAAGAAATACTTGTTAGAAAAAATAAATATGCCAACAAATGAAATACAAACTAATCCCTGCCCCCCAAATTCAAACCCATAACAATTCAAAGAGGATCTGGAAAATACCTTAGCCATTTTTTGTAGCAAAATGAGCTACCTAAAACTAGGTATGGTGGATACTAATCTGCTATCCACAATAGCGTATTTCTATTACTCTTGGTGGCAAATACCAATGCTCTTTTTTCAAACTTTTAAGCATTTTTTTGTAAGAAAATAAAAGAGTGAAGAATCAGGCCTCAAATACATATACAGAATCTGTGCAAATTTAAGGTCTTAATTCTGCATGTCCTCCCTTCCAGACATTGCAGATGATGTGTAAAAACAAAAAAATAGTATAACCAGAAAATTTTGGTTACATTTTTGTACCATACCAGATCTCAGTAAATACGACTGCTTATGTATTTTTTCCTTGAAACTGGACAATATTTTTTTTAAGTGATAGAAAATGGTATTACGGTTTGTTTGTAAAGGTATAAAATAACTAAATGTACCATAAACAAATAAATAACTGCTTTTCTTTTCCAGAGCAGTACATATAACAATACATTCCCCTAAGTCATATAGTTATCATTTACAATAGACAACTTAATTTTAGTAAGGATGCAAGAAATAATAGAATACAAGGCACAATCATTAAATGGAATTTTTCTTTAGGGTGTATATTGACATATGTCAGCGTGATATACCATAAAAAGTGCAGAAAAACACAATGTGCAATGAGACCACTGTATAAAACATGATTGCATAAAAAGTGATTTGGCCTTTTAACCCTAATAATTGAAAATAACCAATCTTCCCCTTAAAATTAAACTATAAAGTATGACATTTTAAAATTTTCAATTCTAGTGCTATCTAAAAAATCCTGAAAAAAATTTATACCTGGGTAATATTTTAGATGTATGTGTTTATGTATATATTAATATATACACATACACTATTCTTTGTAGGTCATTTCAGCCTCTTAAGCATGTCTTAAAGTTGTAGAAACAACAATCTGGATCAGAAAGTAAACATCATAATTCCATACCTGTCCTGTAATTTCCTTGAATCCTTTAACCAATTATACATTTAGACTAAAACATCTCTGTCAAAGGACCCCACCAGTGCATTATTTTCTACCAGAAGTACCAAAAAGGATACATTTCAGAACAATGTTAACAACTTACTATTTAAAACAAGACACAGCTTTTATCACTGCAAATGGTATGCTGTACTGACACTCAAAAAGAAAAAAAGGTTTTCCACTGCACTGATTCTCAGTCTTTGGCACAATAAACAGAGATTTAGTGATTGATACAAGAATCAAGGTCTGAAAAATTAGACATTAGTCAAACTTTTTCCAATGTGGATATATATATTTGTGATTACATTTTTGCTATGTTTGGCAGAACTTGGATAAACAACGGCCTGTGCTAGGCTTCTTTTGCAGCTGAACGTTCCATCACAACTGAAATTAAACATTTTCAGATTAGCAAAGTTTGGTATTGTATTATTTAATAGAAATGTAAGTGAATTTACTGCCACTTTTTGCCAAAGTCTGCCTTCCTAGGCAACTTGACTTTACAATCGAAGTGTACCTTGCTTGGTCAAAAATAGATTTCTGTTTTCTATTTGTGGCAATTAAAAGTTCTATTACCTTTTTTCAATTGTGTAGAGATATTACATGCTACTTGAGCAGAGTAGCTCTGAACTCTGTACGTCAGTCAGAAATTGCTTCAATTATTCTCAACTGTGAACAAAATGACTGTTGAAATGTATAACCTATTTGGAGGGCAATAAATAGCAAAAGTTTAAAATATATATTTCTTTCAAAGAATGTTCTTTCAGTTTATTGTTTTGCTAAATTTTTCTCCCCAAATCAGAACATACTCTTCTAACCCATAATAGCAGCAGGGAAGCAGAAGTCTGTTCTGCTGTTCCTTAACTGTACCTGCTTCATAGCATTCTGAAGTAAAACCCTTGGTAAAAATTACCAACCAATTAAATTAGCTTTTGCTTTTTCAGTCAACTTTCGGACTCTGCCTCTGCTTGAAGTTCCAAAAGTTAAGGAGGTGTCTTCAAACAATAGCTGCCTTTGCTCTTCCTCAGAGTCATCTTCATTGTAAAAGGCTGTCCTCCTACCCTGGTTTCTAGTTCTCATATGAGGTTCAGAATCTTTAAGCTCTTCAGAACTCTCCTCCATAGGCTCATGTGTCTTTTTCCTCCTGCTTCTTGTTTGCATTTTAACATTTGCAGGAACTAAGAGGTCTGAGCCTGGCTGGCGACTCTTTATCTTCCTTTTTGGCTTTCTACCCCCGCGGCCTTTTTTTTGTAACAAGTCTTCCTTCACATTATTTTCAGAAAGAGAATTGCATGCAGTAGAAACAGAGGCTTCCTCTGGTATATCCCTTGTGGTCTGGATTGTATTCTGCTCTGCAACCTTTTGCTGTTCAACAATTTGTAGCTTTTTTGGTTTCCTGCCTCTTTTCTTGTGCACCACCACTTCACAGCTACTGTTAGTAGTCTCCACCTTCGGTTTCCGTCCAGGACCTCTTTTAACTGGAGGTTTCAAAGGCTGTCCTCCATGTCCATTTACCTGAATGCTTCCTGATGCCAAAGCATTATTCTTGCAATCTGCTGTAAAGAAACAGTACAGAAATGCTGTAAGTACACGTCACACAACAGATTTGCATTTACATTCATTTTCACACTGCCTTAATAAAACCTCTTACTAAAATATCTGAATGGATTCACAGTGATTGCCAATCTGTCAAAATCTAAGAAACCCAAAGTTGAGCTCAGAGAGTTTCATTCCACATGGAATGAGGACTAACTTCTAGTTGGATTTAGCACACAGTAGCTGCAGGGGAAAAACACCCCAACAAACAAAAAAAATCCCAGGAAGAATACAGGAGAAAAAAAAAAAGAAGAAAAAAAGGGAACAGCTGAAGGGTTTTTCTCTGGTGATACAACACCAGTGGACAAAACTCCTATTTTGTATCTACAACAGCAAAAGGATGCTCAAGAAGCTTTACTGCAAGGATTGGGAATGCTTCACAGTAGGTCATCTGTGGAGAAATTAAAATTTTCCTTCAACCTGAGGTAGCATCTTTTGTATCAAATTTGTACAGATTTTTCACATTAACAGACAGACAGCAGAATGTACTTGCTTGGTGACTTTTATGGGGTATGAGTTTTCATTACGTGAGGGGTACTCAACTTCTTCAGAGGGGCATATCACAAGACCTCTTAGGAAGATGTTCTGATACCACAGCCCTTGCCTAAGATGTGGCCAAGAACAGGCTCATAACTAGCACGATCATTTCTCCAGCCCAGCCCTTTGATGAAACACCCACGCACAGCTTCTGCTGTGTTCGAATGTGCACCCTCATGCACTAAAAGCACAGGTCTCCTCTGTCCTATGAGTGGATGTAAGGAGATAGGACCATGTCAACAAAATTCAGATACCCCTGACCTGACCAAACATCCCATCTTATAACAGCTGCATATTTAGCCATGCAATGTGGGAACAGCTGGAGCCTTTGTGAGAAAGCTTACAAGCAATGGACAGATGATTTAACTTATCAGACCACAAGCTACTTTTTCAGAAGTATGGATGAGTAAGAAAGAACTCCTTGGAGAGAGGACTACAAGGAGTAGGCAGATTAATTAGATGGGACTTAATTTACAGACTACTGTGTCCCCATTTTCAGAGAAAAGATGTTTAGTGGATCTAGCTGCTTCAAGCATCTTCCTAACAGTTCAAAGCTCCTTCATAAACAGGAAAGCTTTTTGACTAGGAGATCTTATTTCAGCCACCACAGAAGCTTTGAATTTTAAGGTATTCTGACATCAAAATACCAAGCAAGCTCACTCAGGAGATTTCATGAACTAGGTCCAAGCAGGCCATTCAAATATACTAAACAGAAGCAGTAAACACTGCATAGGTTTCTTTTGCTGTGCCAAAAAATGAAAGAATGGATTTGCAGCTGGGGTCCTCTGATCCTTATGCTTGTTGGTGTGCAGAATGTCATCACACTCAGTGTTACTGACCGAAATATAATCCACAGAAGTTTTATGGGATTAAACACACAGGGTTTAAAGTGTGACCATGCAGAAGTCTGCTTTGGAATTTAGGAACTCCTAACATGACATTTGTAATAATTTGAATGAAGGTACAGATATGTTAACATCTCAAAATCATCTAGACAACAGCTATCACACCATGGAAATGGTGTTAAGAGTAGTCAAAACCATGCTAATTCATCAAGAAGGAAACTAATCATGACTGAGTTGTTCCATTAGACTTCCCTATTCTGCTAAATCATAGTGCCTTCTAAATTCCCTACCCCCAAATTACCACAACTAAAGCACAACACTACAGTCACTACATCAGTAACTCTGAGGGTGGGGAGGAAGTTCCAGAGAAATTTGGTACCTTGTGGATTAACAGTGGAAGATTTCACTTTGCGCTTGATTTGCTTCTCTTTCTCGGGATTTTCTCTTGTGGAGTTATTCCTAGTGTTATGACTGTAATCAGATGGTGTAGGGTTTGATACAATATTCTGGTTCTTGGAATGTTTGGTTGAATTCTCCAGTACTAGAAGGATAAAAAGAAAAAAAAAATTATGTAAGTCGAGTAGTTTATACTACATTCAATCTTGTTGGGTAAAATGGAACTCATGTTCTACTACAAACAATTTGAGTCAGTGATCCAAAAGGGAGAAAGCTTCCTAGATAAAACAATGTAGCCCTAACTTGTCCAGTTTTCTCTGAAGAGCCTCAAAGGTCCATCAGCTTGAAAACAGAACCCATCTTAACTGAGAGAGATACATTAGATTTCCAAAGAGCCAGTTTTATCTTTAAAAACATTCATAGCTTAATTAAAAAACAAAACCAAAAACGCCCCAACTTGCCTGACTTTCCTGACCCTGCAGTAGTATTAGGCTTTGTAATTAAAGGCTTTATAGTTAAAGGTTTTGCTCCTGAAGAAGTAGATGGTTGCTCTGTAACAGCCACATCTGTTATCCCCCTATTGCTTCGAGTCCGCACAAGGGAGGAGGCTTCAGCGGCTTTTCCATTCATCTGAGGCGGAGCGTGTCTCAGTGCTGTCGACCGTGCAGGTGCAGAAGATGATGAAGTGGCAGAAGTTTCTGCCTTCAGATGAGGTTTTATTAATCTCCTCTTCCTTTCAGGGCTGCAAAAGGAGTAACAATTTGTATCCTGGATGACTACCGTGTCATTTAACAGGAATAAATAAAATTAAATGCTAGTGTCTGATATTGTGGGAGTAAAACAATCACCTCTGCATGAAGTATGTTAAAAACATGGCATTTACTGTGGAAATTCATGTAAGTTGTGAGCTTCTGGAAAGTGAATCTTTACAATAAATACTATAGTTATATGACAAAGCATGATGCCATCACTATCCTAACGATGCTGTTTTACTGTACACATTTAGCAGTTATTTGAATTTTAAGCACTTACACTAGGATAGCTCTAAGTAAAGTTTAAAACTCTTCCACATCATAGGGACTTGCATGTCAAAGCTATCATTCTGCAATATAGGGAATAGTAAAGGAAGTATTAAGAAAAAAACACACTAAGTTTTATTGTTTAGGTATGTCAAAATTTCACAGCATTTCATGAATACTGTAAAGGAATTAATGTACCTGGATGCAACACTACTGGAAACTGAGCTGCTTCTACTTCTTTTTTTCCTTCGTTTCTTTATTGTATTTCTTTTATGAAAGCGTAGGGCAGATTTATAATCTGATAAAATAGAACTTATGTGTTCTTCAAAGAAAGCAGAAAGGCGCAAGCTCATGCTGTAGATCTAAAAAAGAAAAGCCAGTAAACAAGTTTTATACTTTTCCAAAGCATCCTTTTACTTATTTATTACCGAACAATAGCCAGAAAAGTAAAAAGTGATTGATATAGAAATGTTTTAGGGAAATTTACAATCTGCCTCAACAAATATATGCTAACTCACGTGTAGGTTTGCTTTATCTATTTTCATGGTTTTGAAAAGTGTATTACAACTGAAGATGACACAGAAAAGGAAAAATTAGAAATGCCACTTTTACAGAATGTATCCTTTTCAGAATGTATCCCTTTCTAGCTTCAACAGAAATCATAAAGAGAGATCCTTAATATAATTTTACTGTATCATACCTAGGGTCAAGAAATCTTATTTTCTGCTCTATTAAGTTGCATCCTTATATCCTATATTTGAACATTGGTCTATTTCTTTTATAGATGAATCGATACTACAAGTAAGTTGGCTGCAACAGGTACAATAAATGTTTTGAAATTATGTAGGTGCACTTTTTTTTACCATCTCTAGCCTTGGATGATTTACAGAGACTCCCAAACTCAGTTTAGATCACAAGTAATTATTTGAGCACAGTTGCTATTAATTCTGGAAACAAAAAACCCACCAAAGTGACCTGTCTAGGTACTTTAAAGAGACACAGCACCTTCTAAGCAACATGAAGACAATATTGAACCACTTAAGAACACACCAAACCGTCTGAGCGCCAGACTTAATAGGTTTGACAGATTCTGCAAGTGTTACTGGAGACGGCATGCAAAGGAATGTGTGTCTGATGTGCCAAGCTAAAAAAAAAAAAGCTGATGACTTTAGGTTTACTGTTCAAGAAAGCATTAGTGATGTCAGTTTACTGTTCAAATAAGCACCACTGACATAAGGTAAGATGCTAAAAATGTAAGTGCATGACATAGCAAAAACATCACCATTTAACTATACATGTTGCATGCACTGAAAGCACATAGGTTCTAGAAATATTAAAACTCTTGACACAAGAACCTTCCACTTCTACTTCTGAGGAAAACAAAAAAAGAGAAATTTATTACTATACCAGTCTGTTTGGAAGAAACATGAAAGAAATTAAAATGTCAAAAGAACCCATGAAAGCAGACAAAGCTAAAGATAATGTCAGGTGAGATGAGGTCAAGGAGAGAAAGAAAGACAGACCACAAAAGAATCCAGACCTGCCCTAGATGCCCTGCCATTTGCTGCAACTGAAAGAGTAATTCCTTTATGGGGTACGGCAGCCTCAGCAGTGAGTGAGACTGTCTGCTACTGACCAGGGACTACACGCTGATCCTGCTAGTCACCTACTAAGAAATTTGTGCCCAAGTCTTAAACCAATGAAGTCCTAATGATTAACTTGCTATTTAGAACAGCCAAACATAAAAGCTGTTAATAATTCTAGTCTTAAAACCTAACACATATTAGTAGAACAAAAGCTACACAGAAACCTTGAACACGTGTAAATATGCATCTATAATTTAACTGCTATCAGGTACTGCACCTACTACTAGCAGGACATCTCAGTACAAATAGCTTTGTAAGCTGACACTTTATGTAAACTGTCCCAGAAATCCTAAGAGCTTCATTACAATCCTACTGCATAGTGGTCAACAGCACAGAATTTACAGCTGTCTGTACCTGGATACTTCAGTTTGGGGCAACCTTCAAAGTGGAGGGGCTCTCTGTGTGTTTGTTTTGAAAATCTAGTTTCTTCCCCAAAATATCAGTTAAATTTCACTATTGTACTTATGATCATGTTTCTACAGAGCTTATCTTCCATGTGGCTTTCTCTCTAGACCCACTTGCTAATATATACTTTCAAAACACACATGCAGAACATCAGAAGTTTTGGTATTTAAATAGCACACATTCCTTTCAAATACAAAGCTATAATAGTTTCTCAGAAATATTTGTGTTTTAAGATCAGAAATAATTTAACTTGTTTTTTAAAAGTAATCAAATTACACTGTCTCTCGGCTTTTTCAGTCCTGTATTTTTCAGATATAAGTGTTCTTTCAAACAACAATGGAAAATAATAAAATCTTACCCTTGATCTTTTACTTGGTGTATAGGCCTTGGAATTGCTGAAAATAAGTCTCACATCTTTACATAACTCCATTGGTGACTCATAGTTGCCAGCTTCCAGTGTTTCTCTAACAGTAGCAAAGTCCATAGGAGTGTCAATAATATCTCTATAATCCTGTTTAGAAATAGCAAAGCAATTTATTACAATTTTTTCCCCAAGTCTTAATGTATCATTTTTATTAGGATGAGTTTGATAAACCTGTTTAACCCAAATGTCCTCTTTAAATAGGTATGGAAGACTGCTGAAGACATTTTGCCCCTTTCCACTAATATACAACATACCTCCTTGCAGATATACTCAGCAGGGTCAAGGTTAGAAGTTAACTGATAGACTTAATTTATTTTATAAACAGATTTTCTGAAACGCAAAGCTCAATTTTGTGTCCGAAGGGCTGCATTACTGACACACTGACGTGAAGATAACAGCGATATGAAAGTGTGACTACAAGCCTTCTGGGTGGCTTAGCAGCTCAAACTTGGGACTAAGACTAATACTGTTGTTACATATTAGCTTTATAATATGAAGCTTGAATATTTGAACCTGATCAGAGGCTTATCACATCCTTTCTGAAATCTGAGCAGTTTCCCAAATGGAGACCTGACAATTTACAAAAGTAATACAGTATTAAAAACTCCGCAGGCTTAGGTAGGACCCAATTCAAGCCGATGATAGAACCATTTTTCTAGGTTATGGAAGAAACAGAGACATATCCATACAACAAAAAGTTTAAATACCAAATTTAACCAAAAAGTTAACTTAGTCCTTCAGAGCAAATAGAACCTGCAGGAGTGCCTCTGCACGTTAAACAGGATTGTGACACCAGGGAGCAGTGTGTTTCATGCCTAAGCCTAGGAGAGTGCTCTCTCTATCAGCTCATTTGAGGATCTCAAACACAGAGGGCCACTTGTAGTTGGCCACAGAATAAAGTTTAGTATAAAATTAGTAAAAATAAGGGTACCCAGTGGCTGCAGAAGTGTCAAGACAGACGTACTAGTGACTTCCTAAAGAGAAGCATTTATTTTCTCTAACTGAGGCAGTTAATTATGCCCAAGTTAATCACCCTAGTGTGGTATTTTACAGAACTTAAGATATGCTAGAAGGAAAGTAAGCAAAATCTTTGCTTTATTACTTGAAGTTTTCATATAATCTTACTTTTAGCTTTTATACTCTGAAATGAAACCAATGATCCTTGACAACACGTCACATACAACAACCAAACACATGCATTTAATATATGACCATTTTTCACTCAGAAAAGGAAAGACATCTTAATTGCAAAAGGTGTAATTTACTTAAAAAGCTGTAATTTACTTAATAACGTAAGCATCCCTGAATATAAAATATTTTCCAACAAAAGTATCTGAGAGAGCAGAGAAGTGTTATTTATTTTGAAATAAGTTAAAAAAAACCAGTAAACGTTATTATCAAGTGACAACAAAGTGCTGAAAAAAATTCTGTCACTACAGCTGCCTGAAGTTTCAATTGAAAGAACTGAAAAAATGGTCAATGTTAAAAAAACCCCGAACTAACCCACCACTTAACAACTGGACTATAACCAGTCGTTTTGTTCTAAAATACTCACTGGATACTCAAGAAGATCCACTGGTTGTCGAAATGGTTCAGAATCTTCACACTGAAAAATGAGATTCAGCAGCTCCTGGCATTGCTTCTTCCATGACTGAATGTCATATGACTGAGCCCGATTACGCAGCCGCCGCTTTGGCTGATGATCCTGAAATGACAATGTTGCCTGGTACCTATTAAATAAACTAGCTGCTTTTACAAAATCTAATGGAAAAGCGACCCCATTGGATATAAATGAATTCACAACATGCAGCAGCACAGACAGACTTTTACATTGAACAGCTCAGCAGAATAACATATCACTAAGTTCAAAACTTTCAAAAAGCTGACATGGCACTATCCTAGAAATATTTCAGTTTTACATTCCATTGTTTACAAATACATTTTAGCAATTGTAGCACTAAAAATGTAAACTAAAAAATTTAAAAACATTTACCTTCCTTTTTCTAGTGGAAGTCCCTGGCACATTTGTGTCTTTCTCTTCTTCCTTTGAGCAAGATAATGAGTCGCATAAAAAGGTTAAAAAATATAAGCATATATGAGTAGGTGAGTTCTTTTATACTTCAGACTTATAATTTGAGTCTTTACAGTCCTACCCCTGTCCCTCTGAGAAGCATTTCATGTAACTGTCAATTTTGAGAACGTCTCAGAAGTCTAAGCAGCATCCTCCAGCAAACTATTAAAGCTCTCTGCACTAAAGGAAGAGAGGAGGCTGGATTCTTATCCAGTTTCCTAGCTGACAAGAAGAAACATATTACTGGCAGAAAAGTACACTCCACTTCCTTAACAGTGACTGAAACCAGTACTTTAGTCTTCCACAGGACAGTCAGCAGTCTTGTTTCTCCAGTGTATCAATGCCAGTGCCCAAGACACAACCACTTACCTCATCAGAGTCAGACAACACTTTCTTCTTCATTGCGTTGTATAATGGAATTATGTCATAGCAACTCTGATCTCTGTAAAAAGAAGCACAAGTTAACATTTATTTTCCATCTTCACCTATAGAACCAACTGTAATTTGCCTAGGAAAAGGAAAATATTTATGAAGCCATTCCCAAATAAAATGAGAATGTGTTTAGTGCTATATGAATACTAAGAGAACTGCAGTAATAAGTTAAGCTAACCATCTGCTCAAAAACTTCTAAAATATAGATCACTTAACAGTGTGAATGTTTTAAAATTAAAAATCATAATCCTTTACCATGCATTTGTCAGCATCAGAAAAATCTATTCCTATACTATATAAAGGGTTTGAGGCTCATCTAGCTTTGTAAGGAGCATTAAATGTATCGTACAAAAGCGCTATTTAATAATTTAATTTAGCACCCACAGTGTATGACATTTGAAATGCAAGTGTGTAAGGACTAACAATGTTATTGCATAAACCTGCATAATTAAATCACCAAAACACACACTAATTTTCAATGACACAGAATCACAGAATCACTAGGTTGGAAGAGATCTTCAAGACCGAGTCCAACCCTTGCCCTAATACCTCAACTAAACCATGGCACCAAGCACCAACTCCAATCTCTTTTTAAACACATCCAGGGATGGTGACTCCACCACCTCCCCAGGCAGACCATTCCAGTACTTTATCACTCTTTCTGTAAAAAATTTTTTCCTGATATCCAACCTATATTTTCCTTGGCACAGCTTAAGACTGTGTCCTCTTGTTCTGTCAGTTG
>VZTD01000742.1:956152-1048330 GCA_013397725.1 Rhagologus leucostigma | reverse complement strand
TGCTCCCAGCTTAGTGTCGTCTGCAAATTTACTAATGAAAGACTCAATACCCTCATCCATGTCATCAATAAAAATATTAAACAAAACTGGCCCCAGCACAGACCCCTGAGGGCCACCACTGGTGACTGGCTGCCAGCTGGATGCAGCACCGTTCACCACCACTCTCTGGGCCCGGCCATCCAGCCAGTTCTTAAACAGGCAAAGAGTACTCCTGTCCAAGCCGTGGGCTGCCAGCTTTTCCAGGAGTATGCTGTGGGAGACAGTGTCAAAGGCCTTGCTGAAGTCCAAATAGGCAACATCTACAGCCTTTCCTGCATCCACCAGTCGGGTTACCTGCTCATAGAAGCAGACCAGGTCAGTCAAACACGACCTACCCCTCCTAAACCCACGCTGGCTGGGTCTGATCCCCCAGCCATCCTGTAGGTGCTGCATAATGGCACTCAATATAAACTGTTCCACAACCTTACCGGGTACTGAGGTCAGTTATCAAACAATTCTTGATTAACATATAAAACTCCTCTACAAAGGAAAGCCCAAAGGTGTTCTACTATGTAGCAATACAAACGACTGGGAAGGAAAGTGGTTTGTAACACTTTTACCACTTGTAACTGTAAACACTCAGCAACTCCGCACCGGAATCAGAATCCGTAATACAGGCTACTGCCATTACCACTAGAACAGCTGTGAGAGAAGGTGAAAAAAGATAGGCTAACTGCAACACCCACCCCCCATTTTCAGCTTTTTAAGTTACTTAGGTAACTTAAGAAACTAAGACTTAGATTCTCAGAGGCATCTAGATATTTCATTATCATTAGAACCACAGACTTTACTTTCCATTGTCTAGGCCTTCTACCTTACAGTTACAACCATAAAAATAAGGTCTGGGCTTTACAGGAATTGCTAGTTCACTTAAATTAGTATATTAATAGACTCAAGCTATAGGCCATTATTAAATAAGAATATCCAAGAATATCCACTAATTTAGCTAAGCCAATTAAAAACATACACTTTGAAAAACTCTGAGCTACACACACTTTGAAAAACCCTGAGCTGCTTAATTAATCAGAAAAAAAAAACAAGTAGGACAAAGATGTTAAAGAACAAAATTAGTAACAGAAAAGCCCTTCAGATACATATCTGTTCCTAATGGTGTATATTTCACTAAAATTTTTAACATCTAAAGCAGTTAAGTGTTTTACATTCTCCAGCCAATATCAGAAATCACAGGCACCAAAGAAATTGAAGATTTATTTATTGAGTCAAAGTCCTAGATTTCCAAACACTAAACACAGTTCTAATGTTTTTTAAGAACACACAAAATAGAAAAGAACTAGATTCAATTTAACACTGACAAATTAAATCACTAAAAATGTCACAATTTTTGTTAAACTAATGAAATACCTTGCTGTGTCTACAAGGTGGAAGCTGCAGTGCTCATTGTGAACAAGCAAACCAAGGCAGTGGACACAGTAAGCTCTTACAAACTTCAGGTCTGTACATGTGTCAACTGACTGAAAAACCTTAAATATTTCTCATTGAGTTTGTCTATAGATAACAATAGAACATTTGAAAGACAGCTGCAACTTCTGTCAACTACAAAGCCTCTAATTTTTACTTTGCATACGTATAAAACACCATTTTCAAACCTATTATAAATAGTAATCTAGATTTTAGAATTAAATCCTCACAATTATGTTAACACAGCCAGTATTCAGAGTCAAAATTAGAACTCCTAACTTGCCAATGAATATATCTGTCACTCCATGAAGATACTCAGACCCATTTTTATGATTTAGGAGAAAGTATCTCAAAATAAAATGCCATGCCAATTTACGCCACTCACTGTATTACAGAACTTGTTTTACAAACTTATGAAATCTTTGTCAACATAAGCTTTATTCTTTTCTGCCCCAACAGCAGACAACAGGCTTATTTAAAGTGCAGAACTATCTTAGTTTAAAATTCAGATCTAAAAAGGCTCTTACCTTGGTAAGAGATAGGAATAACAACAGACCTACTAAGCAACTCACTTTATGAAATGTAGCAGAAGATCTGTGACAAATTTGGCAGATTTGACAATAGGACTTCCAGGTTCATTAAACGTGCGAGTATTGTGTTCGATGTACCGGACTTCCCACATTAACGAAGAAAGGCGTCTGTATAGAAACAGTTGCCAGAAAAGAAAAGGAGAAAGAAATAAAAGACAATTTCTAGCAATGTATAGGAACAGGGGGAAAAAACGTTACATCCGTCTCATTCACCGTTGTTTTCCATTACATCAGAAAACGTGCACATCGGATACGCCGCCCTAAGTGACCAGCAGAAGGCATCTTCCTCTGGCTTCCCATTCTCATGTTATATTCTGTGATAATCTACACAATGGCTCTAAGAACATACAGCTGACATCCGTCAGGAAAACTCAGTTATGACACTTCAGCTTTTATTATTCCTTTATGTTATACCTAACCCATCCTATATCACCTTTGAACTCAGTCAAGGATTAACAAAATAGTAATAAAAATGTTTTAGAATATACCTTTTTCTGACAGATAGAATCAGATTTCCCCGGATTTAATACCTAACTACAGAATAGCCACATTATAAAAAATCATGCACAAAAGCAAAATAATTGAAAAAAAAATCCAAATCTAAAAAAGATAAAATAATAAGATAGTAAATACTCTGACAGCATAAAAGTTACAGTTTTAAGGTAAGCCTCATGAAAAGCTACCAAAAATCAAAAGTGATCTGAACAATCCACAAAATGTGAAAAAAAAAAAAAAAAAAAAAAGAAAAAATTCTCTGAAAAGCACAACACAGGGTGGTTGCTTATTACCTCACTAGGCCTTGGCAATATTACAAACTAAAAAAAAAACAATTTATTGAAGGTGTGTTGATTACCAAAAATAACTGCTTACTCTTTTGACAAGAGAAACAAAATCGAGCAAAAAGTTCTCTCCATCTGACTGCAAAGCAGCACATTATAGAAGAGAAAGCTGGATTATCTCATATCACACAATAAACACGGAACAATATAAGTTCAATATTGTAATACAAGGATAAAAACCAGGGGTTCTTTTTTGAAAATGAAAAAGCAAATTTAGTTTAGAATTCAATCTTCATTTAGCACGTATAAAACACTAAAAACGAACTTTGAAATTTGGCCCAAAACAAAATGCTATCCATATTTATTCAAAGGAAACTAAAGCAACACTGATTTTTAAACAAGAAATAGAACAAGAACTCAAGGAAACAGAAGTAATTTAAAGAACTATACTTCTACATAGATATTTACTGAAAAAAAAAAAAGAAACAAAGGAAAAAACCCACAGCAATTGCAATCACAGTTTAGGAAAACATCAAAATGGTATCAAATATTATAAACTTATTTTTGTTGCCGTATAACAACTCTTAAGTTCAATACAAATAATTCGAGAAGTCACATTCTGTGTAGCTGCTTAAGTGATAATGCAAGAATATTTTTTAAAGCACATCAGGACAAAAAAACCACTTGAAATATTTTTAAGGTTTCCCTTATTAAAATTATTTTAAAAGTACTTTAAAAAAATTATAAAGTGGAAACTTAATCCTTCGGACTAAAAGTCATTTTAACTAATCCTTCAATTTGAATCTCACATGGAACAAGTCATTTGCATAATCAGGAATCTGAATGCCATGTAATTCTAAAATACATTTTGGAGATACTCAATCCTTTTTAGAGTTTTAGAAAATGGAAACCTAGATCAAGGATAGAAGATGAAAGAAAGTAAAAGTGCCCACCTCCTAGTTTGGTATGACAAGACAAAGAGCTACCAAAAATACACCTGCTGGCAGATCACAGCAGAACTGAGACTTGGGTCTAACCTGTAAAATCTGCTTTCCAGTCTTTGCTTAATGGTGCTGAGGTCTGTGGGATATGCCACAACAGTGCAATACATTGGGTAAGCTTGAAGATCCACAGGTGCCACAAATGCAGAAGCAATATCTAGATTAAAAAAAACAAACAAACAAACCACAAAAACCCCAGTGTTATATATCACAAAGTCCCATAGCAGTTTCAAGATTCACTCCCCTGCAATATATGCTATTTCTTCAGGTTTGAAATGCATGGCAGTTTCCCAAAAATAACAGTAACTACTCTAGATGTTCCAAACAATTTCTGATATTGTATTTAGAATGCTTGCTGAGGTGTGTGCTGCACATACCATTGCTGCAGTGACTGGGTGCCCATTCTGTTATGCATGAAGCACCACACTCCCCAGAGGCACAGCAAGTGCACACATAATATACACATTTGAAAAGTATAAAAATTATATACAGTTGAAGGCATGCAATTCAGTATCATTATTTACAGCACAGTCTTGTTTCATTTTATTTTATATTGCTACTCTCACATCTTCAAACAAAGCAATGCATTAAATTCCTGCCATAAAAGTTACAGTTCTATTTCAGCCTCTGTAAGATGTGGGTAAAATCCCCGCTCAAAGTAAAACAGAAACACTCTCTCCTGTCCCTACCTAAAAGCAAAAAAGCCTTCCAAAACCAATCCATTATAGTGCTAGAGGACTGCTGAGTAATTTAAATCTGTGCACCTAAACAACCTTGCCATTTCCCTCCTCTGCTTAGAAGCATCATGAGGGCTTAGACAAATCATTCTAACATCTTATATCTCAAGGAAAAATACTGCAATACAGAACAATGAACCCACCTTTAAAATTCTCAAAACTCTTCAAAAACAGAAAACATGCTGTTGCTAAAAAGACTGCTCTTCTTCTAAAAGCTGTTTACTTATTCTTTTGAGTGTTCTAGAAACTGCTACTTTGTACCAGTATGCACCACACATACTATCGCTAAATCCCAAACTAAGCGGTCTGTCATACACCATAACGCAAACTGTAAAACCATTACTCTTAGATGGCACAGCAAAAGCAGCTCAAATTTCATTTCCTCACAGTTTTTTTTTAACATAAATGTCTAATTTGTTTTACTACACTGTACAGATAATTCCTTTGTTTAGGAAGCAAACGGAGGCTTCTTATGCAGTATGTCATCAAAGAAACCATATGGGATATGCAGCTAATCAGAACTATTTCAAGAGTTAAGTTTTTTGGCTTTTTTGAAGCATAAGTCTTACCTTGCATTAAGTGCTTCAAAAATCAGTTAAACAAAGTATCTGTGACAACTTTTATATTTAATGCATGACCACTGTTAGCCCAAAATCTAAGACTGCTGATTTAACACCTTTTGATCCCCATAAAGACCTAGAGAAGACTTCTAATTCAGCCTGTATTTACTGATGGATCACCATCCAGACATTCATCTTTGATCAGGTAAATTTTGCAGTGATGTGTTAAACATTTTAACAATTACTTTTTCAGAAGCTATGTAAAGAATAACTGCTCTACAACCAAATAGCAAGTAGCTTTCCTAAGGTAATCAATTGCTTTTTCCTAAACATTTTGTGTAATTAAGGAAATGTGGAGAAAAAAATCAGGAATTAGAAAAGGCTAATACAGGGAAAATCCACACATAGGTATTCATTATCTAAGTGAATCTATGATTTTTTTTCTTCCCCCCATCTGTCTGTAATGTAGTTAATATTCTCTCAATCATTAAGGTTTTAATTTTAACCCCAACATGAGATCCTGGTAGCTAAAGTTAAAAAATCAAGTACTTGCTTTTAACATGTAAAACCCAAACCCCTAGAATATGTCAAATTATCTACCAAAAAGCAACAGTTACCTTGTGAAACAGGGAAAAATTTAGGTTTCATAAGTACTCACTATATAAAAACTTCTAAAATGTTCAATGAGAAAGTTTTGTTCTAGTTAATAAAGAGGTTAAAGGTGTATTTTATCACAATTATTTTGGTAATTTCAGAAGCACACATGATCACAGTCTGAAAAATATAAACCAAAAACATTTCCCATATTATTCAGAATTTACCTAGAGTCATTAGCTGGTTTATCCCTGCAATAATTCTGTCACACTCCTCATCTCGGGTCCTGGAACCCCACTCTCCATCCAAAGGTTTGTACAGCAGTGTTCTACGTTCATCGTCAGTTAAAGGAACACTAGTTCCTAGTTCTTCTGGAAATACAGCTGGAATGTAATATGAAAATTAAAGAAAACGTAAATGTTTATATATTCTGTAATACATATACCTGTAAATCAAAGATATCATGAAATCATTTTTACAAATGTATAGTTCTTGATTTGCTCAAAGACATTTTGGATGTATCCAGTATCCTTTCTGTATATTATTCTGTGTTACATTTAAATCCTTAAAATGCAGTTTGGTGTAGTAGTCCTCCCCGAAGAAAGATTTATCCTCTTACAAACAGCTAATTGTAAAATTTGTTTTAGAACCAATTAAGACATTCATTTATCCCAGTTAAATCTTGTGTTTTGGTTTTGGAGTTATTTTGTGTTTAAAACCCAATATTCTTGGTAATAAGTTGTTTTGGTAAGGAATGGTGGATGATTTCCAGACTGAGTTTAAGATAACTTTGACATTTCTGCTAAAACACTCTCCAGGTAGTAGTTCTACATTGTCACAGTTTTGTGATCAAATCCTAAAACCACAGTTCCTGAGTATGCAAAGTAATAGTGTTATCACCTTAGCACCCTTGAGGACCTACCAATTTTGACAATTTATAATGTAACTGCAGATTTTCAAGGTATGATGTTAAGCGGTCCTCTTAAAAATTTTTAAGAAGGTATAACAAATACTGATATTTGTGAATATAGCAAAAAAAATCAGGTTCAGGTTTAGTTATCTTAAGCAGTACCTATGCTTTATCTGAAAATGGTTTCTCCTTTCTTAAGACAACAGGAATTGGCCTCTACTAAAAAGTAAACAGGGGCTGTCTATTTCAATTATTTATTTTAGTCATGTTATCACTCTACCACCTGTATTTTACTTATGACAAAGAGGTACCTATTAAAAGAAGGATTGAACCAAAACAAAAAGTTGAAATGAGCATATTTACAACTTAAAATAATTAAGAATTATTTATGGTTATTTTTGAGAGACAACATTCTTAAATGTTTCATGGAAAACACAAGGAAAAAATGCTGATTCTACTTTGCTTTTTAACCAGAGTTCTATGAAGTCTTAAAAAAACCCAACCAACAAACTAAAAACTATGCAAGAAGAAACACTATATTCTTGTCTGAGAACATGTGAACAGTGCCCATGCTAAGCTGTCCATTCTGCAGCATGTGTATCTGCTAAGTGTGCTGGGCCAGAGGGGGAGAAAAATCCTACTCTTACCAAACTCTCTCACAGGCACAGGTTGCATCTGCAACACACTGACTGTCTGCAGGAATGCTGACATGTCAGAGCAGCCAGTTTCCTCAAGCTGACTTAGGGCATGGGTTTATCTTCAATCCTTCCTAACTGTACAGAGACTTAAGTTTAACTGTACATTATCTATAGTAATTTTTGTATTTCTGTCTATTTTCAACATCACTCAGTTTATCTAGCATGGCTGCTTCTTCACAGTTCTTGTATCTTGATTCACTTTTATTTTAGTAATTGATTTAAAGATATTCTTTAAATGCAACTGGTTTGTGGGCCTTCCTCCCACTACCCCAGAAAACCAGGATTGTTTATGTAAAACCATACAAAATTTCGTTTCTTCTTAAAATACACTTGTAAAGCAAATTATATTATTAAGGTAACATACCATTACTCGGTATCAGCTCCATGTCCCAAGGGCTCATCTTCTCAGTATCACCATTGTCCCAGCTTAAAAATAACCACACTTAAATTATCTACTAATATTGCTCCAACAATGTAATTATTTAATGTTTACAACATAACTTTAATTTATATACCACAGACTATTACAGTAAAGTGGTACAGAGAGATGCATGACTGAATTTAATGAAAGCAAGTTTCTCAGTCAGTACTTCAAATGAAGTAACTAATTAACATAAGAAAGATTGAAGATAAATTTGCTAACCAGACATTGTAGCACTGAAATAAGCTATCAGGATAATCAGGCTGAAGAGGTTCCTGGCTTTCAATTGTTCCAAACCACCAAGCATCGTCTATCACTGACCTGAAACGATCACCTAGGTAAGAACACAAAATAAATACATTAATATAAGGCATGTTACTCTCCCAAGAAAAGCAGGTTTTAGGTATATCTGTCTTGATCTTGAATAAAGAAATCCTTTGGAACATTTACAGCCTCAGCAGGCAAGCATGAGTCAATGCTCAGTTAAAAAAAAACCAAACAAAAATACTAAACTCTTTCTGAAGATTGTTTTTTAACGAAAATGAAAATTAATATGGCATTTTAGAAAAATAACAATTTGCAAATCTACCTACATATTCTTTACTTATGAATTTATTTCCTAATTTCATATAAAAGGTAAGACATTTCAATGCTTTAACTTTAAGACTCCTTTAAGACTCAAATCTACTTGCGTTAAATACTACATGCTACCTTAAGATAACTGAGCACTATGACACTTCCGTATGGGGAATATTTTACAAGCTGCTGAGCTCGTCCTCCTTAGTTTCTGAAGTGCTTTTTCAGCAATGCAAATGTAACTCAAGAGGTTCATTCCCATTACTATGCAGGCAATCTGACTGATAATAGAATAAAATTTATTAAAGCTTGCTCAAAAGGTTAGCAAAGTAATTTACTGTGACTTGCAATTGCTTCACTACCACAAAGCACTCACGCAGCTGAGAAAAAAGGTCAGAAGCATTATTAAAAAAAATTATACATGAGAATGCATGTATTACACAACATCATAAATGCTAACATTTTCTACAACACATGCCACAAAATTTAGAAACAATTTTTACCGTAGTATTCAGTTCAATACAAGAACAAATGTAATTTAAGTCTGAGATTTCAAGAACAATGCATTTTTATGTTCATAGGATTTTAATATATATACACTCTAAACTGCTGTAGTATTTGTTCCATTTCAATACATCCACCCTCTGCCCAAATGCTTGCTGAATTTTCTGAAATAATAGGAAGTAAATATATTCTCAAAAACGGTCTGCTTTCTTTACTGCACTTTTTTTTAATTTTAAATTTAATGGATCACAAGTAATTCCAGGACAATTATAAAGCTTCTATTAATAGTCCTAATTGTGCTGAATAGGACCAAGTAAACCAGAAATATCTGAAATGCAAGATCAAAAATGTAAATAAGGGCTGATGCTTTATTTTAAAAGAATAAACTATTTTCTGAAGAGCTATAAACTTACAGTCTTCCAATATGGTCTTCCCTAGTAATCAGTTTTACAAAGAAACGTGCACAGGTACAAGTATGAGTGACTTTACTGAGGTGAACATTAAGCAGATCAAAACCACTTGAAGGGGCATATACTGGCAGATGCTTCTAAGTTCTCAAGGGCCACAACATTCCTAGAGACAGGATGCTAAAGCAGAAAACAACATGATTGAAAGAACCATCTCCTGAATCATTACTTTCCTCACATCCTCTGTGCTACCTCATCTATGCAGAGAGCAGTCCAAAACCTCTTACAAGAAGGTGGCTCTAGTGCAATTTTCCAGAACTGAGTATCCCCACACAATGCTCCCTTGAAGATAACATAAAATGTATGTTGAACTTACAGTGGCTGCTATGTAAGAGACAGGTATGCACACCTGTCTAAGACATACAGCTGAAGTTGCAGGAGTACTACTGGAACAGCTTTTAGCCCAAATATTAAACTTGAAGTTAAACTATAGTAAGATAAAGATATGCAATAAATAGAATCTGAATACAAATAAGAACCTGTAATTTCTCAAACTTACGTTTGTTCCTTCTAAAAGGATTCATACATATAAATTTAATATTAAAAAATATAATAGATAAGCAAATACTCTTCCCTAAAACAAACAAAACCCAAACAACAACAAAAATTCACATTATTTGCATCGGAAGCTTGATAAAGGTCCTGGAACTTCCAATACTTTCTGTGTAGCTTCAATTTATTCCAGACTGCAAATTTCTTGAAATACAGTTGCCAGCCCAGGAAGCCTGGCTAGGCTATTCACAAACTACGGCAATCATTCTTCTGCTGCTGCCATGATTTTGTGCAAAAACATGGCATAGCAGAGGAGGACAAGACCACAGATCCACAACCATGAGGAAAGAGCAAAGCTTAGTGACATATGAGTAGATCTTGATCAACCTTGCCACTTATGAGATCTTTAAACTGAAATGATCTTTGAAGAAGAAATCAAGGTTTACACTTCTTATTGGATCAGAAGCCTAGAGTCTTTACCAAATTCTCTATAGAACTGAAGATGAGCTGTCTTTTCAGACAACATAGTGTGAAGTATGAGATGATACCGAACTTATTCCTATGCCATCATGTAATTTATACATCTACTGCTAAGGCACACAACCTAAGGATATCAAAGGACAGGAGATTAATTTATTCCATTGCTGAAAAGTGATCCTTGTCATCGTATGGAAAAAGATGACTAGGAAATAGATCTGACTAGAGGACCTAACAGTCATGGGCATTCTTCCAGTATCCAGTACTCCAGAAATATTTAGCCCAGAAATTATCCAGAAATAACTGAGCACAGGCAAAGTAAAAAGAATCCAAGTCATTCTCTCATCACTCGGCAGCGAATTATAACTATACACACTTCAATGAAGCTAAACCACAGGGTTTAGAACAGAATTCAAAAAGTATAAGGAGATGGAAAGAGCACTCTCTTTGTACAATATAGAAATCAATTTCCAGTTTTTGAAAAAGTATTTCCATATTTTCAGCAGATATTTCAGAAATTGGTAGTAGCAGTGCAGTTGTAGGAGAGTCTTCAATTCAAAGAAAAAAGATACAAACAATATAGAGACTACAAGAAGTTATCAGCTAGCAATAAACACCATATTCCTAAAACCTATCCCTAACTATTCTCTCTGCAAATATACAACTGACATTTTCTTTGCACGTTCTTTTACAGATCACCTTCACTATTTTGCTTGCTTGCTGCCACTTTGGTCAAGGACAAAGTAGAACTCCCCAGCTAACTACGGGCAGAGCTTACTCTCTGACTGCAGCACAGTCTTAGGATTTATTTACCATAACCTACTTTTAACAAGGTTATCATGAAAATAGGTAGAAACTTAGAAAAACAAACAAAACTACAGCACACAACTCTCCCCCCAACTCACCTATATTCCATCGTCTATGCTTTGCATCATCAAATTGTTGTCTCAAAACTAGGAAATCTATGACATCTGGCATATCATGGTACCTAATTACAACAGAACACATAACTATTAAGTGATAAAACAGCAAAAGCATAACATAAAGCACTTACATTAAAAAATTAACACTTCGAAGCCAACACTTAAAAAGCACAAGGTCAGCATTACTGTCATCATTTAACTTTCAACCTCAACACCCCCCTGGCCATCCCCCTCCAAGAAAACTCCCAATTTGCATACAATACTGCTTTCCTTACTTCATGGTGAAGGCTCCTCCAGTCAGTTTCCCCGTATCAGGGTCAAGAAAAGCTAGTTTAAGACAGCAGAGAGTAGGCAATCCCACTTCATACTTAATCCCAACTATTTTCATCAGCTCTTGCTCCTAGAATAAACAAAATACTATGTACCACCACTGAAGTTAATTGAAATAGCTTTCTGAAACATGAAAATATGGGTATACTGAATATACTATATTTCTGCCAGATCACATCAAAATCAAGAATCTGAAATTTAGTCTTCCACAAGAAGCTATTATTTCACAATGCAATATATTTGAAAAACATTTTGCTATGAAGTATAACCATCCCATCTGCTCAAACAGATACAAAAAGTAGCACAGTTTAAGGTCTGATTTCATTTGACTATTAAGTTAAATTTTTCCCCTTATCTTACAATATTAAGAGCACTAGATTTATTTGTATCAAGGACTTACTTCCAGTTAGTTTCTATTTTTTTTTAATATTAAGATATAAACAAAAAAGAAAAAGAAGTCATACCCGCAATTCCATTTTATGCCATGGCTGTTTCTTGGGATTAATATTATATATTTTGTTCTTCTTAGCCATTACAACGTATGCTTCATGACCTTGTCGGAAATAGTAGACCTAAAAGTGAAATGTGACAGTTATCCTACAAAGACTCTGAGGAGCTAAATGCTAACAAGTCACTGCCATACAATATGTGTACTTTCTATTTCATCAACTTTTCAGTCTGTTTTCCTGCAAAAGTCGTGGGTTCTCAAAAAATTCAGTGGAAGAAAATTTATAAAGTTATTATAGAAACATTTACAGAAAAAAGCAGGAAAGACTTAAAACACTATTTTCTGTATGAACAAAATACCCTAAATTACATGTGAGACCAAAACAAAATCAGTAACAAAAACCATCCATTTATCACTGCACCTCAATGATAAATCAGAGCAACTCAGTGACAGCAACAAGAATTCCACTAATCCACCTGATTATTCATCACTGCAGGACAGCCCTAAGTTAACAATCAAGTATCACTAACTTCACTATCTAACTTATCTTTTTTGAACAAGAAATATTTTCTAGAAAGAAAAGTCTGTTCTGGTAGGATTTTGGTGTTTGCTTCCATATCACTGAAAAAACAGCCTAACAACGGCATGAATAAACTAAAATAGACATTTCCAGTGCTTAATAATTTTTTAAACCTTCCAGTATAAATTTCCATGATTCAGACATCCAGAGTCTTACAGTTCTACTTTGATCTTGTTGTACATGATACCACATGGATGAATGCTTTTATTATAAGCCATCACTGTAATGAGGTAGTAAGCTGAAACCCATAAACATGTATTCAAGGAATGTATTTGAAATGCGAAACAGAGGTTCCACAAACTAGCTAGAACAAAATCTGATAAATGGCTGTATTCCTGGTACAATGCATGCCAAATAAAAGATCCTCTATAAGCGTCCCAACAGGAGATTTCCATCTAATAGCATGAAGGAAAGATAGCTTTAATGTGAAGGTCCAATACAACAAAAAAAAAGCAGAGCAGAAATCCCTCTAAGTTTTAAAACATACAAATAAACACACTAGTGTTTGTATTTCTACCTGCTTTCCAAAACCCTTGTATCATAAAACATTGTAAAGAAGTGTTTGCCAAGTTCCTACATTAACAGGTACTGAACTCTTAGCGCCACATGACAATTTTTAAATGGAGAAGGACTCAGCATCACTTTTTTTTTTTAAATCTGGTTCTAGAGTATTCAATATGCACAATATCCTCATAGGGACAAAACACACAACAGCTACAAAATGCATGAACGCAGTGAGAATCTCTTAGACACTGTCAGAATCTATCTGTCAGGAAAAGGAACAGAGGCTACTGAGACACATCTGAAATAAGGCCACTCTACACTACACTCTCAACATTCTGATGATTGTTTCCCATACCTTTCAGTGAATGAAAACAAAAAAAGTGCACAGGCTACAAACAATCTCTGCTACACTTAGTGTTTCTGTGAAACCACTACATAAATTCAACCCACTGTTTACAGAAGTGAAATATTCCGTATATTGCAAATAGCTCTAAGCAGTGCATCTTCTGTCAGAACAACAAACTGGGAAGATATCTGTGAACAAAAAGAATTCATGTCTTTTTCCAGGAAATGATATTTTTATTCTTGATTAATTCCTACTTCTGCATGTTTGTTGTAGTACACAGACAAAACTGTTCTTTATCGTGTTAACGGCAGAACACTCCAACAAACACACCTTGTGTTTGGACATTCAGACAGGGAAGTTGCAGCCCCATCTCTCTGGTGTGTTTCCACTGTTCCTCAAGACACATGGCAGAGATCTGTAAACAGCACTATTCAGAAAGGGAAATGGGGTGGTACGTGCTATTCTTATGCATTAAGTGTAACTAAATATAGCACTACTTTTTTTTCTTACTTGTTTGTACAGCTTGAGAACAAACTTGAAATATCTCTCCTCCCAAATCTTATAAAACATACCTACCATCCAACAAAATGCTAGAAGGCCACACAACATCTCTTCTCACAACATTCCTCTAATTAAACCAACACTTTATTTCTGTGAATCTCAAAAGTAACTTTCTAGATGAGTAATTTCTTTTCACATATTAAGTAAATCTGGGGAAGGCAAGTATCAGAGATGGAATTTCAGACAGAGCGGCTAGATTACAAACATACTCTCTATTGGTGCAATTATTCCTACTTTCTAGGCACAGGACAGGAAACTTCCTGTTCTCCCATATAAAGCATTTTCAGCAAAAGGATGCACCCTACTTAGATATTCCTAGTACACACTGTACATGTTATTCAGCAGGTGCCAAATCAAACACAACAGTTTATCTTACTAAACCAATATGATGTTAAAGTCTCCTGAGCAGTATGGTACTGATAAATCCTTGGCTACTTCATTGTATCCAGATGGTATCAGGCACCAAATATATTTATTTAGATTTGATCTTTTGAACAGCAGAGTCTCCAAAACATGCTTACTGAAGGGTATAAATCCATAAGCATTTTCTCGCATTGCATCTCTCAACTTGAAATGCTCGTTCCCTCCCTCACTGGCTTTGCCAATGTAATTTTTGTATAGCTGTGAACTGGATCAGTGAAGCAATCCAGTAAAAACAAAACTGCTTGCACATGCAACCTCTGCTTCTGATTCAGTTTCTAAGGTGGCATCCACAAAAAGCTTTAGCTTGGGAACAAAGTTAATCAATGTTGCCACCATGTCAAGTATTTCTCCAATAGCATTTTGAAGGTGTGAGCTATACAACATCTCTGTTTAGCAACTCAGAAAACACTCTGCTCCCCAAGGAGACAACAGACTGCCCATTACAGCATGAGCCAGCCATTTCCTCTTATTTTAACCTGAGGGGGTTTTAAGAAACATGCACAGATTCTGGCTTTCAAGACTGCATTCTATCTAATACTATTTATTTGTACAATTCACTGTAATGTTCACTTGCTACATATTCCAAAGTAGAAACTGGTGGGTGTCCTTTTGGTACTCTATTTTGAGACATCTGGGTCATGTTTGCAAAGTATTTACAGTCTGGTTTGTATAAAATACATATATACAAAACCTTTCTTGTGGTTTTCTGTTGTTAGAGAGTAGCAAAAGTTCTCTGGTATCAGGAACACAAGTGATAAGGACAATATCAGAGTTTTTCTTCAGAATAAATGAATTTTTTAAAAAAATTACATTGTCCACTCAGAACAATCACACCAAGTAAAAAAACCCACAACCTTCCCTGGAAGGCTTAATTCCTGGTTTTTACTTCAAGTCCCAAACTGAAGTATGTTTTCCAGACTTCATTTCATATTTGATTTCTCACCTCTTCTTCAGCACACCAAATGCTCTACAATTAAGGAATATTTTCATGACATAAAGCACCTCACACATCTTGTCTACAGGTGTCATAAGGCAATTAACACACTGAATACCGTACAAGAAGGAACACTACTGCAACAGCAAGGAATAATAATAAGACAAAGGAAAACTGTGCAGAATATTTTCTAAGTACAAGGAAGTGCAAGCAAATTTTAGTCAGATCAAAGAATGTTTTTAACAAAATCCAAAATATTTTGATCATAAGTCTCTGGGGAAAAATGCACAGATGAAAATAAAAAAGGCAAAAACAAGCCGAAAGAAGCAAGGACACATAGGGAAAAGTAACTACAATACCTCATCCCCCATCTGTGGCACAAATGGGCACCGCCGAGGAACAGTGTCTGTAATCCATGCTGAAGGCAGCCATTCTTCCAGCGTCAAACCATTTTCTGCCAGAACTCCTACAGCCAGCCTCTGAAGAAAAACGTACACATAAGACTAGCATGAAATTATTGCTAGTGTGAGGATTAATCTTAACTGCCTTTTGAGTTTTTTTGGGGGGTGTGTGGGGATGAGCTCTAACAAAAACTGAATTTAGTAACTGTCCAGTAACTATGTCTCATGCCCAAAAAGAAAAAAATGGAAGCGTGTCATTCTCTTTACCCTAATTCACTTGGTTGCCTTGGCCAAAACAGCACTAAATTATACAGCTGCCTCCAATTAGGGAACCTTGCACAAAACAAGTAGGAAGAGATTTATGAGGTAAATCATGTGAAAATGACCTGGATTGGGTACATCCACATTACCTTCTGGCATATTTACTATAAAGCGCTGTGGAACTGCATTTTCAGAATGTATTTCCACATCACATACTTGTAACCAATGACACTCTGCAGTTGCTTGTCCTAGGTGCACACTGCTTGTCTGTATCTAATAGGTCAGATAAAGCAGGGGTTTGTACAACCATTCAAGCAAGACTGCTTTGAAATTCCTAACAGGATCCTGTGTGTGTACAGAAAGCAACCCCAGATGGCTGTACAGAAATCCACTCCATACAGTCACTGATGGAGGACTCTGCATCTCCAGACTGCAAATAGGATATGCCACATGTAATTCCATTACACAAATTCAAGTGTGGTTTCACATGACAAGCAGTACTTTGATGAGTACACCAGCGAGTATCACAGGAAAACAGCATACACACAGCAAAAAAAAAAAGCCCACCAAAAAAAAAAAAAAATCACAAAATCAAATCAGAACCTCTCTATCGTAATAAATCAATAACATAGAAGCACTTGAGGTTCAAGCAGGTCTATCTTGCAAAAAACTGATACACTGCATCAGAGCAAAGTGTCTAGCTACCTGGCAAATTATGGGAGGGTAAAAAACAGCCTTTAACCAGAGAACCTTAACTTGTTATATCTTTACACATTAATCACCAGTTTAAAACTTTCTGGAAGCCAAGCCTGATCTTAGTTACTCAACAGGAAAGCACTATTCCCAGTGACTTTATTAAATAATTTCTGCAACTCTACTAAATCCTTTAGTAATTAGTTCCACTACCTGACTACATTCTCAGGTGGGTTTGGGGTGTTTGTTTGCTTGGGGGGGGACGGAGATGTTGAATGGGGAAACTGCTCGTTTTTGAGCTTCATGTCCATGTCATTGGGTGCTACATCTCACTGTAACAAAATAAGGAAGGAAATAATTCTGCATTTATTCCTTTCTAAACCATGATAGTTTTATATAAGCTTTTTCATCATCTCTTCCAAACTCTCTCCCTTCTAAGAGTCAGTCTTTGTGTCTGCCCTAAAGAAAAAAAAAGTGTTCTATACTTTTGATCTTCCTGGGTGATCCTTCCTTGTCCTTCACTGCCATATCATTTTTTAGATTGATTTTTGGTAGAGGGGGATTAGAAATGTAAGCACCATTCAAGATCATGAAGCCCATGCATTAATAGAGACGAACATCAATTTTTCTCTACTCCTTTCTTAATTTCTACGATTCTGTGTGTAGCTATAAAGACAGTCAAAACTTCTTTCCTCAATGAAAAGCCCTAATTTTGAATCAGGATCAGAATGAGGAAGAACTTTCTACCAGAAAGGCCTGTGAGCTCTCTGCTCAGTAAGGAGGTCAAATGTCCACCAAAAGAAAGTTCAAAGACTAACATGTGTCAGGAATGACGGGTATAATTAATGCTACCTGGGGATAGAGGAAAGAGAGATGATTTTCTGCAATTCCTTCCAGCCTCATATTTTCTTGTGACTCAAGAAATAAGCAGGTCAGCTTTAAAAGTCTGAAAAATCTAGGCCTGATACTTTTTGAATCAAAGACATCCTGCATCTCAATAACTGGGACTAAAATGGATGCAGGATTCCCAAAACATTCAATTTACTTTTAATCTAAGTGGAAATACTAGGCTGTCAACCAGTTTTTTATTTTTTAATAAAAAGCTAAGCTAGAGGTTTCAATCAATAAAAATGCCCCCCACCATCTATTTTTCTCATCTTCTTTGGTTTCTTATTTCTACTGATACCTTCTTTTGGTTTCAGACTGTGTAAATACCAATATACGATTAGTATTGACAGTACAACTAATGACTGTGCACAATAAAGAAAAAGTAGCCTAAACAAAGAATAAAGACTACCACCTGACATCCTGCATGCCATACCAGAGATTCACAGTAAATCTGATACTGTGCCAACCTGCGTGTTCAAGCAGCTGTTTTGTCAGGCTACCTTCTAATGAGGGCTAAAACACTGAAATAATGATCTCAAAGAATGCTGAGGTCTCCTAACCTTATAAATAAAAAAAATATAGTTATTTAGCTTAGATGATACAGCTAGCTTCCTTGGGTATTGCAAAAATAGAAGCTATAAGTTTACAAAAACAATTAGTATCTACCAGACAGACTGCTTCTGGTCTCTGTAAAGAAAGAAGGAAGAGTGAAGTTTTCGGATCTAACAATTAAAAACAAAACAATCTCTCAAAAAACACACTGAAAATAACCAAAGTCACTGAAAATTTCTGTGTACTGATCTAAACTGAAATTACATTATATTAGAAAGGAAACAAAACAAAGACAACAACAAAATCCTGATCAAGTCATATTTGCCTTGATGGAGGTATAGTGGCAAGCATAATGCAAATATCATATATCATAGAACTGACAGAAAAAAAAGGCATGGTTGTGCAGATCTAAAAGAAAGTGCAATTATATGGGGAGACAAGTCAGCACAGCTGTAAAAAATACTGGCACGTTATACCAGTACTCAACTGTACTGGAAGTTGAATACTCCCACAGAAACAAAGTTTCTGGTGTGAGCAAGGAGAGTGATAAGGACATTAGAAGTGTTCCTTATGTCAAACGTATCATTATAGCCATCTATCATTTGACTTGCAAGAGTCTTTAATTATCATTTGTTACAAGTGAAAGTCATGATGTGTTTTAATATTACACAATATTAAGTTGTATATGTAACTGAATCATTCATTCAATTATTTCTAAGTCAGCAGGAATGAGCAACCTGTAATACACAAAGAACATGTAACCTTTTGTTTTCTCTCTTTGGGTTTCCTCTTCTTTGGTGATGTTGATGGTCCATCTTTCTCCTCAATACCCTTTTTCCTTTCCTTTTTAATCTGCTTCCTTTGTTTTTCGGGTCCTTCTTCATCCTCTGAACTACTCTCTGCTTTCTTTGTTTTAATTTTAGGAATTTTCTTTGGTGGTTGCAAATTGATTCCTGCATCTGCCGTCCAGTCAGAATAATCACTAGAATAGTCACTACATATGATATAACAAAGAAAAAATAAATTAAAACCCCAAATTTAAAAAGTGCATTGGATTACATAATATAACTCAATAAAATATTACAGTTAACAGTCTAGCCAACTACAATATTTTAATAGTTAAAACCCTACTCCTTAAAATGCTATAGTCTATCTACAATTTAAATGGTAGTAAACAAAAAGCCCTGACATCATTTGGTCTTGCAAGAAGCTTAACTTATAGCATCCCTCAAAGTAAACACCCTGTTTACTTCATCAATTCAAGATGATACACACTGAAATCTGGCTATTGTTTTCAAGACTTCTGGCTTTGAATAGCTTTGAATGAAAAAAGAAAGGATGCTTTATTCACCTTCTAATTTCAAACCAAGGATCACAGATCCGACTGAGAGTCATAGGAAACTGCTACTACCTGCCTGAAGTGTTTGTGTGCCTGAAAAGAAATACCTTCCTGCAAAACAATTCTGCTTCCAGCAAAAAAGGACAAAACCTTCCTAAATTTTAGTCAGCAATATGACTGAAAATTAAATCCTGAAAGTTTCATGTTCTTGTTCACTTTTTCTTCTAAATCTGCACAAGTGTTAGTTATTATTCATTAACTGTTTACAGCAAAAACTATTAAAGATTTCTTGGCAAGAATTTTCTCTGTAAGGTATATATACTGTCACTTACCTAGAACTGCCATCACTGTGCCATGCTCTTTCATCATCTTCTGATGTTCCACCACTGGCAACAACTACTTCCCCTTCCTAATAAAGAGAGCAGAGGGCATTGGGGAGGGGCAGAGGGGGAGGCAGAGAAAAAGAAAGCATTTCCTTTAGAGCTCAAGTTATAATATATGACAATACAATGAAAACTTTCCTAGACTTTATATGTGTGATAAACATATGACATTCTAGAAGCTTTATGTTAAAAAGGCATTTTACTTTGCAGATAGTTCCTTTACTTTAGTGGACTTATATAAAGAAGTATGAAGCTATCTGTGCCTGGCCAGACACAGTATAGAGCAACATTTTTCATCACCATTTGACAAGGCTAGCTTACCTTCTCAAAAATTATTTAAAGTCTTTTCAATGTAGTATTTCCACATCTTTTCAATATCAAACAAAAACCAAATATTAACTTCATGTACTTATTATCTACTGTAGTTACAGAAGCACAGAATGATTGAGGATGGAAGGGACTTCTGAAGGTCATATTATCCAACCTCCCTGCTCAAGCAGGGTCACCTAAAGTTGGTAACCACACTGCTAGGCCACGTGGGCAATACTGACTAGGCTTACGAATTGCACATATGCTTTGAAAAATACCCTTACAAATGAACATTTTTCTCCTTTGTCAATTACTTTTTAAGTCAAAGCTAAACATATACAACTGTATGTGAAAACCTAATAGAACACAATTTTTTAATGAGGTGAAAGGAAATGCACAATGAAAAACGTAACTTGATTTTCCACTAGAAATAATGTTTCATTAGCTGAAGCAGGAGCTTAATGAGTAGAAGTGGAATATGTAAGACTGCCTCATGAATAAGGATCTTACATCTGAAGAACTGTGTCCATTTTCCAACTCCTCAGCAGGCCTTGCAGTTTCTTCTACTGCGTATCTCGTACGGTAGTTGTGCTGATTAGCTGCTTGTTTCTTTGAGTCACTAGCGTCTAGTAAATTATCATGAGAATGGTTCTGTGAAGATACAAAAGTCAAAATACATAGTTTTTGAGTATACATTTAATTAATACATTTTCTTTATTAATAGTGTTCCAGGAAGCAACTTTTGCATTAGGAAAAAGTTACAAGTCCAAAACTAAAGAGCTGCTAAAGAAAACACTCCACATGTGTAGCTGAATGAATACAAGCACCAAACAGTTCAGTGTATTCTGGAAATAATTACATTTCTTCCCAGACACAATACAATTTTTAAATCTGTAATTATTAAAATACTCATTCTCTGCAAAGTACATGTCAGTTAATAAGGGCCAAAACATAACTACTGATAGGCTGCTAAGGGCTTGAAAGAGCTCAGAATTACTCTAGGAATGACCAAGGAAAGGAGACTCTTAAACAGAAATTCAGAGTGTTATTTTGCATCCGAGGCGTCAGATGTGTTAGAAGAGAGACCCGTACAGTAATACATCCCTTAGCATACAGAGATGACTGTTAGCAAATACAGACCTTTAAATGGTATGATGATGCACTGAAGAATTCAAATGAATGAGTCAGTTTGAAAGAATATGAGTTCTTATGAAGCTTAAAAGAATGAAATAAAGCTGTAATTTAGAACCACTTCATGCTCCAGCATTAAGAGATTTTTTATTCCTCCTGTTGAATATATATAATGCACTTGCTCTCAACACCAAGTGTGCAATCTTGTGTTAGTCCTCAATCACTGGGAAAAGACCCAAGAGTTATGATCTCAATTTCAAGAGTTTTGTGCTAATTTTTTTTTTGCATGTATAGTCAAACGTCATCCTAGCTCAGATCCAACAAAATAATTTCTGGGCACATTCCTAGATACCACAAAAAGAGGTACACTTCCCCAGTGCTATCCTTCTGCCACGAAGAAAAGCTTGGATATCTATCAGGTGCTGACACAGTTGAAAAAAACAATCCTAGAGATGATGAAAGCAGAACTGGAACAAAATAAAGAAAGGCACTAATATTTTGAGAGCCTTGTAGTAGAGCAGACTGCTTTTATCTATTCCTCTGGGACTTTTTTTCTTTTGTAGGAAAGATCTTTCCTATCATGTATCATAAAAGTTGGTTCATGAGGTTAAATTTTCTTGTTAAGGAAAATAACTCCCACTTTTTACAGTCAAAGCTGTACTAAAACTTGGCTAATCAACAGTAGTTAAGATTTAGTTTGCCTTAGCCACAACAATCATCATTAAAATGCAGAAGTCTAGTAACTAGTTTTTCTCCCACACTCTCTGTTAGAAGATACACACCTTCTGCAAGCACGACTGCGACAGTTTCGTAGAGTAAGCCAGCACACCACTCTGTACAATTGTGTTCCAGTTTTCATCAAAGCACAGAGGACCAACACAAACTGCTCTACGCTCTTTTCAGTGAGTACTGTGCTTCTGTTTTTCTGTCCTTCTGTCTAGTTGGGGAAGCCATCCCTGACAGCACAGCTACCAGAGACATTTCTAATGGGACTGCTCAGCAATCAGCATTTTAACATTGCCCAAGACTTTTGAGACCTGGGGCACTCATTCCTCCTGGATTCAAACTGGCAGCACACACCAGATCTCCTCAAGCTGCTCTGACCTGACCCAGAACAGCTCCAAGGCAGCCCTAAGTCCAGTGGCTGAGCCCGTCACACAGCCTTCTGTCCTGTCCTTCAGCCTTCTGAGGCTGCTCACTTCTCATCGAGCTCTCAAGATTCATTACCCAAGCAAAGAGGTCACAAAAGCCAGTGTTATAGTAACTCCTTTCTGCTACTGAATTGTGACTTTTTCATCATGAAATATAGTAGAGAAAGCAGGGACAACAGAATGGAATCACATAACCACAATGAAACAACTTAGTCAAGTACCTATTAGGGGAACATATTTTGCAGAAGCTACTTTACAGCTTGACTGCAATGTTCATGTCTTCTCTCTAGAAACAAAAGTCCTAAAACTTTACATCCCCACCTCTCTTCAGAGGTGAGGTTTCTCAAACACTTATTATAAATATAGATTTTTCCTACTTAAACAGAACTACAGATCCTTGGAAAACTGAAGCACTTTGCTTCAGTTACTCTTCGGTTTTGAAAAGAGTTTTTTTCTTTCGGCAGTGCAAAGCTTGAGGGAAAAAACAACACCCCAGCTCCTCCGCCCCAATCATTCCTTCATGGAAAAAAGTAATACCACTGTATAAATATTGGGTCATGGTGATACTGAAGGGTAACAAATTGCTTTGGGAAAGATACAATGCCAAAACAAGAACAGAAAAAAAACAGGAAAACAAAACCACAAGTACTTGTCCATAAGTAACAGAATGCTAGAACAAAGTTGGAAAGGATCTCTAGATGTCACCTTGTCTAAACCCACTGCTCAATCAGGGATGAGAAAAGGGGCCATAAGGTATACAACTGCCTCATCTTGCCAAAAAAATGTATTTTAACATCATTCCTATTCAATTTAGCTTTTCAAAATCTGATGAGACGTTGTAAGACAGAACTTTATTTATTTGGGGGAGTGGTGGAGTTTAATGTGAAGGTTTAACTGCAAAGTACTACAGGTTTTTTTCTGACAAAATGTAATTATCACCAGTATGTTCAACAATAACTGGGGAAACACAGCTGATGCGTCCTCTCCCTCAATACATAACCTAAAGAAAGAGCTTGAAATTGGACTCTCAACTCTACCAGTAGGCTGGGAAATAAAGCCAAGACAACCTATGATTTGAGGTTCAATCATCACTTTCCCTCTATACACTTTGATGAACAGTCATACATGCTGACAAGTACCTTGTATCTTGTTCAAGGCTTCCAGTCACTATCAGAGCACATTTGTTGATACATCAGAAATTACAGCTCCTGTCAGAATAGTTTTTCCGTGAAATAAAAATGATGGCATTTCCTGTATTTGAGAGGGATATTGGACACTGCTGGGGCTCTCAGTAACACCATTGGTGAGTGATACAGTGGAAAGCCAGTGATGTCCTGACAAGTCAGACCACACTGCATTCTACTGTTCTTATGACCCTGACAGCACTGGGAAGCACAGCTTTGCTGCAGTCTCATACAGCGCTGAAGCAATTTTGGGAAGCTTTGGATGTAGCAATTTCATGGTATTTCTTAATCAGAAGCATCTATTTTTTATGTGAAAATGATTCCTCCTTCCTTAAGCCAACAGGAATTAACTTCTGCTAGACAGTTTAATATGGGCAAGGCACAAGCATATGTCCAATATCAGAACCCCAACATTAAACAGGTCACAGATTCTTGCCCTGGCATTTTCACTTTGGCTAAAGAGCACCCTTCCACAGTCTCCTCAAGTCTGGATCAGTGCCTGTAATTACATAGATTTTACTCTTACCAAATTACATGTATGTAAAAAATTAGTAAGAACTGTTCCAAACACAGTGAAGATAACAGACACTAAGTACTAGGCTCTAGAGTTTTAGATTATTTTCCTCTTAACATCTTGCTGATTTAATTAGTAGTGTTTAAATAACATATCAGTAGAAAAACTTATTTCTGTGGAACACAAATAAGCCACTTTCAGCAGAACAAAGCACACATTCCTCCTCCCCGGGTTCTGTTAGTTTACAATACAGTCACATTTGCACCTCACAACAGAGACTTATGCCTACTTTTGTCCATCCATAACAATCTCCCATGTTAATTCCTTGAAATTTTGCCATAACATTTCCGCTTAATGATAATAAGAAATACTTCCATTTTTGTCATGTTTTACTAGGACACGCATCACATCAACTCTCTAGTGTACAGAAATTTCACATTCTTAAATATTTATTAAAATGCTCTAACCCCAGTAGTTTAATAAACTAATAGTCTTAATTACTTGGACTGGGAATATTTACCTAAGAGTGTTATTTATCTCAACTCTCATCTGCTCCTGAAAACAAGTAATTTGGAATACAGCTCCATTTTGAAGATGCAAAAATTCCATTCTGTCCTTTCATTAATGTTTTGGGGTTCAAGTTTTTCTATTTGTTTTTTTAAGTGTTTTTGTTGAATAGAAAAATAGAAAAAACCCTATTCCTCACCAATGACTTCGAAAGTCAAACCAAGTTCTTCATTCAGCCTGCAGGTCACTGATACTAAATACTATTTACTAAATACTATTCAGGTCAAAATACCCAAGCTTTTAGTTTCTCCCCCACAACCCCATTAGCCCCTTAAGCAATCATATACAAACACTTTTCCGTATGACCTTTGTCAAAGAAATGTGGGCTTTCAACAGCAGAATACTTATGTGACTTCCATTTAAATGCACATACTGTTAAAGAAAAAAGACTGAGCTATAATTCTGTACTACTTTTAACACATCCTACAACGACCCTGGATTAAAAATTAGCAATAGGGCTTTGGAATCTCCTCAAAATGTAATTACAGCTGTTCTGTGTTCTTCCTAACTGACCTACACTTTAGCTTGCAATCCAAAATGTTAACATTCATTCCTGCCCATTTTTTCATTTTACTTCTGTATTTTTGACTTCTTTCAGCTAGAAGGAACAGAAGAAAATGTTATTTTATCACTATTATATGAACAGCTCTGATAAATTTTAAAGGTTGATATAAAAATCAGTATTTCCAACTGGTATGAATACAACTGAGTTTTCCTATGAAGACAAGGTTTTAACACAAGCGTTGTTTTACTCTGCTCCCAGAGAAGCTGACAGTACTATAGAGTGAGACATTTTCTAGAATTCTTGATGCTGTAGTTCTTAGGTCTAGAGACTACTGGAAGAGAACGTCTTGCCCTGTATTTTATTGGAGGTGTTCCCCATCTCCTTTAGATCATAAATTCTCTCATTAAAGCTGTAAGAATTCACTATGCAATAAGAACAGTAAGTCTTGCAACAGTACTGTAATATAACTTACAAGGAATCAGTATCAAAACCTACTGGATGTTCTCAAGGAAAAGGAAATTTACACTGTGCTTTCCAGTTCTATCTTCAACCTAACACAGCTTGTATTTAAAGTCACACCGCCACTGTAAAGAACAGCAACAGAAGAGGAACGATAATGAAGTTATTAATTTCTATTTAAAACAACCCTAAAAATATTGCACAACAGTTTTTGGATTGCAGTCAATCTTGCTTCTCTTCCCAGGTGTTTATCTTAATTTACTGTTAACACTACAGAAGATGACAATTCCGACTCGCTATTCCTGTTGCAGAAGTTACTGAGCAGAAGTGTTTCTCATGTTAACCGTAAGCAACAACAAAAATCATGAAAATCTGAGCAGTTCATTTAATTGTGCGACTCGATCACTTGAGATTAAACACCTTTTTCTTCTTGAAACTTGCTTATTTAAAGCCCATGAGATATCTACTTATTTCTGAATCCCTCTGAGATTCTACTCAAGAGATTTGAATTAGTGTACTTATCAGCAGTCTGAGTCCTCCAAAAAGAGACGTATTTAATGAAGAATCAGCTATGGAAGAATATGACCTTTTTATTCCAAGATGCCAAAAAAGTATTCAGTAGGATTTATGAAGGCTTTAAGTGTTCTGAAAGTATTACTAAGTGTATCAGTAATTTTTATATGGAAAATTTACTGACATACTGAAATGAAAAGACCATGATTGCCTGGGTTTTTTCTGTATTTCCTCAGAACAAAGGTGGAAAGTGACTAAGGGATTTACCAAGTTCTCTCCCTCACATTTTGGGAATCCAGAATCCAGATCACAGAACCCCCCCAGGTGTAAATATGAGAAACTGAAGAAAGTTATCCTTAAGGATTTCAATGGCATAAATATCTGCAATAAAAATACAGGGCTCAAAAGATCCAGTGCTACCATTACAGTTTGGAGACTAAAAAATTTTTTTGAAACATGATTTTAAAAAACATTTGCATTAAATTTCTTTGTTTCAAAGATATAATAAAAGTAATTGCTAAAACAAAAATGCTGGACCAGCTAGCCTATTCTGTTAAATTTCTATGTCCTAGTGATATTATAGAAAAAAACTGTAACCCAATTAGAAATTTAATGGTAATTTGATATGAATTCACATTATCAGGAAGGATCTTTTGACTAGGCTGTAGCTAAAGACAAGGAAAAAAAATAGGAACCCTTGAGCAGTGCAACTGTTTAACTATACTGAAAGTGTATAATTCAGCACCAAAATACATCCCCTCGAGACAAGAAAAAACTTTGTTAAAATCTGAATTTTTCAGGCCCATTTTCTATTATTCCCAAAAGAAAAATGAGAGTTACAAAGACTTCTGATGTCCTGGTATTTCACTAATGAGTCCTGTCACGTGGCATAAAGCTTCCCCCCTCTATGTACAAAAACTTGAGACAAAAGTGAACAGATTTTTTTCAGTGTATTTTGGGCAAACACACAATGTTGTTGACTGCAGAACTGAAAATAGTGCAATAGTACCATTTTTTAAGATAAGAATGCACTAAATTTTAATGCAAGAAAAAAATTGAAGGAAAAAGTAAGAAATAAATTTAATAAAGAAATTTAAAGTTATTAGGGGACTATGGGTAGGGGAGTGTTCACATCACTTCTTTTGAAATCCTTACTTTGAGTATGAAAAAAGTAGCAAAACAATACTTAAATTTAATATCAAATACAAACTTGCTAATCTCAAACTTACTCTACTATATATAAAAATTAATCCATCATTATTAAAAATTACAGAATCACTACACAGCATCTGAAATTTACTTATTTTCAGATTGCTTTCAATCTCAGTTCCTTCCTTGACAAGAAAGTGAGCAATAAACAGCACAGGCTTTAAGTATGGTACTCTAATAAAGTTAAGAGCTGCAGTCTTTTGTATACTTGTTCTTTTAATTTCATTTATTCATTTTTCCACCTTATATCCCATAAGTGATTTTTACTTTCAATCGCAATTGCCACAATTTGCAGGTGTTCTTGAAGGCTGTATTTTACAAGTTTTTGATTGAGGGTGAAAACAGTCTCCTCTATATTAAGCATACCATGAAATCCATAGTATGACTAAAACTATGAACCTATGAGTTTTCCTTTACAGTTGCTAAAATTCACTTCCTTTATTACAAAAACATAGTTGGCTATTTAGCTAGAAAAGCATAGATAAGCATGTGCAATTCACAGATATAACTAATTTTAAATGAGGAAGACAAAAATCTTCCTGTAAACATAGTGTATCTTTCAATTTTTTTACCAGCAAAAAGATGCAAGATTAAATTTTTTGCAAGCTATATTAAAAAAAACAAGTCACTTAAGACAATTTAATTCTTATTTCCTTCTACTTCATCTATCATGTTTTCCTCTTTTCTAAAAATGTACTCCAGCTGTAGCAAAAAGCATGACTTAGATATATCCCATAATGAGCCATAATATGATTTTTAGGGTACCATGAGAGAAAATACCCAACTCTCTATTTGGAGATGTATTTAATGTGTTATAGTTAAGAACTGTGGCTTGAGTTTTAATAGAACCTTTCCACAAACTAGTATGTCAAACAGCAGACAACAGCAGTGGGGTGTATTGATTAATAGTGACAGACTCCCTACAGCAAATCATGTACCTAACACCAGATTTTCAGGGATTTCCCCCCACTTCTGAAAGCAATCCATGTTGTTTATTAATCAGAACACATTGAAACATCTGTACAGAAAGGCTTCCTCATTCTGGGGAGGTAAATAAACTCCCATACCCTGGATTTTAAATTTAAAACTGAGAAGAGGAATGTAAATTTATGTGATCCAACTTACTGAGTTAAATTTTATGCTTCATTCTGTGATAAGGTACAGGTGGACCACTTACCTTAGAGAAAGTAGGTATTTTGTTTTCTCTTGGAATGTGACTCACTACATGTTTTCTTTTCTCTTCTGATCTATACACCCTTATTTCTTCTTCTCCCTTTGCTGTTCTCCATTCTTCCTGCCTACTGAAAAAACAAAAAGGAAATGTTAACTTTAAAGGACATTACTACAACTGAGCGGATCTATTCCAAACCAAGGAATAGACAATCAACATCTGTAATATTCTTTGAACAGTAGTTCCTCTCTTTACAGTTAGCATATGGCTTTAAAATTAGCTTTTTTCGAACAAAGATTTTCATCTTATTGCATTAAGCTATAGCAGTTTATGCTTGACTATGGCAAGTAGGTTTTTTGACTTACTGATTTAAGTACTCACCACAAGAGTTAATTAATAAAAAAATTAAAGTTCCAGTTTGGAAATCAAAATTCATCTCAGGCACCTAGTAGATTAGGTCAGTATTCCAGCCATAAAATACCATATAATGACAGGAATAAAAGGAGTTAAAACATGTAATCTTATGCTACAAGTCAGAAGATATTGAGGCAGCTAGATTCTATTGCCTATACAAATTCAATTACTGTGTCATTCATTACATGGACAATTTTTATTCCCAATCCTTCTGGAATTCCAAGATTTTTCAAGAGATACACAAACAAGTGATTTCAAACTGAAACTGATTTTATAAGACATTTGAGATGATGAAATAGAAAAATACCACACAAATGATGATGTGAATGGCGATAGGAATTCTAAAACTGTTCAATTTACTTAAGTTCACCACAGTAAAATTCTCAGTCTATGTTTACCTGGCCACACCAGAAGACAGTTCAGGCACTACAACCCTGCGACTCCAAGCCACAAGGTCCCGCTCAGTGGCTATTTCACTTCTTGGTGCATTGCTATGCATCTGACGCACACCTTCAATTTGTCCACTGCGCCTTAACCCTATATTTGGCGGGGAATGCACTTCTGAGGTAGAGCTTACAGATCCTAAAAAGTCAAAAAGCAATAGTTCTTGATCTGAAATTCTCAGAGAAGCATTGAAAAACTTGGAATGAAATGGAAAAAAAAACTTTACTTGATCTATTACTTCAAAAGAAATTGTATTAACTGAATATAACTATTTCAGCTGTTTCTACAGTCACCACAACACAGCACAAACAGTTACTGGGCTGCAGCACTCTGTTTAAAAATTCATATTGAAAAGAAGCAGATGTATCAACAATCTGAAGTGAAGCAAATGTTTGCTTCTTTAAAAATACTTCCGAAAATATTTATGCAAAGCTGACTATTGCTACTGCACTCTAGATCTGTGTTGTAGAACAGTGAGCTATCTCACTGAATCACTGTGCTCCTTAAACAGTCTTCTACCTCCAAAAAAAAGGAAGCCTCAACACTAGAAATTAGGAATCAAGCTGTAAAATTTACAGACAAAAAACTGAAATGGTCAAGAGGTTAAAAATAACCAAACCAACCCAAAACAAAACCACACACATACGTGCAAGAGCCTTCAAACATTTACACAGTAGCAAAATATCAACATTTTTCCATATCCTTACACAGACAAGCTATTCTTGGTTACTCTAGTGGATTGCTAACCACAATTTTTTAAGTGTTGAAAACTACTGTGTACTCTAGTGCAAGACACTGAAACATGGAACAACTTTGCGGAGAAACAAGTAGTTCCTTCCACTTGTCTTCCTCCTGTCTCTTTATTTGAAAGAAGTCAGATTTCAAACAACTAGATGGCCAGTTCCAGATTAAACAGCAGGGTAGTTACTTCTAAGGGAATGCAGCTGCTGCAATTCCCTGAGTGAGCAGACAATAACAAAGATAAATCTTGTAATGTTAAGAGCCCCAACATTTTGCAGAAAGGCAAAAAAACAATGGGAAAGCTGTACTATTTTCTACAGCTCTACCTTTCTACTAGTTCAACAAAATGCACAGATCACGGACAATATAAAGGGATTTATGTTTTCCAACCCCCAGCCTCAACACCCGTCTTCCCAGTAATCTACCTCTGCTTATCCGGCTGGTACTACTGGTTCCTGCCTCCCCAGAACGTCTCTGGTCCTGCTCTTGCTGAAGTCTTTGAATCATGCTATCCAACGGACTAACTTCTTGATTTGCTTGCTGACTAAGAACTTGATTCAATCCTGTGAAGTAAAATATACAGGAGAACAACACACAAATGTAAATTTTGAAGAAATTAATGTTACAGACAGCTCATCTAAGTTTTAGCTTTGAAACAAGTACAGTAAATCATCACATGTGTAACTATGGGCTAATGCTTATTTTTCTAACAGCCATTTCTTAAAACAGGACAACTTTTTTTCTTAATATATTTGAGTGCATTATATTTTCTGGAGCAGAGTCAAGACGACCACATTTCACTTCTAATAAAAGGTTAAATTTGATCAAGTGCCAGCAAGTCACAGAAGCTTAATACAATCATTGTTTGTCAGCTCAGTCAATGCAAATTGTTCAAATGCTAGATTAGCCTGCCTCAAATGCATGATAAAACACTTTATAAGCTTCAATGAAAGAACTACATCAAGAAGGTCTAACTGAATTAGAAAATAATTATCTATACTGTAGAATACCAAGCAGTAAAAATGCTTGATTGAGCTCCACATGGACATAACGACCACACAGATCAAGTAACAGTAATTTTCTTTGGTATGTAAAACAGCCAAGAAACCTCGTTTTGGTCTTTTGAATAGAAGATGGGAAACAGTTCCAAAGAAGCGATTACAAGGTGATAATGCTGTTTCTGAGCAGCAAGAAAATACACAGCACGTAAACATGAACAACACAAAACTGTTTTCATACTCACAATGATCACAAAAAACAGTTAGAGAGGTATAGAGAAAAAGATATGGGTTACAGTACTGATTCAAAAAGAAGACGGACACCTCCGCACAGAACAGTGAGATGGTGGAGTGGAATGGTGGGAAGCCCTAGCCAAGAGAAGCAGAACTTGCAAAATTTTGTAATGAGGGATAACAATGTTCAAAGAAACAAGATATAGAAATTATTTTTCCAGCATGATTCCAAAGAAATATCACAGTATAAACTGCACTTTGCAAGATCAAAGACTAGATATTACAGTAATTGTGCTATGAAATGAAGAGCTTTGATTATGTGGCTGCACAGAAGCTGCTATCTCTTTAGAGCACGCAGAAAAAAACATAAATACTTAAGATAGTGCTCACAGGCTTTAAAGGTTATTGAAGTTAACTTCCCTAAAGCAGCAGAACCTTGGAATCATGGAATGAGCTCTGGTATAACCACAGCTGGATGTTTTCTGACTCATGTAAGAGAGACAGATTAATTTGTCGATCTCGTGAGCAGACATACTGTCTACTGAGAACAATGGGAAATTCTACTAATAACCCAAGGATGATCTTAAATAAGGAAACTGCTATCTAAACAAAAGGAATGTTTTTACGTATCTAGCCTGTGAGACAATGCCTTAGCAAGAAATAGCAAGTGGTTTCTTTTTAAATGAAATAATAAAGACACTGGTGTAGACTTGAGTTTTCAAAATGTCTGGTTTAAAGGAGCTTCATGTACATCAAGGCAGTAAATCAAGTATGACTGTCTGAATTTCCCCTACTCTTAAAAGTCCCTACAGAAAACTTGACAAGAAATAAATGGTCAGTGCTCTGAGTGAGACGCATCAAATCCCACAACAAAGCTTCAGAAAGAAAAGGAACTTCCTTAGTGAAAGGGAACATAAAAAATATATAAACACTCTTTAGCTCTGCATATGACTGCATACATTGTTGCTATATTGTAAAAAGGTCAAAAAATGTCTTGTGTGTCTCCATCGTCAGGCTGGTGGATGACTTCCTGCTATTAAAGAAAATGCAATGGAAATCATCTTCCTATAGGCATTCATGTGTCATGCAGACAGATCACTAAATTTAATTTTGTTGAGTCTGTGTGCAGAGTCTGACTTGTTTCAAGATATACTGAAGAATGTGCCCAGGACATTTTCAAATCTGGAGAATTTCACAACGCAGTGGATTCACACTTTAACTGTAACAATGAAGTAAAGTCGCATCCTTCCCTAAAAATCAAATTTTGTTTCAAAGCCAGTAGCTAAGTAGTTCATTCACCAGGAAGGATTTTTTCCTTCTTACCGTTGCTTCTCAGCTAGCATTTCTTCCTGTAATTTTTGAGGAAATATGGAAATCCTCCCCTAAAATCATTTAAATATTCACTGCCTTATAATCCTGAGGTCTACAAATAAGGATAAAGAGGTCTTTTGGTAGAAACACTCTCAGGTGCCCTTCCTGGAATGTCTGACACACCACAGGATTAAGTATCACGAACATGTAAATTACAATTTACAGGAACAGTCAGTTTTCACATATTTTCAAGAATATCCAAATACTTAACAATGCCTATCTTGAAAACATTTGAAGCTACTTTCACCAGTCACTGTTTGCTTATTCATACTAATATCAAACTAGTGACACTTAATAAGTAGACATTGCTTTTCCATCCCTACCCATGTGACACACCTTTAGGCAGTTTCCAACAGCCAGGTACTGGCCCAATATATGCATGTTCTTCCCATGTCATGTGCATGAGAATAAAACTTTCAAGGAACTTCCTAGATTTTGTATCTTTATTAAGTCTTCAGTTCTTTAACCAAATCAGCAAAGCTTAAAATTAATGACTGTCTTCATTCTAAAGAAGAAGAGAATTTTGCTTGTTTCAGATGTCTTCTCATTTTTCTCTTCTCGTAGGTGTTACCTTTTCCAACTGATCTGTGGAAGATCAGTTTATTTCCTAGGTTTTCTAAAGCAGGAAATCTCATCCCAAAGAGATAACTGAGCGCTCACACAGCATTACACATTGTTCCAGTAATGAAACAAACTCCGAGCTAACTGGTGTTGTAGCATCAACTAGTGCCAACTTGATCGATGACAATACTGTAAGTGAAATTGTCACAAGCAATCAGTGCCAAAGACATTGCAATTCTTCCACACTATATGAACTACTATGCCCATAAACGAAGAAAAAGGACAACGTGAAAGTGTAGAATATGGAGGTAACTACATAGACTACTGTTCAGTGAAGTGAAATTTTCCATACCTGAAGATGTCACTCCCATCTGAGGAATAAGCTGCTCCTCCCTGCAGTTCTCACGACCAGGAACTAGTCTTTGATACCTTGCAGGATGAGGGTTGCCATCCACATCAACCAAAAATGGGGGAGGCATAAGGTGTGGAGCCTGCTGTGTCTGTTCATCCAGGACAAAGTTGTTGGCATCACGGATAAGGGGCCGATAATCACTATGAAAGAACATCTGATCTGCTATCTGTAAACAAAGTCATTTTGTAATTTTTTTTAAAGAACCTATTAAAAAAGCATATAGAAGAGAACTGCCAAAAGTATTTTTAACAGTGGTACTTCATGGTCACTTTTTCAAAAAACAGGGGTATAAGCTGATGTGTTTATTTCAGTTTAAAGGGGAAATTTAATGACTCCATTATTATTTTGTTTCCCAGTACTCTTTTCTATATTACATTGAAAGGAGAATAATCCACACGTTTGAGGGTGGGAAGCATTTAAAGAATAGGGGAATGGGGTAATATTTAACTACTTCAAGACATCTGACCAAATACAGCATTAATGTATTAGTTTACAAATTTTCTTCTACAGTCTGAATATATGAATCTATATTCTGATAATAAAAAATTGTGTCACAGACTTATGAGATATGGTGCAGGAGGAAGACTAGGAAAAATATTTATTACATCAGCGCATTGCCAAATATTTTAACACCATCAAAATACATATATATCCTTACTATAATGCTAGATACCAGAAAAAGTTTTAGTAGATAAAATAAAGCTGAGATAAAAATTGAATTTTTCATGCTCCAAGTTTTTTATTTCTGTCCACCTGCTCATAATTTATTTTAGATGACTTTCCACAGACCCTCAAGATTGAGAAATCCTTTTGTCCAAATAAACATAAAAAGATTTATGCTCCATCCCTCACTGGCACATGTATCTCAGTATTATGCAATCAGAAAGATATTGAAGCACAAGGAGAAAAGGAAAAGTGCATAGAAGATAAGCTGATACATATGCTACACATCCCAAGACTACCTACTGGCAAGCAAACCCCATGGGAGCTCAAGTATTCAGCTGAACTTCGAACAAGTGAAAATCAAATCATAAAAGCATCATTCACACAAATTAAGGTTTCTAGTGCAGTATAAAAACAATAAACGATTGACTCAATGCATAGAGATCTCAAAAAAATCTTGTCTTTTAAGCACAGAGAGAAGAATTTTCAAGTTGTCTTAGAACATCCTCTGATTTCTGGAGAGTATACTCTATCATGATCAATCCATAACACAGTTTCCAGTAACTTGTTATGAAGAAATCAGAAAGGTAGAGGTTATAGCAGCTACTCAGAGGTCTGATCTCTCAATGACAAATGTCCCCCGTCCTGGAAGCAAGAAGACCAGGGAAAAAAGATGACAACAGACATTTGTCAATTACAGCATCAGAAAGTGCATCCACACGAAGTGGACTAAAAAAACAAAAGAATTGGGACAAAATCATAGGAATCATGGGATCTAGACCTCACAAAAACTCAGAAAAATAACAACAGGAAGAAATTAGAAAGATACACAGAAAGATGCAATGGAAAAGAACTTACTTCAGAGATTCAAAAGACTACTCCTACAAAATGCATATGGACGAGGTGATATCCCACTGCAGTTAAAAACCGACTGGATGAAATCTTGTTGCCAGATTTTTTGTTAACTTAACAGAGGCCGAATGAGAAAGATAAAAGTGTTTTCATGTGTCTGGCTGACAGAATCAAGGCCTGCTTAATATCTTTGTTTCTTCACCTCACAATAGCTCAATACGATAGAGACAGAGGTCCCCAGGAGGACTTACAATGTCTCCAAAAATCATAATAATGGAAGAATATGTATTACTTACACCTAGTATAAGTCTTCCTACTAAGTGCTTCCCACACTGAGAAAAAAAGAGTTTCCAATGGCAAGGTCATACAAACTGTGAGTTTTATTATGTTGTGACTTGGCTGTACAGTGTCGTCTGCATCCTAGGTTTTGCAAGCAAAGGGAAGACCTGGTGCAAGATCACAAGGGACTTTGTTGCAATTACACTTCTGTGTACCCTATATTGCAATCAAGTATATTAGCGAGAGTAAATAACAATTTTCTACTCTATAAGATAATGTGGCATTTCTTGGAGAACACAGGCTCTGGCCAACTCTCAGATAGAATACCCCTGCTGGAATCCAGGACAATATCTTATCCCGAGAAAAATCAGAAGAATTAGACATTCCAGCAGACAACTAGCTAGAAGTACTAACAATGAGACTTGTATTTTTATATACTATTAGAGATCAAATTCATGACAATAAGATGATACCCCACATCACCACTTGCACACGAGTCTTCTATTCATATAACTTCACAAACCCAGCTTGGGAATGAGCACAAAAACCTTCCACAAGGTCTGAGCTCTACAGATAGACTCTCTTCCAATCACATTCAGAATGCTCAGTTTGTCCAAATGGGCACAGTTACACAAAGATGTTTTCCCCAGTACTGTACCGATCCATCATACGTGAACTGTCAACTTGCAACAAATTGCTGTGGTTTGGGCAGTCTGCAGGAACAAAAGCCTTAGAAAGCTCAGAGATCAGGCTTCCTGGCAAAGTAGTCACAGCACCAAGCCTGCCAGAGTTCAAGAAGCATTTGGACAATGCCCTCAGGCACATGATGCGCTTTGTGTAGAGCTAGGAGTTGGTCTCGATCCTTAGTGGATCCCTTCCAACTCAGAATGTTCTATGATTTAAAATCAACACAATAGTACCTTACATTTTAGAACTGCTAGGCATTCCTGGACTAGTTTCCACCTAATCATGAACCTCTGAAATGCACATGCCCTGTTGACAGTGAACTTGGCTCAACTTTGGTAATGACACACTAAGAAATTTCAGCTGAGATTGGCTCAAGGAACCCCAAACAAGCAGCAAATGTATTTTTTTTCTCCCACAAAAAAATTACTTCACAAAAATAGGTATCATCAAAGAAAAATGCCACAAAAAACCCAACAAACCTCAAACAAAAACCAACTAAACAAACAAAAACCCTACGCCATTCAACCTTCATTGAGGCCAAGATCATACTGCAGGGGAAAGAAAGCCTAGGCACTGGTTCCAGTCGACTAGGAAACGTAGATACTATCTGAACATAACATGAAAATACATAGATGTAGAAAAACAAGAGCTTGTTCTCTCAGTAGAGTTAACACTACCTCAGCTATAATCACTGTCAATTCAAAAATGCAGGAATATAGGACAGGTTACCACACGCCTTTCTTCTGTAAAATTCATTTTCCCAGAGAGATGGAAAACACTTTAAAGGCCAAAAAACACATATCCTACCAGATCATAGTCTGACAAGATGTCTGAAACCCTCGCCAGTATCTGAGGGGAGAAAGACAGAAAAAAAACACCATCTCCAGCACCTACCTACCTGTAGTTACATTTTCCCATAAATCAGGTCAGACAAAAACAGAGGTGATGAAACCACACAAGGAAGACATCAGACACTTCCAAGCTGAGTTTTCTGTGAGTGGAAGACTGAGATAAAAGTGGTAACAAATAAAAGTCCTATTTGCTCCCATTTCTTCAATGATCAAGAATGCCTAGAGTAACACTGGCACAGCAACAGCTATAGAGGATCATTTTAAATCATTCACTAAGTGAAAAATTTTAAACATAATCTTTTCTAAGAAGCTGCACCCTCTTCACCCCAAGAGAACCAAGAGTCTGTAGAATTCAAGCAGGGAAAAGCAATTGTCTTCATTCTTCAAACAGATTTAATCTCTCACAGGTAAATTCTTAAATGGCAGTATAAAGGAAAATTCTGATCTATCACAGCAAAGATGAAAAGACTCACAGTTTCAATTTAATTTCCAGCATTTCGAAGTAGCAGAGGACTACATACTTCCAAAACAACTGGAGAGAAAAAGAAACCTGAAATAATCCATGGACATGGTAAGAAAAATGTTTCTATTACAATAGGCTTTAAAGTTTGGAACAGTAAGAACTCTGAAAGACAAAGAAAACTATCTGATAATCCTGATTTTCCTTGCTTGTGATGTCTCTACTCATTTGTTTCATTTGGAATGGAAGGGGAAATGCACAGATAGTAATAACTGACGGATAGCAACAGCAGCTTAGTACTGGGGACCTCAAATCATAGTTGAGAAACAAGGAGAAAAAATAAATCTCCAAATGCAAATCCTTCTGTAAGGCTACAGAAAGAAATGCAGTAGCTTACAAGCCAAAGATTAAAATTCCTTTTGCTCTCCCTCCCTTCAGGTCCCTCTGCATTGCCGTTTGCCAAAATGCTTTCAAAACCAGTCTGAGTCCAAATATCTAAAGCAGGAGGCAAGATCCAAAGAACAGCACTTCACCAACAGCATTCAAGTGTCAGCTACCAGAAGCAAAGATAAAAATCCTGGAGCAGATAGGTCTATTTAAGTCTTAGCAAAAGGGAGAAGAGACATCTCATTTCTTCCCTGGATGGTAAAAGAAGAACTAAGATCTTGCGGACACTCCAAACCTGAATGGTTCACAGAGCATGTTCCTCCACAAAGAAAAAAAAATAACACCACATATCTTTACAGCCATGAGGGTCTGTGGCAAGACACCCACACTCAGAATACAATGTAGACTATGACATTAGAAAAAAGATATAATATTTTAATCACACTAGTGGTGGAATATTGCTGTGTAAGCACAAAGGCATCCATGATGGTACTTCATTAACAGACATAAAATTGCATCACTAAAACATACAGCACATTTTTTAAAATAATTCTCTCACAGGCTATGCAATATTTAAATACAGATGGCAGGAATTAGTTCTATTACATACCCTTTTTATTTAGGCTTAGTTAAAATACTTCAAGTAAAATGTTTAACTATCATCAGTTCCACTGCAGCTTATTCCCATTATCCATGTGGATCCGTTAGTAGATACTTGTAACCTTGTCACTTAAGAGACTAGACAGTGACTGGTTAATTTTGAATTCTGTTTTTAAATTATTATTATTATATTATTTTGAACTTCCCACATAAACAGTAGCTTAACAGAATGTTTCCATAATTTAAAAAAAGACAGTGAAATAAATGTCATTGTCAACAACAGGCATCCAAAACATCCTATATTAATGGCTCAAAATTGTGTCAAGTCACGCCCTCTTGAAATGAAGCTCTGAAGGAAAGTTTGCACAAATGAATTCAACACAGACAAACATTTTGATTTTCATCTTGCACTGTACCTTGTCATATTTGCTACTGGAACCAAAGCCAAAAATCAGAAGGTGACCGTGAGAATCAGTACATGCAAAATGCTGTCCATCAGGAGAGCACTTGCAGTCAAAAACTGCACCATGTCCTTGTCCTTCAATCTGAAATACATCAACATACAAAATAATTAACAGAAATTAATAATTTTCAATTATGATTCTCAAAACTGTGGTGCTGACATTGAAATTTATTATAAAATCTGTATGACAGTATACTGCTAGATGGAAGTTACTTTAAAACAAAGCTTACTTTTTTAGCTATTCACTTCTCAGTGAATTTTGTAATAATGCTCACAAAAGATTCCAAATTGATAGCAGTAGAAACTGACAGACTTTATCCACAAAGCAGGCACAGTATAGGAAGTGAAAGTAAAAGCTTCCCCTTGAACGTCCTGCTAATGAGCCTAACCAGAGAGCTGGGCCCAGTTCAGGGCTTAGTCACTACACCCTTTCCATCCTGTCTTCTTGCTAAGCTACCCCAGTAGAAGTGGCTGCTGCGGTGTTTCATAACACCTGCCCCCTAGAAAACGCACTGACATAGACAACCCACATTACACAACTTAGCAACTACCTGTTTCTGTAATTCCTACTCCTAATTTATTGGAGTGGGGAAGGAGTAAATTTGTGTAAAAACTCCACCTTTCATAGGAGAACTGCAAAGATTTTAAAAAAGGAATTTTTACCTGATACTCATTTTCTGTTTTCCAGTTCCATTAAGCCAGAACAAATGGGTTTTTGTTTTTCCCTGCAACCTGTCAATCAAGCAGAGGTGACCAATCACCACTCTGAATTTTCACGTCTTCAGCACCTCTTCAGAAAGCCCCTTTCTATTCTCCCCAGCAAAGCACTTTTGCATTTTCTTTAAAGAGACACCAAACAAAATTCTTTCCCTAACTGTGGCAGGTCTATATATTGCCAGGAAAGGGGAAAACAAAACAAAACAAAAACAACGATATTCAGCCTTCAGACAGTAACACTATGCACTTCTGCAGCACCTTCCAGAGGCCATCAGCATTATTTTAAAAAGTTAACAAATCAAGCCTCAAAAACCCTGTGAGGTAGGTACTGTTCTCACTCTCTTACAGGCTGAGACAAAGGCAAGAATTCTAAATCTTTTCCCCACAGTCTTACAACACACCCACACCCCTGCACATCCCCCCAGTGATAGAGGCTGCTACATCTATTGCCAGTGCTTTCAGATACTTGATAAAGGTCTTCCTTACTACAAGTAATTTCCCTAAAAGTCAAATGAGTTTCTGGACTAGCAAAAGAGGAACATAAACCAATGCAAGTTTCATGTTCTATTTTGCCCATTATTCCAGAAGAAATGAACAGAAGTATCTTATAGAAAGAGATGGAAAATAAAAACAGAACTTCAAGCAAGTGACACTAACATCACAACAGTCAGGAATGCAGAATTAATTTAGTCTAAGCAAGATCCAACTACCACAGTAAAGTTACAACTTTATGCTGCTTTTTGTATATAGAAAGCTCACTGTATTAAAGGGAGACAGTTTGGGAAAGCAGGTGGAAAGCAGACAGAATTTCAGCACAATAATAAGCTTTGCAGAAATACAGTTAAAAATTGGAAAAGAAATATTTCATACGTAGAGATTTCTGTTCCCTTACCCTTCCTCCAACAAAGGAAACATCAGTGTCAAGCTTCCTAATGTTCAAGTCCTTCATAAATAAAATTTCAGGGTTCAGCTGAAGTTTTGAATACTTTTTGTTTGACAAGGAAAACAATAGATGTTGTGGGAAGAACTATTTCCTAACCATGGTGAGGGGGAAAATTAGAAACAGAAGGAAAAAATCCAACTATTAAGATGATGGGGTTTTTAATCCTTTCCATCAAGAAATGGTTTGGATGGACCATTTTCAAGAACCTCCTGGAAATTAGAGTGTTAACTGGAAAACAATCCCTTCTTATGTAAAGGAAAAGAATAGTGTTCTATCCGGGGACAAGTACAGTGCAAACAGTTTTAATCCAAACGTGCCCAGAATCTCGTTTTAAAAGTTTCTTTTGGAAAGGGCAACTCTAAGACCTTTCAGTACAACCCTTCAAGTCTGAAGTACAAATACTTGGAAATAAAGATTCTTATAAGAACAAAAACTACTGCTGAAGATAACCTTCCAAGATATAATTACTATTCTAAATTAAAGAACAAAGTCAACCAGAGTGTGCTACCCAGTAGAATTTCTTTTTCAATAAAGCTGTTTCAGGATTAATAACTGACACCTTACAATAGAATTTTTTCCATAATAAAGCTAACACAGACGAGCTGGTCATTTGAAACAGAAACTAAATGTTAGGTTGCAAAAAGGGAAGTTGTAGTAAACCAGTGAAGCTGTTATTTCAGCAAGCTAGATAAAGAATTTCAGCAAGAAGGAAACTGCCTTCCCTTCTCCATCCCTTTTAAATCAAAGATGCAAGAACTACATGAAGACCGTATCCCAAGAAGATATAAAATGCTTATTCTGTCTGGAACCTTCCCCTGTTGAGTATAAGGATATCACTTGTGAAGGGAAGAGACTGTTCACGAGAACAGAAAAAGTACTAGTTAATTAAGAGCTGCCACAGAATCACAGAATTGTTCCGGTTGGAAGAGACCCTTAAGATCATATAGTTCCAACCTCCTGCCATGGGCAGGACTACCTTCTAGACCAGTTTGCTAAGAGCACAATCCAACCTGGCCTTGAACACTTTCAGGGATGGAGAGTCCACAATTTCTCTTGGCAGCATGTTCCAGTGCTTGAGCAAAGGCTGTGTCACAACAAAAGGCTGTGGAGTTGAATGCGTTAAGACACTCCTGGTAGTGAAGCAAGCAGCAAGGATTCTTCAGCTACAAAGAAGGAAGAACCACTGACGCTATACAATGAGGACTAAGTAAAGATTATTTTTATTCTCAGCTCCAAGAATTAAGAGTCCAATTTGTCCATATTTTCACTAGCAAGGAAACATGTGGACATTGGTATGTCCCGAAGGGAGGAATGCGGATGAAATAAGAGAATGAGAAAGGGAAGGCTCTTTTCCTCTCAGTTTTGAGGAAAGCTTATAGTTTGCCCCAAACCAGGAAGAATAGAGCTGGCTGTCTTCAGAAAAATAACTAATTTTTTAATGCCAAGAAAATATAACTCATTCAACCTAACCAGATTTCAAAGGCAAAACATGGTGTGTAAACTTGATTCAAATGACAGTGATTAGTAAGAGAAATGCGGAGTAGGTAAACTTTGTAAGGAAAGGATAACAGTTACTGATTTTGGAAAGACATACAGAGCTAAAAGGATGTTATCACTAAATTTTCTCAAGTCAGGCCTCGCTGTTACTGACTACAGAAAAAATAAGAGCCCTTTGATGAAACGAACATTAGGGAATCATCCACCGAGAACATATTTGGGACAGCATAAATGATATCAACTGAAGCAATTAAAAGCCAACAGGACAAAACGCAACAGAGCATGAACCTAATAAGATTATTAGAAATAACTTACTAACATACTTACTGCCAGAAAAAAAACAATGAAATTCAGTCTACATACAATAACACTACACATTTCTATCATATCTTACAACACAAGTCACCAGCACAGTTTAAAAAAAAAAAAAAAACAGTGAACTGAAGCCTCTACTGGCCTGAGGTAGAATCCATCCTACATGTTAAGGAACCGAAGCAATTAGTTGAAAAACACAGGGGAAAAGATCACTATATTCTTCGCAATGCATCACATATAATGCAGCAACAAAAAGAAAACTGCAATTCTAAACCAGACCAGAAGTGCATCCAGAAAAGAAAGCGCACACATGCTAGACAAATAGACAATGCTAAGAACAAAATCTTCCAAAGCAGTACATATATTTTTTGCTTCCCGTGTTCAAGGTAAGTAAATTCTAAGAGGAACAGCTACAGAGACACTCATCATGATAACACAAAACCTAAGAGCTCAGTTTCTCTATATGAACGCTAAGGAAAAAGGACTATTTTGTATGACTATACTAAAAGACCTTTAGCAGGAAAGGAACTACTATACTAAAAGACCTTAAACAGGATGAGAACTTCTCTACTTATATGCAAAGGAACACGTGACTATTAGTAACAAGCAATATTTAAACTTCAAAACTGAAATTCAGGTTCTAACAATCGCGACAATGGTATGCCAGAACAAATTTCTACAACTAGCAAAAAAAGCAGCACTAATTGTTATTAAAATATACAACCTCCTTTATAAGTGATGAAACTACATCATAACTGCTAAAGTCAAATCAGTCTCCAAGTATCTGGAAGTTCCTTTGCAGGTTTGTGCTCTCCTTTGCTTTAAGGAACAGTCTTCAATCACACCATGTTTCCGTAAGCCAAAAAATATCTACAGACTTTCTGCAAAGTTAAAACAAGTTGCTACTCATTTGGAGGAGTGGAAAGAAGACTTACTTTTTAAGATGGTTTTTAAAAATAAAAATTAAAGAAACCAGCAGATCTTCTACACTGCTTCCAGAGCAATAACAAGAGAAGAAATGGTAGGAAGAAGACTAGAAGTAATTAAATTCAGAGTAATATATTTAGTAAAAATGTTTCTATCTTCCTACCAGCCAAGTCAGTTATTCACTTAGGAATGCCTTATATCTCTTGAAAGATAAATCTGTCAGTTAAAATGTCTGATAGGTCACCCACTCTGTGGATGCCTGAAGTTATACAAAGGCTATATATATAAATTATTTACAGCTTTTGTTGTTGTTGATGTTAGATTTTTCTTAATATACATCCTGCTAACTCAGTACTGGCTTCTTCTATTTGAACTATTAGAGAATTATGCTGGTTTTTGTTCTCCAGAATCTGTTTCTCAGGATGTGCTCTTATGTGCTAAATTGAGAGGTGGGACCTCTCAAAAATTTCAAACCATTTCAATAGGACTTTAGACAAACTGATTCAAAATAATGCATCCATAACCTTACTTACGTCATTCTGTATTTCACATGACTACAGAACCTGACCTAAAAATACAATCCCAAGTAATTCCACTGGAAGTGGAAGACTCTGCGAAGGCCACAACATAAGAAATACTGTTTTCACATCTCTAGTACCCATTGGAAATTACAGTATGTTGTTCATATAAGCAAGAGATGTGCCTTTCTGACATTAGTCCGAAAAAAATCATCTCGTGTGGCAGAAAGTCCACATACACAGCATTCTGCTGAGCTGTTCTAAATGGAACCTGATCTTTCACACTGTTCTTTTGACAAGGACTTCCAATCTTTTGGTATGTCATTTAGCCTAAAACTAATTAAGTAGTTGCTAACAAAGACCTAGGTAGGTCTGACAGGTTTACTGTTTAAAGGAAAGGAAACAAGGTTGTAAGCGATATGCTATTATGGCTTTAGAGTTTGGCAGGTTGCATTGAAAGTAGAAGTAGAACTAGAAAGTAAGAAACCACATCACACAGATCAGTGGAAGATCAGACTTCAGAAGATGGGCCAGGAAAAACTTTAAGATACACAGACACAAGTAGCCATAGCATAGGAACTGCCTGTAATGAAGTGTCCACTTAAAGCTAAAAATAAAGAACAGTCAACAACCAGCTCTCTGAAGGAGTAAGAGCACACAAAAATCCAATTGCAACTCAGTAGTCTCTGCTTGATTGACAACTTGCAGGAAGAAACCCTTTTGACCTGAATCAGTTAATGCGATAACACTGACAGTAAATTCTAAACAAAACAAGGATTAAACTGCACTAAAACATTTAAACAGTCATTAACAAGGAATGTGTGTGTCCAAATTCACAAAAACTAGACGTCATTGCCATTATGAAATACATTCATACCATGACCTCCATGGGGGTTTCTAATATTTCTGATTGATTTATATAAAAACATAAAACATGTAAAGAGGGCAGAAAGACTGGGCAAGGAGACACCCAACACATCACTGCATCCAGACAGTCTGATTCTTCAACTGTACTGCAGACTCTCCATTAATAGGATCAAAATCACACCCTCTACAATTTCCATTGTAGAAATCAGGAAAACTCCTGTAGATTGCTTCACCTTGACCTTTTTATGGTCAAGTTCTGTACATGACAATTTCTGTCACTGCTTATGCTAATAGCTCCAAATCGATATACAACATATCCAAAGCTCTCAAAAGCTAACAAAATGTTTCTATTAAAATTTTTCAAAAGATACATTGTTTAAAAGTTGGAGAAAATGTATAAGCTTAAAAAAGAATCATGCAAACCAACTACCATACATTCTAAAAAGTAATTAAGGACTTGGAAAGAAATGCATGGAACCAGGAATAGCACCAGACAACTTTACATTAGACAATCAGTTAGCTACAGACTTGGGGACAAAACACTTGGACATTATCTTCAGCAATCTTATTCTTATTCCTCAATGTCTGTGTTGCCATAGCTTTCAACCTTAACATCACTGTGTGAGACGATTTTAGGGTTGAGGGTTTTTTGTTTTGGTTGTTTCATATATAATATATATTTAATAAATATTAAAAATTATCTGCATTTACACATTTTACTTGTATCTGTCTATGAAAAGGCATATATTCACCATGGTAACTGCACATAGTGAATGTAAAACAAAATTAGCATGAATGTACTCACTTGCTTCAAAGCTTTCTCACTGGATGCATGGCAATACACATTTTCAGTTTCAAAACAAGTTTAATGTTTTAAATACAATTATTGCTATGTTAAATCATGTATCGCCCCATTTCCTGATTTTATGCCAGCATTTTCAAGTATAATCTGTTTCACTACTACATCATTCGAAATAAAAGCAGCATTTAGAGCCATACAACTATTATCATCACATAACCAGATAAGCATGACCTTACAAGGTAGTATAGTAGTATCTGCTTGCTGATTCTACTGCTCCAATTGTTTTCAAAGGCAATCAAATGAAATAAAGGAATTTCAGAGATCACCTTCAAAACAACCTTATCAAATCCACTTTTTGTTTCTTCAGCCCAAGGCTTCTCAACAAAGAAGCAACCTGAAAAATAAAACTAAGGACCAATACAAGTCAGGGTTTTTTTCTTTACTATAGCACAGTCCTAAGAGCTTGGGTCTTAGCTTCAAGATTGGCCAGGAAACCAAGAGACCTAAAAATAAGTTTGTGAGCATTCACAAACAAGTTATATTCTCTTGATCATATGAAAGCATTACATACTTCACTGCATAAGAAGTTAGAACACAGTCAAATGAAAGCTACTCCAGTAGAGCTAAAAGTAAATAAGGTTTTAATGAGTAGTCCTGCACCATTCCAAGATCCTTCCAACATACCTTTTCTTCTACCTAACTTTTGCAGTGGTAACTGTTAGAAATATAGTCATGTTGTAACCCTTCAAGTGAGAAAGCAGATGCTGGAGTCTTATCTTCTCAAATACACACACAGAGATCTCCCAGTGAAATAAACTTTTGTTCTTCACAAACACTATTTCAGGAACAACCAGACATAACCACTACAGCTTTTCAAAAACGTCTAGCTAAATTTATTTACACAACTGTCTCACTTCATGTACCTGACATTGATGTATAGAGATTAAAAATTTAATTTACAATTAATTGATTTTTAAAGTAACAATATATAATCCTTTCTCTAAAAATTAAATAGCGCTGACAGAGGCATTATGTATGTTTGTTTGAAACCTGCATAAACAAGCTGTGGCAAATTTTCCCCTTTGGGGTATTTTCTCTTGAATTTGTGGTAAAACAATTACTTTAAGTCAGTCATGCAAAATACCTGGTCTTCAGGTCTTGCTAAGAAAGCCTGACCAGCTTTCTCAATCACAGCTCTGTATTTTCATCTTTCTGGTAACAAGCATTCAACCATCAAATTTGAGACTACATTAGATAAGCCAACCCAAGCTACGAGTCAAGTTGGTAAGACAGGATAAGACATTCAATTTTTACAATTTTATAGTTGAAAGTAGAAGATGTTTGTATTTTATAACTCTATAGCTAAAAAGTTTGCAGAGTCATTAACAATTTTACCCTGCTGCAAAGCTCTGAGCTTTTTTTTATTTGGTTTGGGTTTTTTGTTGGCTTGGGTTTTTTTTCCTAAGGATTACTAACTTCTGCAGTACTTTCCTAGCTCCAGCCAAAAACATAAGCAAAAAATCAGCCTCCAAGTTTGTTAACTCTGATAAAGTAGCTTGTACCTGTTGCACTGTATGTTCAACACTAGTTTATAATAAAGTTATTTAAAGAGTTTTTCAGTACCAAGAACTTTAGAGTTGCTATTCCCTATTAATACCGTTGTTAAAGAGAATGACAACATTTAAGTTTTGATGTGGCAACCCAATGCCAAGTCATATAACTTCATCTTGCTGAAAGGATCCATAACTATTTACTTAAGGTTGCAGTAAGATGTTCTTTCATCCTTTCAGAAATAAGTTTCCTCCCCATTTCTCTGTTAGCTGTCATGATTTTAATTGAGAAGAAAAAAATTCCAGAAAAGAAACATATCTGTGTTAATGCAGTTAAACACAGATTTTATCCTAAAATTTTAAGTAATTTGCTTCTGGGCTGACAGAAATTTTAAATGAAGTTGAAAAAAATAATGTGCTGCTAAATTTATATGAAAATTGGAACTGCAAAAACTTTAACTTATTAGAAAATTATCACTTTTCAATTCATCTGCTTACATTGTACCTGTTTTAATGCAAGTTTTTTAACACATGTGGCAGAAACTATGCTCATCACACTAACCAAATCTTTGAACAAGCTTTTAAACCTTTTTTTAAAAATACACACAAAAGTGTGTAAATCCTTACTTTGTTTAAAAAATGTTCATATTTAAGGTGTAGGTTTCATACTCTGTTGAAAATCAATAAACATATTGTAAAGAACACATGCAAATCACAAGAAGTCACAAGCTTTCTAGTTCTGGATACAATGTCTATTTACATAAAATTCAACTAACACATTTTAAATGAAAGTGTGGGACTATTCATCATGAGCTTCCAACAGAAGATTGCCTAGAAACAAAGAAAACAGCTAAGATTCTGATAGAGAGATTTCTGATAGAGGAAAATAAGCCCCAGTTTGAAAAAAAAAAATTTTTAATCACCAAGCTTTTTTTAAGGACCTGTAAGAAGCCTCATGCTACCTTACACCCACTACAGCTATCAAAGACATTGTCTTTCCAGGTCTCAAAGAGCATGTCTTAGCTCCAGGATCAGAGTTTTTCATAAACAGCCAAGAAATGGAACTGTGGCCTGTATCTTCTCCAGTAGGAATGCAACAGGCAGGTCAGCCTGCCTCTCAGGCTTCGCAATTTTAAAGGTTTATTTTGTTTTATTTCTTTTTTCTGACCATTTCCATAACAGTGGGACAGAGGGCATAAGAATGACAAACACCAATTCAAGCACTAAGAGTTACACTGCTATTTTTGAACCACCAGTATGGTTTCCAGGGCAAGCAGCATTTACTAAGTGGAGAGTAAGCATTTACACAGAGGAGAACAGTAGTGTTTTTGGGGGAGATTAAAGCTTTTCTTTCACAAATATAACTGAGTTACTTGTCATTTCAAAGGAAGATGAAGGTGGGAAAGGGGAAGAGCGGGTTCGGTTAGGATTTCTTCTTTTTCTTCTTCCTCCTCCAAAAGAATCAGAAGGTTGCTTCAAATGACAGATTTAGAGTTCAAATTCTAATGCATTTCTGAAACATACCCTTGGTATTTCTATACGCTCTCATGAAACGTGCTTTGGCATTTAGAAAAAGACTCATCATACAATTCTCAACATTTAGAGAGATATATACTGTGATGTGTAAGTGTCGAAGGCTAAGGTGGCTTAGCCTTCCAGCAAGTCAGATAGTCACAAAGGCAGGAGGATTTTGAAGTACTCAGATCTGTGAATTTAATACCAAATTGTAAAAATATTCTTTTTGTATCAGTATTTCAAAGCATTCCTCACAATATGATGAAAGAACTAAGGCCATCTCAGCCCCAAGTTCCAAGCGAGTTCCAGAACTACCACCTAGAGCGTGTTAAGAGCGTGTTAGACACACGTGTTAGCGTGTGTCTAACACACGACAGCGCTCAGAAAGATTCTGTTAGTGCTAAGGTAATGTAACAAGGATCAGTCCAAATGAACACTTCACAACTCAGAACACATTAAGATTACAAATAAGCAAAAGGCGGACCTTGACAGGTTGTCAGACACACAGGAGGCACCCAAGGCACACATTACGTCAGACATAAGAAGGCTGACTGCTAGCTACAGCTGAGCCTGACTTCTCAAAGAAGCGACTCACATGGAGAGTCAATCGAGTAAGACAGAAGGACAACACCTAGTCATGAAAGATCTTTTGTTGTCAGTTTTCTTTGGGTATTTTTTTAAACTGTCCAGGAGAATAATTTTTTCTTTAAAGGCTTCAGTATTCCTACTTGATTCATTTCTACATTACACAAAGATTTGTTAAACATCACAAGGCTAGTCTTTATCAATTAAAACACAGGCTTTCTGTTTCAGTAACTGCAATGCCTACCTACAGAATCTGCCTAGTCAGATATCAGATTCAGACAAAGCAATGACATTCAAAGATACAGTAAGAATTCCAATATTCCACAGTGACAAAAATTGTAAAAATGCCTGCTTTCCCCTAATCTTCCCTTCTTGCTGATGAAATACAGTCTTCATACTCTCAAAAACATACTTTTAAGGAACAGGAGTCACCATATGTTCCTGAAACTGTTCACAAAGCTATGCTATAAATGAAATTATTTTAAAAAAAAAACAAAATTAACACCCACCAAAAACACCCCAGGCAAACAAAAAAAAACAAAGAGAAAGAACTGAACTACAGGCCTGTACATATCCTAAAATCTTTCAGGAAACTTCTTCTAATATTCTTTTACAGGACAGCCAACTCACGGGACAAGAACTATCAGCTTTATCACAGGTGAAACCTATAGTCCAAAAAATAACAATCAAGGGCAGCACCATAACATCACAATCTACTTAGGGTCAGACTCAAGCAACACCAATACTTAACGTCTAAATTGCAACACCAACAAAAACCCATGCATCCACCTAACATTAGCAGACATCTCCATTTAGATTTGAAATATTAAGTCCCTGTGGTTTTCTTTTTTTGCCTTCATATGTTCTCAGCATTGAGAAACTTCTGCCTGAAGCCTAAGGGCTAATCTGTAGCACATACTATCCAAGTGGCAACCCTGGCATTCCTAAAAAACCAACAGTGTCAGATCTATTAGGAAGTAACTTAGTGGGAACACCTGAAAGAAAACAAATGCTATGACAAGAACTGAGTGGTGTATACCTTCTGTTTAGGACCTGACAGAACACTAATCCTGCATATACAAAAGCTTGCCTAAAGGCAAAGAATTTCTACCACTTTCTAATTTACCTAGAACATGATTTGTATACCCAAGAAAACTAGCCAGTGCCTAACCACAGGCTACAGAGTCACATCTCTCCATAGTGGCACAACTTGGGAAAATTGGGAAGAAGTCCTATCTAGGGCATTTATAGCCAAGATGCTCTCCTGAGTAAGTGGCAGACATCGAATTGAGTGCTTTACTACTGAGGATAGAACAGAATCTAGGTCTTCTGTTTCCCAACTCTAACAGCTAAAGTAATCCCAAAAAATGAGTGCCACTTGCTCCTGTAGACTCACTTATGAAAGCAAGGTCCTCCCTCAGTTGCTGGAAAAGTGTCTTACCACACACGGGATCCAGATGCCTCATTGCAGCTTTCAGTAAGGAACCGCATGTCAAATACATCTTTATGTACATTATCATGTAGTTGCTTTTACCAGACAGCCCACTATTCAGTATTTTTTCCCCTGGATCATCCACTAAGACACCTACATCTCATACACTCTTCAGCAAAATGAACTACAATTTAAACATATACAAGAGTCTGTGCTGTTCTTCTGTAGCAACAACACTATTTTTGTGAAATACATAAGCTCTGAAATAGTTGGAGCCACTTAAAGGAACCACTTAAGATTTATTACCCTGTTTCTTCAGAATGCTTCTTTGTACCTGGGAAATACAGCAGATGAAACTGCCCTAATATTACACCAAGAACACATTCTTCATTAGCAGCTGTATTAAGTCAGGACTGGTGTAATATGACATAGGCCAAAAACCAAATACCTGTATTTGCACATGCAATTTAAAACCATCTCAGGACTTACTTGCTGAATCTCAAAATTGCCTAAAACATTTTAACCATCTCACACTCTTGATATTTCTATGGCAAATTTCACTCTCTGGCATAGTGAATACACTCCCTGAGTGTAGCTGACTCAAGTCACTGAATTAAACCAGTTCTGAATGTCCATGGACTCCATCACCAAGTTATGCAATACTTACACAACTAGATCAAATGAAATGAAGACTACAGGTGAAAATATGAAATACATAAAGCATATATACGTACTGAGAGTGTGACAGTTACTTATGGGACTGAGATTACTATTAATGATAAAGACCAAAATCTGGCAAACAGACCAAAGATGCTACAAATTAACCATAATTGTGACAACTGATTTAACAGCAAACCTTCAGTTTAAAAACCTGGGAAAGAATGTTCTGCAAGACCACCAGAGTCACCTAGTGGGACCAAATTGCAACCAGCAAGAAACAAATAAATGGAGGAATCAAAGTTTAAGTTAAATACAAAACAAAAAGTATATTTGGTTACTATGGTTTTCTTTGCAATTTCATATGCACTGACTGGATAAAAGAATTAAGTTTCAAACTGATTGACATTGCTTGCATCCCTTGATTTTTTAAATTTTTTTTTTAATGTTGACAATGAAGGCATTTGGGGCAGGGTGGAAAGCAATTAAAAAATACCCAACTCTACTTTAGGGATTTGCCACAAGGCTTTAGATCTACAAAGCAATCCATCTAGGATAGAAATATCTGACTGGACTAATATTAAGCCAGCAGTCATCTATGATTTTGCTAATTCAATCAACTTCCCCAAGGTCTGCAACATCTTTTAAGGAACTCTTGATATGACAAAGCCATCAAGAGCTAATTCTGGTACCACAGACCAGGCAATGATAATGAGAGATTCTTGAACTGTAAAACAGACATCTTATGCCATTTAACTCTTAGGTTTGGTTGCTCCAGATGATGTTGCCTGTCTGATCCAAAAGAACCCAATCTGTAAAAATTTTCCATCCCCTAAACAAAAATACAATTTTCTTTTTTTTTAAGAAGTATGAGATGACATATTGAGCAAGGCAGTGAAGGTAACAGCACTTGTCAGAATAATTTAGTACTGGCTAATCTATTGATGTTCCCAGCTGATTTGCCATTTAGGAAATGGAGAAGACTGGCAGCTCTGTGTGAATTCCTGCCCTCTCGTAGTAAACCGGGACACTTAACCTTTGCAGGTCTGCAGAGGTGACTGCACAATGTCCTCTGCCTGACACTCATCACGTAAGAAAACCTCTAATGTCCACACATGCCTTTTGAAGCATCGAACACAGAAGACTGGCTGGTGAAATATTCAGTCCATAGAGAGATGCCTCTCTTGCATCCCTGGCTCATACAATGTAATTCCTTGGTTTGAGACAAACAGATTGCCAGATGTACAATTCCCCTCACCTCACACAGCAGGCAGACTTTCTCATATTAGTTTCAAGCATAAAGCACAGATTACTAGCTGCTGAGACTTTCTGATTGTCTACAAATTTCCCTGACTCCAAAGACCTTAAAATGTATGGACTACTATCCTTTTTAGGTGTTTATGTTGCATTGTACTCTTGAAACAAATATTTCCGTCTTTTGGGGGCTGCCTAACATCACACGGACTTGGAATTTAGGTTCTGATAGCTCTTAAATGGACTTTGCTTAAAAAGAGCAGATGAGCTCAGACTCTTCTGACCTAAACTCCATGAGAACCGTCACACACCCATTGTAAGTAGAATTGGAAATACAAGCTAATCATGCAATGAGAACATACACCTCAACTGGCAACAGTGAATAGCACCAAGCAACAATGATGTGTGCTCATAGCTTCAATATGATTGTCTTGATCCTCAGTTACAGAAATCACTGCAGAGAGAACGATATTCAACCTAGGTCAGTGCCGAAGGAATCTAGGTTGCACTCTCTCTGATTAAGCTTGGCTGAATTTTCTCAGAGACTTTATGAACTCTACTGTACTGCACATCTCAAAACCTTTCTTTGGGTTCAGTGACCTTCCTGGCTTGAGGTCATTTCTAAATGTCTCTTATCATTTTCTGAATATATCTATGGTAGGTCTCTTCTTCAGATGATCTTCTTTATGCTGGTCTCCAAGACTGCCATTCCACTACATTGATTGCCTATTTGCCTCCTCTTGCCTCCTCTCAGCATTCCAAATGATTATGGATATTCTACAAAGGCTTTTGTAATTTTCTCCATGAAACAAAGCCTGAATTGCACAATACATCATTACCTTTTTGAGGAAAAAGATATGTACAAAGACCCATTTAATATCAAGAAATAGATGAAAATACCTATTGTATCCATCTTGCAGGAGAATTAGTTTAGTGCAGAACAGACCAAATTTGAAACCTGCATGTGGAGGACCTCTACACAGAAAGGCTGACAGTATTCTGTCCAATGGGCCAAGGCAGCACACAACATTGTATGAGATCAGGAGACTCCTGAAGAGCTTTAGCCAGATTAAGAATTAGTAATGCAAAAATAAACCAAGTTCCACCTTGGCTCCCCAGGCAGGAAACAGAGCACTAAAGGAGGGTCTTTGTCACCCTGTCTCTCACACATGATCTCTGACAATGTAACTAACACTCCAATTTTGTGTGGATCAAGCATATAAAAAGAAAACACTATGAAATACAGCCAAAGAAACAACTTCTAACATTTTACTCAAAGATTTACTCTTTGCCTCACTGAACTGAAAAAGAATTTCTCTTGACTTCACCAGATGCAGGATCTTGCTGTATACATATATCATACTTCAAGATGGCCTACATAAGAATGTACTAAAAGCAAAAAGTTTAGACTGGTTGCTTTGGCATATCTGTATAAAGCACAATAATTACCATGTTGAAGTAAGACCGGATTTTGACCCCTCTTGCCAAATCCCAAACTATGACATTTCCATCATGTCCAGCAGAGAAGAGCACTCTTGGATCAAACGGATGAGGTTCAAGCACAAACACTTCATCTTCATGTCCCTGAAAATAAAGACACGGCAGAATGAAAAAGAGTATTGTCTGAAATACTTACCCAAGGATTCAATATGGTAACACTAGCAGCTGCCACATTAATCTATGAAAATGCCCAGCAAAAACTACTTTGACCACACTTTTTTTTGTAGCAGTGCATTACACTCTTTCTTTTCCAGTTACAGTTTTAGCTTCCTAAGTAGTATGTCAAGTATGTCACCTTCACAAGCATGTCCCAGTACTTTCACCAGGATTTTAAAGATTAGTGTCCCCAACATTTGGTATTTGGGGGTCTTTAATAGTCGACAGATTTCCATTTTTTTCAGCAGAGTATCAGCTGGAAATTTAATTTAAATGCACAAAGAATGAAATATATACCTTAGAGAACAACATCTTCAAAACTAATGCTATATGTTAAAGCTTTGCACTAAGTATTTCCATCTCTATATTAAGTTACCTAGAGTTACCCATTTTCTCAGTTACAAAAGAAGTGTCAGACATTAGTAAACCTGTTGATTTATTCTAGTTAGAAGACTGATTTTTTTGTACTCATGGAATGATTAGGTTGCAGAAGTGTCTCTGTTTAAACAGGGCAAATTTATCCATTAACAGTATTTCAAAATATCACATTAAATAGATTAAAAAACCAACTGTTTCCTTCTCTCCTTCAAGATAGAACGGCAGTAAAAAAAAATCCAAAACCCAAAATGTCCAAAATTAAGTTTCAGACATCTTGAACAGCAATGGTTATTTGCAACTTTAAGGTCTTATTTTCTAACAAGCAGCTGATAGACATCTCTATTACATTTTAATTATCTGGAAACATTTGTCAAGGTAGTTTTCAGAGAGGAAAAAACATATAAGGAGGAATGTTTATAATGTATAAATAAATTTTGCCTTCAAGATTGATAAACCAAGATGGTACACCTTACCATGAGAATGTGAATGAGCTGGCCAGTGAAAGAATTCCAAACTTTCAGAGTCATGTTATTAACTGCAGTTATTACAGAGTTGTCATGGCGGTCCCATGCCACCATGGTCACTTTCAGCTTTGTGATTTTATCTTCAACTCCTTGCAAACTTTGTCTAAAACAATAGAGTAAAAAATTTCAGTGTAATCCTACTTTGCCTAAATAGTTTAACGCTACTAACATGTGAAAACACTTCTGTATTTTGCTGTATTTGCAAGAATATTTCTTCAAGAAACCAAAGAAATTAAAGATGTTTTCTAAAATGTAGCACATATAATCACAAAGAATCGTACATGCTTAAACAATGACTACAGGATCTTCCAGAAAATGCCCTCTGATACATGACCTAACTTATTTAAATTTGATAGCTACAGTATTTGTTGTAACATCTAAAGAATAAAAATCCAAATTAGTCAACCAAGGAACAGTAAATTGTCCTGAAGAATATTTGTGATAAGTAGTTCTTATTACTACACCTTTAAATTATCTAAATTTTCAGACAATATTTAGTACTACACCACTACCCTGAATTCATTCTACTAATCGTAATAATGGCACTTAATCTTGCATGAAACCCAAACAACAGTAATCTATAATTAATCTATCAGAATACTCAAAAATTACATTTTTGGCAGTGTGGTTTAAAGACTAATCACCCTTGAATTCTCTAGCACATTTATTTCTACGAAAACATCAACCAAACTCAACAACAGCATGTTACCACTAAGTAGGCAGACAAAATACAGAATCTTCCATATAGTAAGCACACCACCACATTGGACAATAGTTTGTATTGTAAAACTCAATAATAGAAAATGTGGTTATAGCCAAATTCCCTTCTAGATTCAGTGCAGAACCCAGGAGGCTTTATATGCTGAATTCACTCTTTCCTTTCAGTGCAGCGATTTCATTTTCTTTGATAAAACTGTTCTCATGCAGAAAAGATCAAATTTGAAACTGCTCTTATTCCTCTAGTCACAAGGATAAAACAGAATTCTGCTATAGGTGCTTTACTAAAATGAGCAGTTCCATTTCTCAGATAAGGTCAGCATTTATGGCCACAAGGAAGAAGAATCCATTCTTCTTTTGCGCAGAATCAGTTAAAATTGAGAATCTGTACTGAGACTAACTCAGTCTGTTATCGAAGTACCAGTGTTTTATACACTCTTGTCCAATAGTTTGATACCTATGTTTTGCTGCATCTGTCCATAATTTGCAAGATACTGTCTGATCTAAAATCTAACTAAATTACAGCTTATTTAGCCTTCTCTTCCAGTCCTCTCTTGGTTTTTCAGATATCTTTCCACAGATTACTCCTGAAACAGTTATAGGTTTTTTCTACTAAATATCCTTCAAAATACTCAGTATGAACAGTAAGGAGAAAAAGGTTTATCCCTTAAACCTGTTATGAATATTTTTAATTTATGTCAACTGAAAAACATCTTCATGCCAAAATAAAAAGGTGCAAGCCACAATTCCTACTATGTCATTCTCCATCTTCAAGCCTCTTTTTTTCCTTGTTCTAGTGTAAAGAAGTTTCCCATACCTACAAATTCTTGCAAACTCTCAGACTGTTTTAACAAATTACAGAGACAGAAATTTCTTTGCTCTGGCATGTTGCATGAAAAGTACACAATACTTCTTTTCTGGGCATGTAGGTTCCATAATATCTGTAAATATTACTAAAATGCAATCAGTCTCAAGAAGAGATCTGACCTGGTTTTCTTGCTCCAGAAATAAATGTCTACGTAAAAAGCCATATAAATTTGACTTCCAATAGCTTTTGATTTTATTTTATTCTTTTAATCTAATCAAAATACTAGTGGCACTATTATCACGACAAGCTAATTTCCACAGCTGAATATGTAGTCAAATATTTATTTTCAGTGGATTTCAAGAGCTAGATAAGCATACTGCGCATTTAAGCAATAATAATTTAAGCCTCCCTTTTTTCTTTTCTCTCACTGTCTTTTTAAAAATTTTTTTAGTAAGTCAGCAAATTATATCAAAGGTCCTCAAGAATCTATGTGATAGCAGAACATTTTACATCACTTACCCTGCTGGGCGAGTAGCCATATCTAACAAAATGCTTTTCCATTCCCTTCGCTTAAATTGCCAGATTCGTGCTGTTCCATCACGGCTTCCACTCACAAATCTAACAAAAGCAGGAAAAAGTTACTCAGAGATCAAAGGCAGATCTGCACAGAAAAGACACCTGAAAATTAAAGTCCCAGAATTTAGAACTCAAAAATGGAAACTATGAGTTAAGAAGTCCAAACAGTGTCAGAATGCTGTACAAGTGGTTTGAGGTTAAAAACACTTCCCATATAGACAAAAAAATTGAAGGCCTCCAAAAAGTCAAACCTGGTTTCCTATCCTGAGCCCCTTCCAAACTAACCATGTTAGTTAGTTAACTAACTAACCTCCAAAGTTCCATGACCTTTGGTGCACCTTGCGGAGTTATGATACTGCACTGGCACAGGGACACCATAACCCAATGAACACTGCAAGGAGCTGACCCTATCACACTCGGTCAAGAGGAGAGCCCTGCTAGCAGAAGTACAGGCATGATCTAAAACAAAACCTATGCCCAATAAGTTAGCATTATATACTGAGCAAGTACTAGGATATTTATATGAAGAAGCGTTTCCCAGCTTCTCTCCCACTCTTTTCTTTTAGAGGTTCAGGGGTAGGAGGAGGAGAAAGAGGTGGGTGAAGCTTGGTTTACAACTATTTGTATCATGATAAAAGTGTACATTAGAACATCAAATAAGTGAAAGAGTCAGATACTTCATAATAAACCAAACTGTTTTCTTTAGCATCCTTCATATCCAACATCCAGAACTTAAAGTGAAACATTACAAAGAGAATTAGGCTAGCTAAACAAAACATTGTTAGATCCAGTTTGATAATTTTTCTGTATCCAGCTGTCACTTAAGCGAAAAAAGGTTTACACATTCAAATATATCTAAAAGTAAATGTATTTGATACATGAATATATACACACACACATTTCTTAGGAAGAAGTTTCAAGTATTTTTATAATTTTAGCAAATTCAAAATACTTGAAGCCTTACAATGAAAACAACTGTGAAATTAAGGAGAACCATTAAAAAGAAACAGTGAGACTCCAATAGCTATAGATTATTTTACTGGATGAAACTCAAAACAAAGCTTTGTTTTAACAACTACCTCTGGAAACTGGTATTAACAAATGTCTACAAGGTCAGAAAGCTAGCTCTGAATAGTGTGCTTACCTGCTACTACTATTAGAAAACTGAATGCTGTCAACTTTGTCCTATATAAAAAAAGAGCAGAAAAAGAAAAAAGAAATCAAATTTCTCCAAATTACCCCGTTATCCAAATTATTACTTTAATCAAGTACATATGTAATTTTAAAAAATGTATTTACAGTATGAAACTCCAACTCTGATATCTTCTCTGGCTGACCTGATCCAAAGAAATAAACCCTAATGATGTGATCTGTACTCCCAGTGGCCAAAAACATTCCACCTGAGAAAAACAAACAGATAAGACTTTAAAAAAAAGGTAATCTACTGTTATTATAGTATTTTCAAAGGGATGTAACATCAAATATTTCAATTTATTCTCTGAAATGTATAGCTGTATCTAATTTCAACTATGCCTGAAACTGACCTTTAAGTCAAAACATGATTTAGAAACTCCAAAGTTTAACTGGAGTTGAATTACCTCACATTTGCTGTCAGTAAATATGCATCAGCAGACGTATCCAAAAGATTAGTTAACTAGAGTAATTTGCTTGCAACTAAGCCCTTAGAAGCCTCCCTCTTAATAAAAATCAAATGGCACTAGAACTCCAGTACATTTTGATATTTTATCCAATTATTTATGTAGCATTCTTCAGTTGCCAGCTCCAGAATTAATGAAATCCAGACCGTAAGAACTCTGTAATCAGCACCTTCTTGTACAAATCCCCATATATTACACCTCAGATAAAGCCAACTCTCCTAATTATTCTAAGAAAAAGGTATATATCTATCCTGTTCTGTCTTGCAGTCACAAGAGACTTAAAACATCTCATGTTTAACTAAGAATTTCTCTTGCAGTAAGTATTAACGCATAAATTCTGAATTTCTATTTTAAATATTTGGGATTTTTTATAGCCACTTTAACTCAAATCCATCTTATTAAAAAGAAATATGCTACAGTAACTGTACTCTACTTTATTTTACTCATCAAATAACTTCTTATACTGTTTCAAGGAGAGGAGGAAAAAAAAGGTCTTTTACCAGCACTAAAAGAAGAACAGATCATTTGGACTCCAGGCCGAGGACGTTCTGTAAACTTCGTTGGCCTTGGACTACAAACAAAAGAAAACCAGTTAAATAATTTCCTAATAGGGTTTCAAAAAACAAGTCAGTATCTTAGAAATAAAGAACAGAAGGATAAAATTAAATATGAAGGAACAGATGGCTGCCCATTTATAAACAATTTTGTGTGACTATGCTTTATGATCTGATCTTTAGGAAAAAGACATCCAGATGGACTAAGTAACCCATGCATCAAGGAGAGTTGTAACCCAGCTTAAATCCCACTCCCTTCTATCCTATGATATTGCTATACAAAACACTCTCCTGAAGTTATCAGCAAAGCAGAACAGAGCCAGTTGCCTACAATGTTCCGTTTTAAACCACCGGGTGTACTGGTTTTCTCCTGTGGTATATGCTTGCTTTTACAAGAGAGAAACAGAGATGGGTGCTCTTGATAGACAAGGATATCAAAGAAATTTAAATAAATTTGGAGTTTTCCGCAGGATTAGAATATAAGAGTTTATTCAAATGACATATATTCCTTGTTGGCTAGTTTCAAATAGTACCCAAAATGTGAGGACAATGGTTAGAAGTCTGTAAGGGATTTTACTTTATGCCCCTCACTTTTCTCTAGGCATTTCAGAATGTGATGTGCAAGCAAAACTAAAGCTTCAGTGGATCTGGCTCTTTAAGGGTGTGTAAAACCAAAACAAATCAGATCAAGTTCTTCAGTCATTATTTCAATTCTGTTCATGGATTACAGCAACCTCAAACCAGTAGGTGGTCTTGCATAGTATGCCATCTGCAATCTTCCCTCAAAGAATTAACTTATGACAGAACAGCAGCACTACACCCACGTGTGTCATCACTAAAGATTTGCTCTAACATAAAAATGCATATTCAGAACTTATCCAAAATGTTCTCTTTTAAAAGTAGAATGGCCTGTATAATTCATTTCACCTGAAGACAGATGCATAAGAAATCTTTCTACACTAATCAGTTATTGCTATCTCAAAGAAAGTACTAAGTGTTAAACCTTGGTGATGTTTATGTATAAAACAAAGTAATAAACATCAGCAATAACAGTTAAGAAATCTTTCTGCAAATTATCCATTCAGTATAGGCTGTTTCTGTGACCTTTCCTGCAGGAGTTTTAAGGTAACTCCCTGCAGATTTGTGACAAGGAAACTTCACAAGATACACTAAACAGGACAAAGATCTTTTCTACAAAACAGTTGAAACCCTCCTTAACTGAGATAGGAACAAGAATTATCAGACAATTCAATATGCAGTTTACATAATTTGGAACAAATGTAAATAGATAAGTAGGCTGTTGTTTTCTTCCACTGTTGTTTGTGAACTCTACCTTTGGAGTTAGGACACCTGCAAAATAGAGCAAGTATGCACTTACTAGACTAGTTCAGATAACCAATTTAAATTCTCAAACTTATGTCTCTCTAATGTGTGCTATTTTAGGCATTAGGAGACAAGGGATTACAGCACTCTTCTACAATAAAGGAGACTGCAAAATGAGTTGGGCTATCAGTATTTTTGTGAAGCATGGAAAGGGGACAAAAGCTGGTTCCATCCAGGACAGTATTTCACTTTACATATATTTTCAGTGCATTTATTAAGTGTTTTATTAGTTTATTAATCTAAAGTTCTGCAGACTAGCCTAACTCTGGTCACGTAGTAGTTAAAAGCAAGAGTTTTTCACAGAAAACAGATGTGTGATACAACCTCTCTAACTTAAGTCTTTGTTCACAAGTTAATGAAAAAGGTTCAGCATATCTGAGTTCTGATATATGACCAGTCCCTTTAACATCAAGCGCCTTCTGCATAAGAAAGCAAATGGAAAGTATCACATCACACTGATGATAATTAAGAAATCAGTGTCTTGTCCAAAACAGGAATGGCAAAATCAGCATGTGTTTTTCCTGAGGTTTTTTCTCTCTTTTTAAAATTATGGGAGAATAAATAGATAAGAAGAAAAGCAGTACACCAAGCTCCTCTATCCAAATCTGTGAGACAGTTCTGCTGCCTCGTTTGTATGGTCTGTCAGTTACAGGCCAACACTGGAAACTTGTGATGCAAACAGGTGGCAGAAGAAAAATGAAAATTCAGTGTGTTCCTCAGAAAAGATATCTAGGCAAATATTTTGCAGTGCAAGTAATTTAACCGTGATGCACTGATCAGTTGTAATAATTCTCCCTTTAACTTAAATGAAGCACATGATTCTCCAATTTCTGGTGACCTGAGGCAGATTTTCTCTCGGCTCCCTACTGTAAACTGACGCAGGATCCAACTCCTGTGTTTATTATCACCACTCAGAATAGCAAAAGAAGACTAAATCCAGGGTAAGACTCGACTGCCTAAATTTTCATTTGTTTTCCCATCTTGTTTGGGGTACATTCTGTGAATTCCTTGCCTGCAGCAACAACATACGTGGGAGCTGCCCGGTCATAAATCTCTTCAATTAAAGAAGAGACAGGAGCCCCTATAACACTAAAGAACATGCATCCAACACTAGTCACAGAACCATGTGAGCAAAGTTGCTCACTTTACTTTGAACAACATGAGAACTTTGTGGTGAGCTGTGCCAATGTCTCTTTCATCCTATGACACTAAATCTATTGTAATATGTCCTTTTGCAGTTCATCAAAACAGAGCTGTCACCAACATCTCCAGACTGGGCCATGTGTCTGACCCAAACACAGAACACGCCTCAATTAACAAGATTATAAAAAAATGGGAGACCAACATGGGAGGCCCCTAATTTCAAACGTACTATTAATTAAAAAATATTAACTGCAGCAGTGTTGTTGGCAAAGCTGAGTTACAAGAATTTTTGCAATCTGAGAATGAAACAAAATAAATATTTGCAGAGATAAGAAAAAAACAGAAAATACAACTCAGTGTAGTTAAGAACAAAACTAATTATTTTTAATTTGAGAGTACACTGAACACAATACCAACTCTGCCTTTCCCGTATTCCATGAAAAAGTTCAGCAAAGTACTAATGGCACTGCCAATCATCTCGAAATGACAATCAACCACATGATCATCATGAGGCTCCCCACTGCCAGGTGATTGAAGTAGTGTTGAGTACAATAAGCAGGGGTAGGATACACAGATTTTCTTTTTTTTTTTAAGCAGCTAAATTTTCAGACTTCACCACCCATCCCCATTTGAAGCATTGGATAATTTAGTAACATGCTTTCATCACTGATAGCAATTGCGTTCTTGAAGAGAAGGCTGCAGTCAAGCTCAGGAGGAACATGAAATCAAGTTCTGACAAGCATGTTACAGCATCCTTCACCTGAACTACTCAGAACTCTTGGTCTTGCTTGAAAGCTTCAAGTTCTCCTTCCTGGGGTGGGAGTTGTACTAGAATCAAGATACAGGGCAGCAAGCTCAGAGGATGAATAACCATGGTAAGAGATATTATTTTCCCTGCCAGCTTTCCTCCTCTTTAGAGATACTGAACAGAAGCAAGCCTGTATTTTTCACTACAGGGATAAAAGGAAGGATAAACTTCCCACTTCACCAGCGATACTCCCTTCCAGATGGCCTACACATCATATTTTTTTTTAAATAACCTCAAAAAAGGATCTTATGACAAAAATTAACAGGCATCATTCTTTCCTTTGATGTTCTTATATTGCTAGTACTTGTTTTCCCCCAGCACATAACTGAATGGATGTGGAGGTAACCTACGGAAGCTACACTTCCATAGCTCCAGAAGGAGAGCCAGATTCAAGCGTGTAAGGAAGTGCAATTACCTCACTGAAAACTGTTATGACAATATACACCCATTGCTGAGATACACTGGCCATGCAATGCAGCCTTCTTGTGGAAAATTACACTGGATTGCAAATTTCCCAGTATAATTTATTTTGGTTTACCAGAATAATCATGGTTAGCACACTTAGAAGAGTTTACAGTTTAGCACACCAAGTAAAACTTCCCATAACTAACAAGTTCCCTGAACTAGTATACTGTTCAATTCAGGAAATTAAGACTTGAGTGTCCAACTCTTTTGATATCACAAGTTGCATAAAGGTATGCTCCAGTCTCAAAAGACATACCTGTTTCTTATTTAGACATTTTTATCAAGTTTTAGTTTGGATTAAAAAGCATCAAGTATTTCAAATACATTACAGCTCTACTAAGTTTAAACAAAGACCTAAAAGAAGAAAAAGCACATAGTGATGCCTTTTGATATCTTCATATAATGCATAATACCCTGTGGCAAGGAGTTTCAAAACTTAGTTGCATGTTTTGTGAAGAACCATCTTCTTCCAATTTGAAAATGGATACTTTCATTTGATACCTTCTAGAACCACAAAGGCCCACAAGCAATTCTTCGTTATATTCCCTCCTCAACACACTCATGACTGTATATGACTCATCTCCATGCATTTGGTTTTTTCCAGACTGAAGGAATACAGTTTAATGGCTTCCTCTTTCTTCTCAAACTCAATGTAAAAAATATTTCCAGAACAGAAGGTAAGAGCAGTAGAAAAATTCCAGCCTCAAAACTTAATCTGCACTCTGTTGTTAAGCAACATGAATCACTGGCGTGACTTAGGTAACCAGACCACTTCCTTGCTGTGCTGCACAAGACAGCTGAACTGATCTGTTTTTCTCTATGCCCTGTCTAATCACATTTGTTGCAATGAAAGCATATACTCAAATATCTTTTATTATTTTAGTATTTGTTGAGCACATATCACTAAAAATTTTTGTTCTACAATTATGTATCATCATGGAAAGGAATTAGTTGAGAATCCCCTACTATAACTGGCACCAGTTTTCTCCCTCCCTAAGTTTTATCTCAAGACAAGTCCCATTCAACTCCATGATTCATTTAAACATTCATCATTTCTATACATTCATCTCCTAGCTTATATACTATAACCTACCTAACTCTCAAGGATTTGCTATTTTCTGATGACAGAATTCATTTCAAAAATCAATTCTATAGACTAAAACTTTACTTAGGAAAAGGAGAAAAAAAGAAAAAAACATGTGGGCTCAAAAGTTTTATCAATCAGACAGACTAAGATTTCATCTTGTCAACAAGAGCTCAGACTTAGGAAATCTTAAGAAAAATAATGTGGTGGCAACTCCTTTCCTTCACAGAAAAATAAGCATGTAAGCTATCTCCTCCTCTCCTCAGTAAAAAGGGGAGTCTTAATTTGATTACAGCATGCACTAGGCAGCAGAGGAGTAACAACCTGAGACGCAGCTTCATTTAGAGTATCAAAAGAGAGACAAAACATCCAGAGAACATCAAAATAGTTAAGGCCCAGACAACTAGAAAAGTACCTATGCAAGTGTGCCTGAAAACTCTGCATAACCTCAGCACTGCAAGAAAAAGATTCTAGCAGCAATTACCAAAACTACAAGGAAATTGAACTTACCTGCAAGCATATATCCAGAAGAACACATCATCAAAGCTAAATCACTAATGATTACTAAAACAACCATTTCCAATTTTAAGCTACGGGTTCTAGTAATAAAGGAAGAGCAAAGAGCATTTGAAAGCTACTGAGCAAGTTGATTTTAAAAAGCTATATTTGACAGTCCTGGCAACATTTTTAGTATCTTTGAAGGCAGAAACTTCAGGCTCAACTTTGGCCATCAGTATATGGCATTCTGCCTTCTGCCATGTTACAGCCAAGAGCAACTATGAACAGGTAATATAGGTAAGGAAAGAAAAAACATCAAAAATATCATATCCTGATTTATACTAGGACATTACTGTCTCCTTAAAAACTGGATTTTGCAATCTAAATTGCAATAATTTTATCCACATAATTTTCATTTCATTTGAGATTAAGAGATGACATTAGAATAAAGGAGTGCCAACTTTGACACTGTATTAAACAAAAAACTCCAACAGTAGACTTATTTTCTAAATTAACAGATATACATTATTACTCCACAAAATGCTGTATTATCAATTTAGTTTTTAAGAGATAAGCAAGCTATAGCTACATCAGAAATAGATCAAAACCAACAATCACATACTGAAATAGCCAATGACAAGCTTTGTTTAGTCAAATTTTTCTCCATATTTGTACATCATTCTTAATTACATAAATAGAAATAGCAATAAATAAAATAGCAACTAACTTTATTTTAAGGGTGCCAGCATCCCACAGCCAAAAGCATATTGTTCCATCTGCCCCAGTTGAAGATAAGTATCTCTTTGAGCCACTGCATAGTGGAGAGAACTGGGAAAAGGGGGAAGAAAAAAAGAAAAGTTCTTCTGTTAATCTGTTCCAGATGTGCTAAGAAGTTCCACAACTCATTTCACAAAAAAAAAGGTAAAAGAAAAAGGAAAAAAAAAAAAAGAAAATAAAATCAAGTATCAAACCATACTTAATGGAAACAGATTGGAATGAAAACCAAAATAACAAAATGCTGCTCAGTCACTCCCTCCAGAACAACCCTTCTGGGTTACTTACCAAAGCACTCCAGATTCCTCCTCCCTCCCCAACTCCCAAGTTGCACAACAGCATGCAACTCTGAACAAAAACAAACCAAAGTACTTCCAGTGACTGCAGTTCTTACTCAATGCACCTGTGCTCAGAATCACAGCCTGCAAAGGAAGGGTACTTCAAAACAGAACTGCCCACATGTGTCATGCAATTTTTTTGAACAAGGATTATGTCTGCCATTCTTCAAAGGTCAATCATTTTGACAATAAACATGTAATTTCACAAAGCATACCATGAAAATTCCTTCTCACTTCAGGACTTAGTTGCCAGGCATGCATTTTTATTACACTGAACATTCTCATGACTCATTTTTGCAAAGCAAAAACCTACCTGCAATGATGTTATAGAGGCACTGTGGCCCTGAAGGACTGCTAAGGGTGCACAAGTTCGAAGGCACCAAACTCTGATCATTTTGTCACAGCTTCCAGCAGCTATCATGGTGTTTTCATAGTTTACTGCCATATCAGATATCTCAGCTGCATGCCCTCTCAGGGTAGCCAACAACCTTCCATCATCGGTTGCCCAGATTTTTACAAGACAATCATCTGATCCCTAGAAGTAAGGTAGAAATAATTTCAACCATACCACTGCCTGTTCTGATGTTAGAGTCAGCACAGTGAAGTGAAAAACATAACTAGTGACATGCAGATACTCCAACAGTTTTCTACACTGCATTCAAAACACAGGTTTACATTCTCAACAGTATATACAAATCGTGATGCATTTATAATACAGATCACAAATCCTACAGTAAGTTAGTTTATGCTTCAGTAAGACACCTTTTCCAGAAATCCAGCACAAATTGAAGAAGCTGTTGCAATACATTAAAATAAAAATTTACATTAAACGTGAAAGTGAATTATGAACTGGTACAGTCTGTCATTTATACCCACTAATGTTCCTTATCTTCCTAGTTTCATCATCATCATACTTACCACAAGTTAGGTAAAGAGCATGTATGAACACCTATTCCATTATTAAGTCGAACTACTATAAATCTGCTTCAATATTCACATCAACAAACACCAAAATGACCACGCTTTCTCAACAAACTCAAGAGGCTTTATCTACATGTTCATACTTAACTCAAGTTTTGCTGGTCTTCTCACACAATTCTAACAGCTACTTGCCCGCATACAATGAATTCACAGCCCTAACAAAAATTTCAGAACTCATTCTTTTTTTTTTGCATTCCTGTGCCTTCCTGAAAGTCTGAGTATCTGCACCACACCACAGCTCAATACCATGACATTAATACACTGCACACACACTGACAGACAAAGTTTACTGTAAACATTTAATTCAATTACTTAGGTTCAGAAGCAATACAATGTTGGATTTTAACATCCAGAGCACTGATCTGCTACTGGACACACACGGGTGCTACAGCAAGTTACAATGTGACACCATCCTTATAAAATTTCACCAGTTTTTCCTATTCCATCTACTTACAGTGCACAAGCTTATCTGGCATTTCTATTTTAAAGACAGCAGAAGGCATGGCAATACTATCATCCACCTTTTATAAAATAGGACCAGGTCTCCTAGGCAAAGGAAATAGTTACAAAAGCTTGTTCATAATTATATTTTTGCCTCTTGGGTAAGAAGAGCAATGGTACAGCCTATACTATTTCTACCTATGCATAAAATTTCCATGCTGAGATTCTGTGGGACATATTTGCCTCATCTAACTGCTAGACTGCCACAGTGCTAGAGCACAGACCACAACCAGAGTCCGAATTACAGCAACGAGCAGAAAGAATCAGAGAATTATTGAGGTGAGAAGATACCTTGGTCTAAGCCCAAACTCCCTGCTCAAGTAGGGTCAGCTAGAACATGATGGTGTATCCACCACTCAGGTTTTGTTATCTTCTGTACATTTACTGAAGGCACCCTCTTGTTTTATCACCCAGGTCCTTAAAGGAAGCATGAAAGAGTACTGGTCTCAGTACCAAACCCTGTGGTACACCTCTAGTGACTGGCCTCCAGCTGGACCTTGTGCTGCTAATCACAACCCCTCAAACCTGAAAATGTCCTAAACTGACAGTCTCATAGTCCACACATCTAACCTGTACATCATCAGTTTGTAAGTAAGGATGCTATAATTATCTGAAAGATAGTATCTGCTCATGTGGTTCTGTTATCATGATATGAGACTCTAGAGCATGAAGAAGCTCGTATATTCTTCTCAAAGTGCAGTTACCACCAAAAAACCTAAGAAGCTAAGACAGAAGGGTATGTGTGCTTGCTTGCGTGTAAAACTGCAAATAATAGCCTCACCACTCAAAAGAGAGATCTGAAAGTAGGAGGGGGGAATGGCAGACCCAAAACTACCAAATACTATTAAAGGTAGAAATCAGTCACAGACAAAGATGTAAAATGGTCAGCAAGGAAAAAAAATTAAAAATAGCTGTGAGACCTAATACCACCTGGAGGGTCCCCAGAGGTCTTTTTAGTAACAATAAACCAAGGAAAGAAGATCAGCATAGAACAGGCCTGCTCCCTGCCAGCTGGCTATAGTGTCACTATAGAGGTACAGGTTGTACATCTCCACTGCAGAGAAAAAATGACTGTCAGCCAAGTCTCAACAATGAAAATAGCGGGGGGAAAGAGGCAGAGGAAAAGGAAAACAAAAGAGAAAAAAACTAAGGTAAAATTGTACATGCTGTAGCGCCTTGGCAAGACATCAATATTAGAGTTCAAATAAATTCATGTGCTTCTATCTGATCTGAATGGGACAATCCACAACTCTTAAAATACTGTCGCAATTCTACTGGCAAAGGCATTGGGTTACACCACAGCTCATGTTTCCAAGGGTATATCTACAACTCTTACAAATTACGTACCTATTAAAAAGCATCTGTCAAAAGTAAATCCTAAAACAACTTCAGCACTGAGAGAGAACTGATGACTGCATTACCAAGGTATGGAGTAAAATTGGTTCATTTTCCTACCATTACACACACTTGTGGGATGAAGTGAAACTGCCAAGCAACACACAAATTAATCTTGGGTTGGAAATCTTACACAGACTATTACACAATGCTGTTTATTATTCCCTAGAAAGAATAATCTCAGCAGAGACAGGAAAATAAAGGTGGGGAAAAAAGTTTTTTGCAGTCAGAAATTTGAGTAGTGCAGGAACTAGAGAAGACAGCATTTATTTCTATTACCCTGCACGGGCTCTGCAAGTCATGCTTTTCAGTAGAACCACAATACAAAGTCTCTACCTCTACAGGCTGCAAGGGGGCAGCTGCCTCATCACAGTCTTCCCTAGGGAAATCTCTGTTCCAGCACCTGAAACACCAGCTCCTCTTCCTTCTTCACTCATGATAGGGTCTGCAGGGCTGTTTCTCTCACGTATTTTCACTCCTCTCTCCCAACTGCAGCTGCCCTGGGATTTTTCTCCTCCTTCTTAAAATATGTTATCCCAGTGGCACTACCACCATCACTGATGTGCTAAGCCTTGGCCAGCAGCAGGTCTGTCTTGGAGCCGGCTGGCATTGGCTCTGTCGGACATAGAAGAAGCTTGTGGCAGCTTCTCATAGAAGCCCCCCCAGTACCACAACCTTGCTACGTGAACACAATACAGGCCAACGACGCTAGTAGGAAAAATGTATACTGTCCTGTTTGCACTGTCTTTAGGCAAAACAGAAGTAACGTCTTTCTAGCAAGGGCATCTCCCAGATGAGTGTGACTCGAAAATGTGCTGAGAACACTTTCTTTTCCTTTTAATTTGAAACAGAACGTGAACAAAGCTTGAATTTAGAGGCTTTCAATCCTTCAGATGTCAGGTGAAACAGGAAACAATTACGATGCAGCTTCTAGAACCAATTATAAATCTAAAACAACTTATCTAGCTAACATCACACTGAAGGTTGCAGAGTAAAAACGTCAGTCAAGAACAATTCCCTACTGATGCATGCAAATTTACATGCCATACTAGAGACTTCAGAAGTTGTAGTGGTCTAGATCGAAAAGAATTGGCACCATTTCATTATACAGATACAATTACAACACAACAGTTCATGACTGTTTATCCACTGACTATATGACGCCAGCTACAGCAACTTGGATTTTACTGAAATGTGGAATAGAACCATTTGCCAACAACCACTTAAACACCTACACGAAGAACACCGCATTTACCTAAAAGTGCAGAGATAAGTTCAGTCCCAGGCCCTCCAAAACAAAAATTCAGCAACCACAATCAATATCTATGGTCACTTCATTTAACACCAGGTTGAAGTAATCATGATCTAAACTGAGAACTTTTTTCCAAGCAATTAGACCAGGACACCAGTCAGCAAAGGAATGCCAACAAAACTCTGGGGTTGCAGAAACATATTGCCCCTCTCCATCCATTTTATTTCAGGTTGTTCTACTTCTGTCTTGGAAAAAAACTGCTGTTAGAATCAAGAGAATTCTCTCATAAAATCTCTAATGCATTCTGCCATGTCACATACAAAATAAACCCACAACACAGAGCCCATTTCCTGATAAGTTAATCATATATAAACCACAGGACATAAGATATTAATGCCTGTGATTTAGCTTGCTGATGAAAACGTAAGAAATATGAAAATGAATCTCTTCTATGCCTGAAGTAACAAGTGAACAAATAAATAGGCCTGTTCAAAACACTGCAAGGTGTCCCATCCCTTCAACCACATATCTCCCCACATGACAAAGCAAGATGTATGTGGGCAAAAGGGCAAATGATATTTACAACTGCCTTCTGAAAGAATTTTAGAAGTTAGGACTGCAAGGAAAAATAGGAAACCTGAACTGTACTTCTATCTGCATTGTTCAAGCTATCTGACATGAGGTTAAAAGGACACAATCAAGCTCCTGAATCCACACAGGTATCAATTACATCCATTGTTTGTAGGAAGGCAATAAAAGCAGCCAAAACATCCTGGACTGGCATGAAGTGTGTTTATGAAATCTTTGTCTCTACTGAAACTGACTACTTACCAAGAAATCCAAATATTACACTGATACCTATCTGGTTTTATAAATCCCATTCCTTGGGAAACCTGCAATTTCAGTACTGATTTCAGACATCTGTCTAGTATTTATGACTTAACAACAACAAAAAAAAGCAAATAATTAAAAATACTAAAAACACTTGTATTTAAAAAAAAGTTCCTAGGATCTCAAAGACAATTTGTTGTGAACCAACATTTGTTACAACACACCATGTGATTGTTCTCTCTCTGATTTTCTAATTAAATTCTGTGCTGGCAGTTCCTTGTTTTGCTTATGTTTTTGCTAGAGAAAACAAACCCAGAAGAAGGAACCTACATAGGGTAAATCCTTTCCACTGAAAATGAACAGTTTTCCCAATGAACTACACAGATCAGCAATCACCATCACATCTAGTGTTCAGACACATACATCAAAACTATTTTAGCATGTAAACCAGCATAGGTATTAAAAAGCAAATATGAGAGGAACAGTAGTAAAGGATTATCTGCTTTTCATTCATAATCAGTGTATCTATCCTATATTCAGGTTTTGGAAACAATTAGGTGACATATTATGTGTACCTAAAAAGGAAAAAGCTACAAAAATAAAGATTTTGTACTCACAGTAAATATTCGCCTGCCAGTCCGATCAAAAGTTACACAGTATACAGAAGATAAGTGTCCTAAAATTCGTTTGTGCATCTTCATATGTTGATAGACTGCAGTTGGAACAAGGCGTTCAAGTCTGTATTTCCCATTTAGTTTTCTTGAAAACAGGGTATCCACTACCAAATTGGTAAAGAAAAAGAAGAGACACATTTATATGGCATTCATAAACTAAAATACTTGACAAGGTTGCAAAATTTATTTCAACACTGGATCACTTGCACATATGAACAGCTTACTATAGTAATTATCTCATTTTGCCCTAGTTAGAGAAAAATACATACAAAAGTAGCCTATGAAACAGACATGGAAAAAGTACTGAACTGCAAGGCATAGTAAAAATATGCAATACAACTTTCAACTTTAAGTGCCCAAATGCAGGAGTACTGAGGCAGCTTCCATGAAGGAGTAACCTACCTCAAATATAAAAAGCGTAAAAGCTTCCACATAGCTATTAACTGAAGGTCAGCACACATTCAAATCTTCTCCAAGGCAACCTGCTTCTTGAGGTCTGCTCAAACATTTATCCACCACTTGTAAGACAGTTTATTTTTCAAGAATCCTGCTACCCACTACAGCTAAACAAATACACACACAAAACCACCAAACAAAAATTTACAAATGAATTTACCAAAACTTACAGAAATTTCTGATTTTGACTAACAAAGCTTTCAAAGAACTTTGAGGTTTTTTTCAAGTTTAAAAGCTAACAAGTTCCAGGAGCAAGAATTCACTTTAACAAAATGTAAATCTTCCATCAAGAACACCAGTGAAGAAAATAAAGTTCACTGTAATTTATTTTAAACTGCTACTCATGCAATAATAAAGCAGCAAAGTATAATACTTCTCTGCATGGATACATAGACATTAGTAACATTCCATATCCTCACTAGAACAAAGAATGGCAATGGCGATATATTTTGTAACATGCACACACAGAATGGTGTTGGAAGATATAAAGCAAATTTGGAAGGGACCACGGTCAGTGATCCAGCCTAACCTCCCTGCTCAAGCAGTGTCATCCTAGAGCATGTGGCAGAGGATTGCATCTAGACAGTTCTCGAATGTCTCCAGTGAGGGAGACTCCATAACCTCTCTGGGCAATCTGTTCCAGCGCACAGTCACCCATACAGGAAAGAAGTTCTTCCTCATATTCAGGTGGAACTTTCTGTGCATCAGTTTCTGCACATTGCCTCTTTTCCTACTTGGCATCACCAAGAAGAGCCTGGTTTACTTCTCTTCGCACCCTCCCTTCTGATACCAATAGACATTGATATGGTCACCTCTCAGTTTTTGCTTCTCAAGGATGAGGAGGCCCAGCTCCCTCAGCCTGTCGTATTTATCTCAGAGAGAGACACTCCAGTCCCTTAATCATCTTCATAGCCCTCCACTGGACCCACTTCAAGACCCCTATGTCTCTCTTGTGCTGAGGAGCCCAGAACTGGACACAGCACTCCAGACTGACCTAACCAGGGTTGAGTAGATCACTTCCCTTGACCTGCTGGAAATGGTCTTCCTAAGGCATCCCTGGATACCACTGGCCTTCCTGGCCACAATGGCACTGCTGGCTCATGGACAATTTGCTCCCTAATATCAACTGCACAACAGCTACAAAGCCCTCACACCACTTGGGTTTGGCCCAGATCAACATTAACACTGGTGTATGAGCCAGCACGGGTCAAACTACATCATATATGACAATTTTTATAGTGGGATTGTAGCTATTCTGTAAGAACCACAAGCTTCTTGTGTTATAGCCAAGTGCCAAGTCCATTAGCCTCAGGCCCCAATTCAAGGAAGTTTTCCTAGTTCAAGAAGCTTTGTGAAGGAGTAGAATTATTAGCTGTAAAACAAAGCACCTTTAGTCGAGGAGCAACTGCTGTCTTAAGACTCTACTATATCTTCACCCTTCCCTCATACTAGAAAAAGATGCAATTGCATTTGCTTTATAACAAAGTTTTTCCTTGCAAACAGTCTACTTGAGAACAGCAGGAAACCAAAATAAGTTCAGGCACAAGATAAATCTAGTTTTGGTATCTGACAAATCATCCTACATTTAAAAAAAGCAAAACCTCAACAAACAAAAAACACACACATACGAAAAAGAAACCAAACAAGTACGCATACACAAACAGAATAAAGGTCTTCATCTCAACAAAATGAATTTACACAAGAATCTCAACCTACACAGAAATTACTTTTTGTCTACTTTTAATGTAAGATGGATATGGTTTGATGGATATCGCAATGCCTTCAAATTAAACAACAGCTTACAAAGAGTGAAAAAAGTTTAACTAGAAGTTTAATTTGTAGAGATGTTGTGCCAATGAAACAAAACTGCAAGCAGACTCTTTAGGATTAAACAACAAATGACTTCACATAAGCATGTAATTTTTAATATACACCTGAATTTATAAAAAACTTCTGAAGTACTTGAGATCAACGTCAAGTTTGAGTGGGTTTGTGGGGGCGGGTTGTTTGGGTTTGGGGGTGTTTTGGTAACACTGGAGAAGCTAAGTTTAGCAGAACCCAAGCTAGTATTTCTAAGAATAGTCTCACTGATGACAATCACCAATGGGCAACTTGCTACTATTTCACATACCACTGGGAAACTCAACAGGTGAAACACCCCTTGTTCAGTAACAATCAACCTACCAGAGGAAATAAAAGGTAATACTGTGACACTGGAAACGGGAAGACTGGACTCCATCTTACTCTTTAGCCTTGATCAAAACTTAAAACATACAAAAATACCAAAACTGGTTAAAAATAAAACTAAGTAAATTAAAAAGCAATTTGACATGAAAAAAAACCCTCCACAGTACTATGAACTTACATTCTATGGGAAGAAATTTTTTTACCAAGTTCATGCAATTAGCAGAGGGGAGGGGAAGATTCAACCTCCCACAGGTTTGAACACTATCCATAAGCACATAACTTTTAAGACTTCTCAGACTGGGGGGCATCTGTTGGCTATTTAAAACGGAATTCTCACATCCACCATTGTTCTTCAATATCCGTTCCATTTAACTACCTTTATATTTACTCTCATCAACTTTGCCAAGTGATCTATCCTGATTTCTCTAACTGACCAATTCCCACTACTTATTCCAACAGTGACAACTCCAATGTGTCACCTGCAAACTCTGCTAGCACAAAAGCATTTATTTTTCCCTCCAGAGTACAGGTAAAAATCAAAAATAGCTATGTCAAAAATTCCTTCAGTCAGACAAAATTGATTTTTCTTGTCCAAGCCAAGATGAGAAAGGTTACCAACTGCTAATAAATAATAATGCCTTTGTACAAATTATAGGCCCTTGGTTTTATAACAATAGTTACATCAACACTTGTCAAGTCTCTAACCTATTTAGCTTGATTTTAACTGCATTTGGAAAAAAAATATATTTAGAACCCTCTGTGACTGCAAGTCTCTCTCTCATTTTAGCCATATTAGCACTTTTCTGTCTTTGCTTGGCCTCACACAAATGAGTATGAACAAAGCCGTTAATCACAGGAAGAGTGACAAGGTATAAGCAGTGAAACAGTTGCAGTGGGAGCCACAAACTACATAAGGGAGTGAAGGAAGATGATAACTTTATCCCAGGGTGGGTTAGAGAATGCTGGTTGGGCCTTAGAGTGAGTCAACCAACATAAAGGGAAGAGTTGGAAAGAAGAAAACAAGAGAATAGAGATTGCATGCTCCTTCCTGGAAGGGCACTGTGAAATAGACAATACATTGAAAAAACTATCCAATGCCTGGCTGACCAAGGAAATTAATATTAACTTAGTTTTGCATGCCCATCTGCTACTTAACGTCCTGTTTTAAAAATAAATAAATAAAATTGAAAACAGATAAAAAAAACAGATGCTACTAAGTGGTTGTTGCAAAACACAGTATGATAAACCACCACTTATTCCCAAATGATATTCTGGTTTCAAAATCAGGATTCTTCATATTTAATAATCAGTAAAAGCTAGTGTCTGAGAAAGCTGTGAATTTGTTGACATTTTGAAACTTTTTCACAAATTTCATAATTTTAAGTTGCTAACAATTGTTTACTAACTTGTTCCAAACAAAATTAAGTGGCTTCTAGTTTTTAGTAACTGGGCTCATGTTCATACAATATCACCAGCCTCCAAGGCTGAAATGGTCTAGTACCACCCAAGCACTGAATGGCTGAGGTGGGAAGGAACCTCTAGAGAGGTTATCTATTCCAAGCCCCCTGCTCAAGCAGGGTCAGCTAGAGCAGGTTGCTCAGTGCTGCGCCCAGTCCAGTTTTGAATGTCTCCAAGGATGGAGACTTCACAATCTCTCTGGGCAACCTCTGCCAGAGCTCTTATCACCCCCCTAAACTTGTTTTCTTATGTTTAAATTGAAGTTCCTCTATTTAAGTTTTGGTTCACGACCTCAGTCATGTCAGGATGCACCAATAAGAAGAGTCTGGCTCCATCTTCATCACATGCTCCAATTCAAGTATTTATAACCATTGATACTACTACCACCATCCTCCCCACGCCATGCTTTCTCTTCTCAAAGCTAAACAATCCCAGGTCTCTTGACTTCTCCTTGTATGACAGATACTTCAATCCCTTCATCACTTTCCTGATCCTTTGGTAGACCAGCTAACAGCGATAGAGTGTCCATGTATGTCTTTTCCTGAGGAGCTGGATCCAGCAAGGTGTGATCTTATCCACACTGAGTAAAGAGGAAGTAACACCCTCGACCTAATGGCAGTGCACTGCCTCCAGCAACCCAGGATGCTGCTTGGGTTTTGTGTGCAAGGGCACATTGTGTCTGACACATTCAGTACCAGGACAGCCAGGTAGTTTTCTCCAAAGCTGCATTCCAGGTGGTCAACCCCCAGTATCCACTGGTACATGAGGTTACTCCTCCCCAGGGGCAGGACCTTCACTCTTCTCCTTATGACACTTCATCAGATTCCTGTTGACCCATTTCTCCACCCTGTCAAGGTCCTCCTCAATCATCCACTACTCCTAGGCTTCAACTGTTTGCACAACCTTTTGTTTCATCATCCAAGTTATTAATGAAGCTGTTGTACAATACTGGTTCTTGTACCAGCCTCTGGAGTACACCGGTGGTGACGGGCTCTTGTGCCAGTCACTGGAATTCACTCTGCTGATCACAGTCCTTTGATCCCAGAAGTTCTGCCATATCTTTTCAGTTTGTCATTGAGAACGTTATGGGAGTCTGTTCAGAAAGCCTTGCTGAACTCAGGATAAATAACACTCACTATTGTCCCCTCATCTCCAAGCCACTCATCTCCTTTAAAAGGCTATTGGGCTAGTCAGGCATGATTTCTCCTTCACAGATCAATGCCAACAACTCTTAAGCATGTACCTGTCTTTTCCTACACTGACGTTCAGAAATATTTGCTTCATCACTTGCCCAGGGACTGAGATGAGGAGGACCCACCTTTAGTTCTACAGTCTCCTTCTCATCCTACTTCAGGTCCCCTGCCCCATTCAGCAGCAGGACCTAGTGTTCCTTCTACTGCTCACAGACCTGTAAAAACTCTTCATGTGTTGTTTCATATCCCTCACCAGATTTAACACCAGAAGAACTCCAACTTCTATTACTGCAAAATCACAGAATAGTTGAAGTTGGAAAAGGCCTCTAAAAATCATCTAGTCTAACCCTCCTTTGAAAGAAGGGCCAAATATAGCTCAGGACCTTTAACTCTAATCTCTAGAGTTAAAAAAAAAGCAAGTGAGATAGAGTAAAAAACATGGGATTCTTGACCCAAAGGCTCAAAATGTAAGAGTTTAAATTCCTTTTTTTTTATAAGAGCCACTCAGGAACCTAAAATGCAACTTCGTTTTTTAAAATCTTGCTTCTACTGTCAGAATTCACTGCTGCCAACAACCTTAATCTCAAAATCACACATCTTAATGAGTCAAAAACACCTTATTTGTTTGGTTTCCCGTGGAACAATGTAAAAATCAAACAAAGCCGATGGAAGTGAAGTTGTGGGAGTTTTCAGTGGACCTTACAAAAGAGTATAGATTTTCTCCCTCTCAAAAGGCATGCAACAGGCGCCAAATAAATGCCTTCAAAGTTTCAGGACTTCTCTAACTCACTCCCCACCCAAAACAGAACAAGCAGCTCAAAGAAAAACAGGAATCTGTTAAAAAGAAGATAAATTTGAGGGTCTGAAAGTTATAGCAGTATTAGCCCTCCTCTTTTTTTCACTTGGTTTTCTTTCCACTTTCTAATTTTACCAAAGTGATCAATTCTATCTCCTTATTTACACAGTCTTATCCTTGAATATGGAATATGCCTTAAAGATGGGGGATAGTAATCTGCCTTATCCACTAGTCAGTGATAAACAAAATCTAATTTTGTACCAAGTATAAGTTAAATTTTTAAAATGCATACACAATCTTTAATTTTCTTCCTTTCTGGAGCTGTATTTAAGTAATGGAAGTTCTGTTCTGAAGACCAGAATTCAAGTTCATTCCCCTTCCATTCACACAAAAATAGAACCAGATTCATAAGAATCCTGGAAGGATACCCAAAGGATATATTTCACTTACAACTCTTACCCTTATTGAATCAAGTTTCATTAACTTAAGAGGCTAGACAGGCCTCTAATGAACACCATGGGATTCAGAGCTGTTAAAAATAATAGTAGAGAGTGCTAGACAACTCCTTTCACTCTCCAAGCAAGTAAGACTGAATGTATCAAGCACTCAGTTTGGTGCCGTTGAAGGCCTTTTTTGCCCCCTTCTTCAAAGATGTCCAAGACTGAAAAAAAACAACCCAGCTTGAATTGACTTCTAACTTCCTACCATTTCTCTGTTCAGCTTCTGAACTCTATACAGTATTCCAAGTCTCTTGACTTAGACATGACTGTCAACCAAGCAAAATGATTAAGCTTGATATGTCATCAAGCCAGAACTTGTCTCTGGTCATATCATGACAGTAAAAGTGTACCAACTCCTAACTGGAGTATTTCTGAAAACATAAAAATTCTATATACATCTCAAACTTCACATATAATATTCATTTGCTTGATGAAAGCAACTGCCAACCCTTCCTAATTCAGAGTGATAAGAGGTGAGATGTTTCCAGAGGCAGAAAGCAAAAACAAATGAAAGCTACACAATCTCAAACATTTCCAAACTTCCCTGACTTCAGTAATACCCCACTTGCTTTCGCTATATAGTTCCATCGGTATTTTGCTCAAAGTTCCATTAGACTTCTATAGTTCATTTATTCTTGCATACTAACAAGTCTTATTATACTTTAGTGTAATTCACTCTAGACTTGAATATACGTGTATAACAAGATGTTACTTTTACACAGATCTTTTAATATAAATGCAGTCTTTTCCTTTATTTTCTTCCTATAATTAACAAAATAATAGAGTTGCACAAAGCACTTGTAAGCTAGTTTTTAGGCCTAAAGTATTTATTGTATTTCTAAAAATAGACAATTACACTGCTTTCAGAACCTGGCATTCTCTTTACAGCCAAAACACCAGCACCACTTAATAAACACACTGAACAAAGTGTAAAATGCCTCAGAACTTTTCTTGAGGTTGGTTACTCTGCAAAATCATGAAATACTGGTTTTGAAAGGCAGATATTTCTGCTGGCCAGGAAAAAAAATCTTCATTGTCTGGGGCAAACAGCCACTCTCATTCAGGTCCTCACACCTGAGTGGTCAGCTTTCTCAAGAGTTCTGAGCTCAGCGCTCTCAAAGGTTTATCCTTAGGTTTGTTCCTTTTTCAGCAATTCCCAAAATTACTGAAAAAGAGTTCTTTTTCTCTTTCTGCATCCAAGAAAATGAGACCTTTAACAAAACAAATTAGCATATGACCTAGCTGCTTTTGTTCTTAATTAAGCACTTCAGCAACTTTTTTATAAAATATATTGCACAAGTGAGAGCAACGGGACAAAGACTACTCCATATTCAAGTTTTACTTCTCTTCATCATGTTCTACAGATACTCTGTAGTTTTCAGGGGAAATATGTATTTGCGCAGATCTATTTTAATTGTGTATAAACCAGCTACCTACAAGGCAGTTGGCACAACATAATTCTATATAATTTAAATTTGTATATCTCTATAACAAATTTATAATTCTAAATAATACCCCATCAGCATCATACATCCATTGATTCATCAGGCTGGGAAATAAATTAACAACTTAGTACATTCACTGAAATGTAGGTTAAGTTTTCCTGCACAATACAGAAGAATTTCAGTGCCTGTGTTTCTGTTCCTCAAACATTAGTAGGTTATCTACCTGAAATACATATGGCCTGAAGAATAATAGGTTCTAATTTTTTTTTTAGATAAAATGCATTCTTCCCAGGGAAAAACTGGAAGTTATTTAAAGAAACAGAAAAAAAATTCTAATTCAATTTTTAAAGAACTGTCATTCTAGTTCATGATTTCATTGAGAGATCAGAGTAGATAGAATAAGATAAATCAAAACAAATGCTTTAATATACAGTTCTGAACCAAATATCCCAAAAATCCAAATACACTTTACAGTTGAAAACATTCAGTTACCAGCACTTATATGAATGTTTGGAAAAGGAAATTACTGGTCATGAAAAAAGTGGTATTTGAAATAACTGTGATTTTGCAAACATTCAGTGCTCTGCAAAAGGTTCAGTAAAAATAACATTTATTTAGAAAGCCTGACTTGTTCTTCCTTAAAAAGAGTCTGAAAGTTATTTTTCTTAACATTTCATTTCACTACCACAACCGCTCTACAGCTTTCTTTGAACTCCAGCTACCATGGATCTCATACACTGATCTTTATCCCTTTAACAAGTATGCACCAGCTACCATACACTGTATGGTACAGTACAACATAAAACAGTCCGCAACCATTCTGATTCCTCCAACATGTTTTAAAATTTGTTCACAAGAAAGGCTAAGCAACCACTAAAGAAATCTTAGCTATTAAAAACAGTCCTACAGCCACCTTGCAAAAATAGCCCAAGATTTTCCAAGTTTAAAATCGTCAAGCCATTGCACAACCGCTCAAGAAGGGAATTTTCTAACCAGCAACAAGCATTTTCTCCTACACACCTAGAGCACAACACAGAAAAAGACCTCTACAGGAATACAAAACCAGTGGCTCTAAACAAAACCACATTGAACAGATGCAGGTGCTACATTAGGGTTTAACTTAACCACTTCTGACCAATACATGTACCAGCTGAGGAGGTTCTTAGAACTCAGCCCTAAATAGCAAGCAAAACCATGTTCTCATCCTACAGTCCAAGCATCTACAGAAATATCATGGAAGCATGTAAATTGTGCTTTAAAATGAAAGTGCTACTAGGACACTAAATACTCTGCCATCTACCAAGTCAAAATTGGCTGTGCTGAACCTAAGAGTTTAGCTGCAGCATGTTTCTGCTTCAGCTATTGGGAGAGAACTATAATTCTCTGGATAAAGTGTAATGGTGTGTATTTTGAGATTTGATTTTGAGTTCCTTCAACATAAGAAAAAATATAAATAGCCCAAATTAACCTCTCTTGATTTTATATTTTATACATGATATGTGTATCTATTTAAATTCATTAAAAACTTAGAGGCTACCAAAAGCCTCCAAAAGGAGTTTAGAGACTGAAAAATTGCCATGGCAAGTTACCACACTAAAAAAGTCTCTGTTCCTAACAGCATCTGGCTACATATTTATACTGTGATACTATATATACCATATGTATATCTATTTTTTCATATACATTGTTATATATTAGTTTCTCAATATATCTGCAGTCTTTTTTTTTGCCAAGACAGAAACCTTTGTCTTTGCAGCAGCAGCTGCACCTGATAGAGAGCCAATCAACTGGATATTCTCTGCCCACTCTCATCCAACACCGAACATCTATCTGCAACTACCATTTTGGTAAAAAAACCCACTCATTTTCTGGTGTAATCCACACAGACAATTTGGTCTTAATCATTCCCCGTTCACTGGACATCAATAGAGAAAGAGGAAAAGATGTGAGTGATTCTGCTCACTTTTCTATACATGAAAAAAAGAAGTACTCCTTAAAGAATCTTCTAAAGTATCACATCTTAATTCTTCTAGCAACTAAACAAACATGTATCTTTGTTCTTAAACCATAAACACTAACAAACATTTCAGTGACTATATGAGAGCTTAAAAATAAAAACTGGAACACCTCTGACCTCCAGCTTTCAGTTTTTCAACAGTACAGACAGCACATGCATGCTTCATGATACAGCACAGTAGAGCAAGCTAAAGGACAGCTACAAAATTAGTGAATGGACCAGAGAGCAAAAAGAATAACTTCTACAAGACTCAATTTTTTCCAAAGGAAACCATTACCAGTCTACATGACTCACTCTTCCTAACAATAAGTGTAGGCCTTGCTGCCCTATAATACTAATTATTTATCTACTGGCAGCTTTATTACATCTTTAAGAAAGAGTTTTGTTTGTATGTATTCATTGTTTAAATATATTTTATTCAATTTTATACTTCAAAGACAAAATTAGCTTCAGAGAAAATTTTACAATAAATATGGCAACACAGCATCTTAATAAAAACACTAAAGGTAAGGTATGTGACACTAACAAGGATAAATATAAACAGAACTACTACTTAGCTCTCCTCATCACAATAATCAATCACCCTGAGAGTTAGGTATTACAACAGTAGTGCCAGAATAAAATTGACTTACCTATACTAGGTGGACTGCCATAATTTACAGGGGACTCTGGAGGCCTTCCACAATGTAGTGCAGCAAGAGCAGATCCCTTCCATACAACATGTTTGCAACCTGTTTGTTAAAAATCACACCAAAAAATGTAGGCAAATGGGCTCATGCAAAACTACAGGAAAGGTACGAAATATCAAGAACTCTCAAAATTCTCATGAAATGTTCATACTTTTGTTTGTACGAAGCAAAGACTGTCTGCCAGCCCCTAATAATGTCTGCACTCCAGGGACACTTTGTGGAATTTCTTGCTCTAGAAGCGGTCCAAGTCGATGGCATATTTGAAGCAAGTGATCAGGTGCCAAGTGTCTGTAGTATTTCACCTATTATATCAAAGAGCAAACAAAACATTTGAGAATGAATACAATACTTTTGATGCATTACTGGTCTAATCTTTCCCCCCCAGATTGTTACACAAATTCATAAGAAAATTATAGGATAATAAAGGATAAAAACAAATAATGACCTTTAAGTACCATTATTCATTCCAGCTGGTCCTAATTAATTCTTCTATTCAGCACATGCCACTTTGTACAGAGAACTGTTAGTATTTACTACTTTCTGACTTCAAGGCACAGTTGGTCATACACTAATAAGCTCCCTTATAATGACAGTAAAAAAAGTAAAGTATGTATTCAATATTACATTTAAGTAGTGGTTGGGTCAATTTAAATTACTGTAAGATAAAGATAAGACAAAGATTGTAAAGACAGCAACATTTACTTCCTGCAAGAATTACAAATGCCAAATAAATAACATCGCTTTGTAAAAGAAAATGCAAAAACGTTCTGCCTCAACTCACCTAAGCTAAAACACCTTGAAACTTCGTAACTGGCTTTACTTATTTTACATCTAAAGCTTTTAAACAAAAATGTTGGCTTAAGGAATTCAGCTTTAAAATTGGTATACGCCTTCCCTATTGCATCTATAAATATGACGAGTTTTTGTAACAGGTCATAATTTTAAACTGCACAGTACCAAAACACACTCCTATTATCAGCAACATAACTTCTCACCACTTGATTATAACCAGCTCAATGAGCTTTAATGACTGCCAGATAAAAACAGTTTATTCTTCTGAACTACTGTAATTCTAGATCAGAAAACTGTCTTAAATAACAAGAGGGGAAAAAAGCTTTAAAATGTATGTGACAATAGTAAAAATCCTACTAAACATAAGGCTTTCAGTTAAGAAATCGCATTTTTAAAATGCATAAGCTATTGTCAACTCAGATTAGAACAAAAAAATTAAAATAATAAATTAAGAGGAGAGGGAGAATAGACTCATTTTCATCAGTTCTTCTATAGAATTTTGCATGTAGTCGTTTCATCCTTCATACAGCCTGAAATACATCTTCACAGTTTTACTTCACAGAAGAAGAAAAAAACCAGCAAAATACTGAAGAAAAACCTTGTGATGTTTTGTTATTCTGTACTTAGAGGAGGCCTTGACTGATACTTCGGCAGAATGGTGCTTCTGTATTACACCCAATTAACAGAATATACCTCATTCTTCATCAAATGTGCTCCTATCTTGCTGACACACCGTAATCGTTTCATGTAATCCAGCAGTTTGCTAACAAAGAGTGCTGATGTCTGAACCTGAGATTCTGGAAAAGCCTTGCTTACATCAGTAATTCCCACCACCACCACAATCTCCTAGTGAAGGAGGGAGAGTTTTCTCTCTCCTGTCTTGGTCTAACACTGGCCAGCAGCTCAGCCTTGTGCAGCCACTTGCTCATTCTCAGTGCAGTAGAACGGGAGAGAAAATCAAATGGGTAAAAGAGAAAAAAACTTGTGGGTCGAGATAAAAACAGTTTAATAAGTAAAGCAAAATCTGCACAGCAAGCAAGGCAAAAGAAAAACTCATTTACTACTTCCCATCAGCAGGCAAATGTTTAGCTGCTTCCTGGAAAGCGAGGTTTTCCTTCTGTGGATTATATTACATTTGTAGAAAGCCTTGCAAGCTATCTGAATTTGTCTGCTTAAAAGTTAAAAGACTTGCAAAATTCACTCAAGTTAAAAAAAAAAAAAAGGTTTTCTTAAAAAAAATTAGAAATTATATTTTACTTAAATCAAATTGCAACTCATCATAAAGATCAGTTAATTTAAAATTGCTAAATTCAATGTCATCAGACAGGCACACTGTTAGAAGAGCGGCAAAAAATAATTCAGAATTAGTACAACAAGAAAAATGAATTGGAATAGCAAATCAACATGCTTTTTTCTGCCTAAAGGAGGAATTACAGTCAAAATATATGCATGAGAGCTGTAAAATATCTAAATAGCCATAAGAAGTGATGAAGCTGTATACACTTTTTGCCATCAACAGCCCTGATCCATTTCCTTAGCTTTTGTTCTGTGCTCCTATCAAAAGGAGCACAAAAGCTTAACAAACACTGCTCTTTGCTTAATTCCATCTGAAACCAGAATTTACACCCGCAGAATCCGAACTCATCTCCAAAGATTAATAATTACTGGGTTTTTTGGTTTAACCATAAATAACACAACTAAAATACACAATTGTTGTCATTTTATCCTGCTCAAGACCCTACAGTTTTACACATCCTAAGAAACGCACAAAATCTAAAGTAAATGAAGCAAATAATCTTTGACACATTCCAAAACTACAGCAAGCTGACATCTTGAGTCATATTTCTCATGATTTGTCATAAGCCATGTACTCACTTTTTATTTTAGCAGAAACTAGGTAGGCTCAATTCCTCTTGCAGTTTTTAAAGCAAATGTTTTGATAAGAGGTATCTATCTTTTGTTCTTGATCATCTGTATTAAAGATCTCAATATATACCTTACACCCACACTACAGTTTCTTCTCATTTAAGTCCATTTGTGTGAAAAGAGCTATTTATGCCACATTATGCAGTAGTTTTGCGATGCTTCTTCACACTATTTGTCTAAGTAATCATAGCTCACTACTAAGCAGCATTCGCAACAGCTCATTAACAAAACGATTCAACAACGCTAAGCGAGCTGTACTTAGCCTTCACCAAAACAGAAGTGGCATTGCCCATTTAAACACTTGTCAGTTCCAGGAAGTTTATAGAGCTATTTCATGAACCATACATAGTCAACATTCAGCTCTCATTTTCCTACATAAAGCTAAAGTATACACAAGAAACTTAAATAAAAAGGTAGGTTTCATTTCTCAGTAAAATCTAATAGGAAAACTTATTTAATTAAAGGTTTTATTTGGACTGATTTTTTTTCCTTTTTCTCCATCTACAAATAAAATGTGGAACTTGAATAACTTATTAAAAACAGGCTATTAAGTTTTCTCCAGGTGATAGAATTTTTTTACCATCAAAAAAAAAAATTCTTCATCTTCTCCAACTGCCTGACCACTTCACTGCTGACCAAAAGTTAAAGTACGGTATTAGGGCATTGTCCAAATGTCTCAGACAGCAACAGGCTTTAGGCTTTGACTCTAGGAAGTCTGTCCCAGTGCTAATTTGTATGGGTGACTATTATAGTGGAAGTCACAAATTAAAAAACCGTGTGACAGAAATTCACCCAATTTCTCCCTTTTGAAAAAGGAAAATAAGAATTGCAAAAAAGATAACCACAACTTGGTAGCAATAACTCAAGACAGGACAAGGTAAGTTTATTTAATACATTAAACTAAAATTACTCAGATTGTTTCATGGTGCAGCCTACCAGGAAACAATTCTTGCACTGACAAACTGCAAAAAGGACCTAGAATCAAGAAAAATATACCTACAACCCAAAAAATCCACATCCAGAATACTCTCAAGTCAGATTTCTGAGACAAAACAAAATAAATAAATTTTTGTTTTAATGGTAACTTTAGAAGCTTTGTCAGAAACAGAAAAGTTCAAGACAACTCAATAGAATGAAATTCAGTTTCATATCAATCTCTGATTCCAAGAGAAGAAAGGAAAGCAAAACGAAAAATATAACAGATGTACAAGTATTTAAAATTCATACGGCTCTGAATGAAAGCAAAAACTGGACTCTACAAACAGGAATTTAAAAATTATATGCCAAAACTGTGGTGTTAAATAGCATAAAAAGCACGGGGTTTTTTCTCTGCCAGTCCCCCTTAGCTGAAATTCTAGCTGTTTTTCTTCCTTACCCTATTAGACTTTCTTCAATGTCTAATTCTGCTCTGTTCTTCCAAAAGAAATGCATAGAAGATGTGCTTTTAAGATAAAATAATATTCTCTTTTTGTTCTCACAGTCTTTTCACATAAGTTAACACTTCTTAACTATTACTGTAACAAAAATCAGAACTCTGTTAGCAAGTACAAAATTTTCAGATCTTTAGCATAAATATTATTTTCCAGAAAATTAGAAACAGCGTTACCCTCAACCTCTCCCTTTACTGACTACCCCCAACTTCACCTATTCCAAACAAGCAGCATAGGAATACACAAAATGCAGCTACACAGCTCTCTGGACTAACATACAAATCTTTACTACATTTGAAATAGACCTAAGTGCTTATATTTTCATTCTGCATGACTCTGCAGCATAATTCAGCATCAAAATCACAGTGAGTGAAACAAAAGAATTGTGATTTGACCTAGACTCTTGAGTTAAACTTGCAATCCATAATGCAGTTATTCACCACCAGTGTTTTAGACTTCAAGTAAAATATGACCTTATTCTAGTGCTTCAAATACTCTGCACACCAAAACATTCTCTGAAAAATTGTTGGTTCCCCCTCACCATGCTAACAGTCAACATGCTTAACTACCAGGTTGACCGTAAATATGTTTCAGAAAAACACAATTCCACACAAGGACATTTAACAACAAAGCCTACATCAGTCAGCTACCTATATTCCAAGATGTGAGAGCTCAATCTTACACCAGCAGCTATCCCACTTTAACTATCCTGCTATGTAACGTATTACCCAAAACAAGCTCCAAATTAAATTACAGTAATTGTTGTACTATATCAGATCATCAATCTAATAGAGTACCGTGTACTACCAGCCATTGCCTTATCACTTTAAAATTAGGAATTGCAATGAAATGCAAGCAGCTTTCTCTGAAGAATTCTCATTCCCTTTTTTTCTTTTTTTTTGGCAGCGGGGAGGTGGAGGTGGTCTGGGGAGACAGGGCAGGGACAACAAGCAACAGGGAGGGGAGAATTGGAGAACTAACCATTTTCCCCAAACCATATTTATTTCTTGTATACTTTCTAATTTTGCTTGAGCTAAAGCTATATAGATATTTAACCACTATTTCCAATCAGAATGCCTATTATTTTACTGTGAGATTACTCTTTCTCTAATTAAATACATCTATATGAAACCAGCCATCCCAAAACCACATTTTTTTAACTATTTAATGCTTTTAATAGGTGTGAGGCCAGAGCAGATAAACTCAAGCCTTAGTATAAACAGTCTGCTGCAAGCTTAACACATGAGAAGGTGTGAGCAGAAGCAGCATTTTTTGCCTTATGGATTAAGAAGTTCAGCTGTGCCTGTTACTGGTAAACTACCTGTGGCTGTTTGCCCTTCTTAAACTCGCTCATAATGTGTTGCGGGTTTTGTTGGGTTTTAGGTTTTTTTGAACAAAAGTTACACTTTAGAAACTTGATATTCCTCTTCATCCCATCTCTGACCAGTGTTTCTTAGTCCCAGTTTGAAAGAACTAGCACAAAACAGTTGACTTGGTCAGTCCTCTTGATTATCTGTGGAACAAACAAATGTGCGGTGCTTCCAACAACAAACAAGTGTTTCCCCATATCAAAATGGTTTGAACAGAGAGGTTTTAACATCACCTAAGTTCTCAACTATGGGCATAGCCTGTAGAACAGAACTACTTGTCTTTCAGAACTCAGAGGAGATCATTTAAGTTGATATATGTCCAACAGTTAATGAGACCAAAAATCTGGCTAGGGATAACAACCAGAGAATACTGAGGTTTTCTTAGCCACAGTGCCAAGTCTTTCAGAACACCTTCCAAAACATTGTACAGACTGTCCCCAAAATACTGTTAATAAAAACTATGTGATAATGCAGCTCTCTGATTCAACTCAAGTTTTAATTTTGCTCCCTATTTCTTTGAATATCTTTGCAGAACAAGCTATCCTGAAGAAACAACCCACTTATTATCTGGTTACTTATTAAGAAACAGAATTTCTAAATATTAACCACAATTCTGTCTAGAAGACTCAACTACTACATGAACAAAGAAACACAGTATCAATGTACTTAGTGTCCCAGTCCCACAGATACTCTTTGTAACTTCACGCAGGCTTTCACAACAAAAAAAAGAACAGTGGAATGTCCTGAAAAAGTGTTTTGTAATCTTCGCTTGAAATCACATTTAATAATTGTGGGCTGGAGAAGAGAAAGGCACAAATGTCAGCAAAAAAATCATCAATTCCTGAGACCAAGACACACTGCGTATTAAACATATTGGGCCACACTGTTGGTGTGAAGTCTCAGCTTTCTCCCTCCTCAACCACCACCACCATAAATAAAATTCTAATTCAACAGAGAAAATGAAAATTACATTAATATTCTGGAAAAGAAAGTTTACACAATAGTTCTGATCATCTACACTATGATGCTTGTACCATAGAAGACCTTTAAAAAAAAACAAAACCAAACCACAACATTCCCTAAGGTAGCTCTAAATTGTCAAACTAAACCTCAACAGTTGGTTTCATTCAACTGAAGTCTACTTTGCTCCCAAAGAAAGCAACTGCAACACATTCTCCAACCCCCCCACACCCACTCCTATCATCTCCCTCATGGTGCTGGTAAGACCCATGCATGGTGTTGCACACAAAAAGAGCTGAACCATCTTAAAATTACTGCTCATTTTTCAGACAGTTCAGCTGCCTCATCCAACTAACCACACATTTGGATGAGCACTCGTGCCTACACAAAGGATGCAGCAGAAATGCACAGCTTTCATCCACAGCATACAATTAGAGCAGCTACACCCATAGGGAAACTGCAACATCAAAAAAAAACAATTACCCCGGAGTCAAATGATGCACCAAAGCTTGCTCGTGTAACAAAGGCCCTAACAAAGGTGTTTTAAAGCTTAAAAATGCAACACAACACTCAAACATCTTATCCAGAATCTATAAACAATTCACACAGCTGCCTTGTTCTGCCAAAATGAGCTGTTAACTCTTAAAATTCCTCAGTTTCTGTCCCCCATAGTGAGAAATCTTCAATTTTTCAAAAAGAGAGGAAAAATAGCTATCTTACAATTCGCAAGTTTTCACAACAAACACAAGAGAACACAAAACATCCTGAGATCTGTTACTGAAGAGTCCCATCATCCTTGGTAGACCTACACTGAAAGTGGCCTACCAGGGAATCGATTCTCACAGGGTCTTAGGTTATAGCACAAGTAGAAATCCTAATACTGACAACATTAGAATGAGATTAGCACTCTGAAATAAGAGCCTACACTATCAAAGTGTATCATATTCAAGTGATTTATACCACACACGGTGACTGTAGAAAAATATATTATAGAAATACTGAAATTCAAGAAAAATCACCTAAGAACGTAAAATAAGTATAATAGTATTTCTGAACTCATGTATTTTCCTGTAGCATTAGAAGTATGCACAGCATGGTATTAGCTTATTTAAGAAAATGAAACATTTACTTTCAGTGGCCAAACAGAAAAATGAAAGTAATTTACAGGACAAAAATTGCACCAGAATTAACATTATTTGGACAAATTAAGTAACAGAAATAAAACATCTAGGACTGTGAATTCCAGTCTAATAACAAAAAGTTAACTCTAATAAAAATTCTTAAAGAAATGTTTTCAAAACGAGGACAAAATCAGAAACATCATTATATCTTGAAAATAGATACATATATATTAAAGGAATGATTTATTAAAAATATAGGTATAATAAAAGGCATGATTTTGCACACAACGGAAGAGAAGCTTGGGATTAAATTCCATCCTGGTTACACAGAGCCCTTATTCCCTCCTAGAGTAAAAGTCAGACGCCTAACACTACATTTACTGGTAATTTTCTCAGCTTTTTCTCCCTTCAGACCTTTCTGCAAAGTTTACTGAAAGCTCAAGGCATTCACGTCTGAGAAGCAGTACCAAAACATGGCAAAATATGCCATCTTGAGAAAGAGTCGGCTTCTTAAAGCTGGAAAAATTTTAAATTAAAAAAAAAGGAAGAAACAATGTTAGCTCATCATTCTCTGTCTCAAAAGCTAAGGATCCTTTGGTTTGAAATAAATAAGTTTTTGTTTAATGAAACAGGATACAATGAAAAACTCTCCTTCTGTACGAAATGTAACTGTCACGCTGCAAATACACTTCAGTGCCAGCTTTCACATGCCTAAAATGTCAAGTAATACAAAGTTCACACAGCTTTGACAATTGTGGCAAGAACAAATAGAGGATAGAGAGAAGCATCAAGAACAAAGTAACCAATTTCACACACACACACACACCTCCCAACATCGAGGTAGAGACAAGGTGGGAAAGCGCTTAGAAACGTTTATTAGGAAGTCTAACAAAACTGTTATGAACAAAAGACTAGGAAAAGAGAAAGGGCCTAGTCAGCATCACCTCTCCCAATACAAGTATCCAGCATCAAGTCCAAATTTTGAGGATGCACATCTTATGTCACTACATACCTGTGCTGACTAAATCGGTATTTACCTGCATTCCACAAACAAACAAAGTTTTTTGGAAAGGGTCTGAATGAACTTATTTCTCACCAACTCTTCTTCCTTCAGCCTTTAAAACGTTTTTGTCCTCACTTTTTCCTTCTTTATGTCCTTTTATAGTCTGACTATATACAAGAAACCCAAATCCATGCTACACTAAGACTGTACCTCCAAGTCTTTATAATTTATTGGATAAAAGAGATACATTATTGATAAGTTTTACGAAGCAACTCCTACCATTGTTTGAAATGGGTCAAATGGTCTCACAGCCTTACAAATAAATAAGTAAATAAGAATAGCATAACATATCATGCACTTTGAAATTCCCAGTTGAGTTTCTTCATATTTGATTTCAAGAAAGTTCAAAAGTACTGGTATGTATTCATATGTTTTCCAGAAGTTAATTGCTATCAATTCTTCCACACCATACAAATGAAAATGCATGTGCCAATGCAAGTCTTGCTACAGAAAAAACCAATGCTGTAAGTAAACCTGTACAACAAAAACCTATGCTTCATACTGTAACATTCATTATCGAATTAAAATAATGTGTATGGCGACAGTCTTTATGGAGGCATTACGAATGGAAATTGTTTGTCTCCTTTCGCGTAAGTTCAAAAGCTCTTAACATATATGTGTTCCAGAAGTACTGGAGTTCAGAACTACTATCAGCAACCAGCAAGGGAAATCTCTCTTTAATGAGAGTCACAAACAGGGCTCAGTCTTCCTCTTAAATTGTTTTCAGAAATTCAGAGACTAAATTATACAATAGTGCACCTGCAATGAAAACAATGGTAGCAACAAGTTGCTAAAGGACACAACTCAGACACCTTAACTGCTGTTTTCCCAACTGCTGTAGTTCGCAACGTGTTAGGGAAAAAAAAACACCCAGGCCCCTCTCTGCTAGCCAGAGCTACATCACTGCGAGTAACACTTTGTTTTATCACTGATCTAATCCGAGATGAAAAACACACAGTAGGAAATTCTAAAAAAGAACAAAAAAAATTCACTTAAGCCAAATTTGTGATGTGACCCTGGCAAGCCCAGTTACTGCCACGCACCAGTTATCCCGCATGCAAAAAACTCCAAGCCACATAACGCAGCTCACCCGCGGCACACGCCGGGGGGGCAGCAGGAGGGGCCCCTCAGCCCGGCGCAGTGCGGGTGCGGATGCCCGGCTGGGAGGGCAGCGGGGCAGAGCGGCGGCAGGGCGGCCGGGCCGCGGCCATTGTGTGTGCGCGCGCGGGCGGGCAGCC
>VZTD01000742.1:916413-954819 GCA_013397725.1 Rhagologus leucostigma | reverse complement strand
TGGGCGGGAAGGCGGCGGGCGGGCGGCTGAAAAGCGCTTTCTCTGCGTGGTGCCGGAGCGCGGAGGGATACGACGCACGGGGAGGAGGAGGGGCTGCGGCGGCGGGGCAGCGGCGACTCGCGGCGGCGGCGCTGGAAGTTCCCGAGTTCCAGTGTCGCTAGAATGGGAAGCGAGCGAAGCCAAAATGCCCCCGGGGAGCGCGGTCCCGCTGGGGAGGCCCGGCACTTCCACACCCCCCGCTCGCCGCGGTTCCCCCGTAGCCCAGCCCGCTCCCTCCGAGCCAGCCACGGACCTCGGGGCGCTGCCAGGGGCTTTGGCATCTGCGCGTAAGTGCCACAGTGTCACGCGTTGTTGGTTCTTATTCTTGCAACATCGTGTCCCGGTTCCTGCCGTGGGTCTGGAGCGGGGGGAAATCCCAGCAAGCCCCAAGCAGCCAGAAAGGCGCCTTTCTCCGTTGTTCGGCCGGGCTACGCAGGCAGCTTTGCCGGGCGTAGCCGGGGTGAAGGGAGCGCAGGGCGCTCGCTTTGAGAACTTCCCTTTNGGTCTCGCTTTGAAAATTCCCCTTAAAAAAAAAAAAAAAAAAAAAAAAAAACCAACCAAAACAACCGAACAAACCCCGACAGCTGATAACGAGTTTATTCATTGCTCTTGCCGCCAACCAGATCAGACATGCTTGACTGACGAATCTTCTGCCTTCCAGGAGCAATGGGCAAGAGGAGGAGTGTTGTCAACGCGAGGACGAGCGATGGATGGTGATGCCTGCAACCGAAGGCCGAACTGGAGGTAATTCACTAGCGGATCGATAACCTACCGAAGGTTCCTGAAAGGCTGCAACATTGTACGGAGCCTGGTTAGCGGTTAAATCATTTCTTTATTTAATGTTTGCTAGCTTAAGGATACCGAATAAAACGTTCTGATTTGTGCTGTAACTGTTTCTTTGCTGCTTACAGTCAAAAAGAAAATAAAAACAAAGCAGATGTCCTCTGATAATTAGCTTTAAAAAAAAATCCATATCTGATGAGGGATTTAAAGGAGCATAATTGGTTGTCTTTATGTTTTGCAATGTGTCTGTGCTTTTTCAGGTCGAGTTGGGGCCTTGCAAGAACGAATGTGTTTGTGGACAATAAGAATGAATTTAGCAGGGATCAATGTAAACAGGGGAAGCTGTCATTTCTTAATATTCCTTTAGCCTCAGTTATTAGCTGATGTAACTTGTGAAGCAAAGAAAAAAGTATATTTGAAATTATGTAGAAACTAGACAAAGAACTATTTTTTTTCTGTACATAAAACCCCTTGAAATTCTCAGTTATCTAACTTTCAACAAAATTAAATTTGAACTACGTTTCTGTGCAGCTGAGGGTAAGATGAGTTGAGCATTTTTATATGCGTTTGCAAGGCCTGCAAGCTCAGTTTATGAGCTCAAGCTTTGTGCTTGACACAGTGAGAAAGCTTTGCTGCAATCACCCTTCTGCTTTATTGAAGAAACGTTACCCTGAAAGGTTAGAGAAAGGAGGCTAAAATGTAATGTGTTTCCATTGTCTTATTATAAAAAATTTATATAGTGGATGTCTAGATGCTGTGCATTTTTTACATACAATTATCACATGTCCTAAAAATCATTAAAATCCTAATCTAGAATTTGTTATCATTAGGGTAACTGAATTTTGTAGGATAGATTCTTTTTAAAAAAAAAAACAAGACTGTATGTACTAGATTTGATCACTTTATCTGTAGCTATGATCATTATATATTTAAAAATGTACGTGTATCTCCCTTTCCCCAGATTTGTGACAATAACCACTCTGTTTCAGCTCCATTTTAAATCCACACTTCAAATAATTGAAATGGCAATGAAATCATATTTAATGTCTAATAAAGATTTTAAAAATAAAGTGACTTGAATCTTTTCTTAGCAATGTAAAATATGTATTGTAATATTTCTCATAGGTGATTCTCACAACAAAGGGCTACATAAATAATGTGATTAACATTTTAATTTCTCTTGATGTTTACATAAAAGAAAGTATACCTACATATGACATCACTGAAACTGTAAACCAAGCAATAGAGCAATTTTAACAGTTAAGGAGTCTGAAAGTAGAGGAAAAACTCTCCTGGTTATATTGACCCTCCTTGTTCTTTTGGCAACTCATAACTTTTCCTGTTGCAATTTAAAATACAGCCCACAGAATCAAAAAGTTCTTGGTGTTTTGACAATAAAATAAGGAGTGTCTTTTATTTAATTTTTGTATATCATTAGGGTAAGCAAATGATATCATAGTCCCAGACTTGAGCTTGAGCACTGCAGTACTACAAGCAAATATTTAATAAACAGCTTTTACAAACCTACATTACACTTTCTTTTTAGAGCTGAAATCTGATGGAACTTTTTTGTTTTTGTGTGGCTTAACATGAAAGTCACACACAAAAGAAAATGCCTAATTGTTATTGTTTGGTGGTATATGTTAGAATGAGTCCTAAGAATTCCTACAACAGTAATAAATATTCCGTTCATTTTTCAGAGATATTTTAAAAGGTTTTTTTATTCTTGTGGTTAAATTGAAGATTTTTTTTTGTAAGGTACACAAATGGAGAAAGATATAATCTCTAAATTTTTACTATCTGTATTGTTTTGCTTTCAAATAATCCCTTTTCTTTCATGCAATCTTGTCACCTTACATTCTAAGATAAAATACATCAGTCCTGCTTTGTCAGTAAGATTCAATGTTTTCAGGAGAAATTACTGTAAAAGGTCTTCATTTAAAAAAAAAACTAATGGAATTATTTTATTTTGTGACTTTCAAATGTTAATATTCACACACAATTGCTAAATTAATTTTACAAAAAAAAAGGAAGAGTAAAGTTTCATAGATTTTCCTGTTGCTGTAGATTTCACACATCAGCTATACTAAGCTATGGACTGATCTCAAGAGTTGCTGATTTGAGATGTCTCTTTTTACCTTAACTTGGCTTTTTTTTTTTTTCTTCCATCCTTCTCTTCCGCCCTAAAACGTGCTATAAGCTCTGTAAGTATCCAAATACAGATATATTACTGAATTACTGGTTACTTTTGACAGATAGGAATGAAGCATCTTTGGTTTCTTCTTGATTTTTCTGGTTTCTTTCTGCACTTTTGGAGTTGGTTGGTTGGTTGAGGGGTTTGGGGTTTTTTGTTTGTTTTTTATACTGACATATTTTACCCAGTGCTTTTTTGTGTCAGTATGATTTTATACCTTGTGCCCAGAAAGTACATTACTTGGACCCTAGTAGTGGCAGTTCTTGACATGAAAAGCCTTTCTGTTTCTTCTGAAATTTGCTCTTCTCTTTTTCTTCAGAGACAAAGAAATGTATTTAGGGTTTGAAAATTGTCGAGCTGAACAATGTAGCTAAATATTTGAAGCATGATATTGGCAGGGGGTGGCTGAGAGCAACATAAAGCAGTGACTAAGCTTTCCTCGGGTTTGGATGGTTGGTTGGTTACTTGAACAGGGGTTTTTTGGTGGGTTTTTTCTACCTCAAATGAGAATTATCACCACTAGTTGCTTGTTGTTTCTTACTCTTGAAACCAACCAAAAACCTTACAAGAGCCGGAAGCGTGTGATGAGTGCTTGTGAGGCCAGCAACTTTTTTTATTATTATCATTTATATTAACTTCATGCAGAAAGAACCACACATGCTAAAATACAATACTTCTATGAGCAAATTCCTTCTGTAGTTTCAAACAATAACTTGGAGTTAACTAAGTTGCTTCACATCAAAATTCATTTAAATACTCACCTGTTCATGCTTCATGCCAAGAATACATCCATATCTTTTCTGCACCCTGCATCAGTAACCTACCTGAACTTTCTACTATGAAGTTTCTAACAGAGTGCTTAGCTGCTTTGTATTCTGCCCTTGTCAGATATTAAATAGTGAACTGTATGCTTCTATTTTTGACTTTATTTCCCATTTCAGTGTGCCCTTTACCACAGAACGTGCATGTCTTCCCACTCCACTATTTTTGAAAATATTTCCTGTTACTCCTGCTTGCTTCTCATCGATGGCGAAGAGTAGCATAGAATTAGGCATCTCTATTACCCAAACCACCATCAGCACAGACAAATTAACATTTTTAAAAAAGCACACAAATAGGTTAGCCTCTGACAAACGTTTTCTATCTGTTCTCCTCCTGTGCAGCTGGAAGAGTAAAGCAAGATCAAGACGCTTATGAAGACAACATTAATTTCTGTGTAAAAACAGATAATTAGCTGCAAATCTACTATCAGGCTTTTGAAAATAGATCTACATGTCATTTATATTTTGAGCAGTAAATGAGCCTTGTTGGAGTTCATTCAGTGAACCTGAAAATCTCTTTAATATGCTGTTACCCAAATAAATATGAATTGCACCAGCCATGACATTCTTTCGGTTTCACTGTTCTATCTTTGAGTACAAAACCTTCCCTTACAAAGAGAAACTAAGAATAAGGCCTATGTTATTCCTAATGAATAGAGGAATTCTACTGGTTCATGTTGGGGATTTTGTTTAGGTTTGTTTTGTTTTAAAGCAATTTTATTTCTGCTCCTGTATTTTGTAAAAAACTTTGAATTAAATTTACTGGATCAGTTTGACAGTACAACTTTCTATGCTGAATACATTCCCTAATTATCCAGAGGATATTGAGAAAGTTATTAAACTGCTGTGCTTAATTGTTTGCTATTGGGCTTTTCTTCATAGAGACTCTTGGATATTTGCCATGTCTATTTTCACATCTATTTGATGTCTCCAAAGTTTTCTGAGTTTTCTGAGGAGTGTGTAGAGGTTTTTTTAGAGGAGCTTTCAAAAAATTAATACACGGGGTATATTTTAGAGGAGAGCTACTCCATAATGAAAATAGGAATTCTGTTGCTTTGTATATTGACAATTATTTGCTTAGATTATTACTTCTACAAAAATTTTGAAAATGTTTGCTGTTACTTCACTTTGTAGTAAGGTATTCCGATATGCTAAGGCAATTTTTGTTGAGCAGAAGATTCTCAAAATAAGGTGTATTGTTCATTTGTTTCAGTGGTTTCATATTAGTGTTCTGAATTTAAGAAGACTTACTTGAAGTCTTAAGTGACAAATTTTATTTAAATTGGTAAATGATAAAGTTTATTAAGACACAGTTTAATAGTGTTTTTCAGCTACTGTTTATCTTTCTATTTCTCTAAATGAAAATTTAAATTTCTATTTAACCAAGTTCGAGGCCATTTCCAATTAGGGGTTTGGATTTGATATTTTGCATTTACTTTAGTAGCCTGTTAGAAATGCAACTTTTTAAAATACAGAGGAGACGTTATTTGCCTGATTTTTCAAAATGGTGCTGGCTATCAGTAGCTTTGGTATAGACTTGGAATTTCCCTGAGTTAATACAATAGACTGTTAAAGATTTACATCTATGTAATAACTTAAGGGATTCTGTCATATTGTTATCAGACATATAGTCTGATAAACTTGCTAATATGCAATTTAGATGAAAGTAGAGGAGGCCATAAGAAATATCAGCGAGATCTACCCAGAGAAGAGATGAGCAGAACAATGTAGGTAAAATTTCATGATGTTACGTTCGAAATGATCTATTGAAGAAATTATATGAGTCATTCATGCTCCTTATGGGCTCCAAACCAATATAAGTGGGGAAAAACACCCTCTGTTTGATAGCCAGTAGTAAATCTTTTAAAAAGAGCATTCTATTTATGACATATTCAACATTGAGAATATGGTAATTTTTTTCTAGAACTCTAATATGAAGCCAGTGAAACAAAACAATAACACATCTGTTGTAATACTGCATTAAGTCTTTCACCTTATCTCAAAAAAATTAGAATTCAGGAAGAAATTAGGATCAAGGAAAAGTACTCTAGGAGTAGGATTAAAGACCAAGGAAAAGGACTAAAATACACGGAGGAAGTAATATTTAATCAGTGCATACAAAATTTCTGTGTTTCAGCGAAGATAAAGCAAGATCCTCTATAAACTCTAGGGCATAGTTCAAGAATTGAAACACTTGAAAGACTGCAAATTGAAAACTATGTTTTTCCTCATAACAAAATATAGCCATTCTGGCTTTACTTTCACCTCAGAACTCTCAATTGGCAAGGATTTTAGCAGTCTTCAGAGGAACTGATATTTCTATAGGTAAGAACAGCCAATGATAATACAGATATATAATTATAAAGATCATTAGTCTGATCCAGCACAGCCTCACTCTGTTGCCAGCCTAAAGACAATCCTTAGTTTCTCCCAAGTGTTTTCTTCTCATGTTGTTTTAGTTTAGACCTACTAAGTATTTTTATTTCTATGCAGTTGAAATATCTGCTTTCCCCAAAACAGCAACAATGCAGAGTGAGTAGTACCAATATTTGCACTTACAGTAAAGATTCAGGGCTGTTAGCATTGAGCCGTTTGGCTGACAGTGCCTACTTTGTGTAGCATATGTGATTTGTCAGTCATCCATGAAATACACATCACTGAGATTCCGATCTCCATTTATTGTTCAGTCTTCTGCGAAAATACTGGCCTGCTGATCCAGATTTCTCAGTATTTTGTATTCTTGTATAGCATCTACCTGGTGCCTTGAAAGGATCATTTTATATTTTCAGTTTGCCCGGCTGCGGTGAGCCACATAGGCATGGTGTACTAATTGAGATACAAATTGTGTAAGATAACTGCTGATTTAAAATAATTGAACCAAGCTCTTGATTTTACAGGTTGTAGAGTACTAGAGACAAGAAGTGTGATCAGACCACAAGCGATCCCTGCATATACATGATGTTGGTTACATTTTTTTGTTTGTTTCCCGGTTTTTTACCTAATACTAGTGTAAGATGAAGACTGGCATATGTGACTCCCTTTTCCCAGGTGAGGGCCTACCACAACATTAAAAGATTGTGATCATTCTAGGTGGACTAATGTGTAGTTTTCTCCTGCAGAGTGGAGCAGCTTTTTTTAACAGAGATTAAGAAGAACACTCTCTTGAGGATATTTTCCCAGGTGACTAGCTCAGTCTATTCTGAGGTACAAAATACTGATTTCTCTTCCCTGGAAGAATTTGAACTGAAGTGGGATCCTCCTGCACACCAGAGTAAATTAAAACTGCACAACCCCCTCTTTGGTTAGGACCTAGTTTGGTAAGCATGCTCAGAAAATGCTCCATGAATAGGGTATACAAGCAAGACAAGCAGAAGATCTGTGGATCATGAGCTAGCTGCAACAGGCAGTGTTGGGCAAACTAAGAAGTTTTTTAGACACTCAGAAACTTCTACTATTGGAGAATTAAGTATCTATATTTTGAATGGTAAAATAATGGATATATTATTTTATAGTTAGTGTCATACACATTCTTACCTCATCATTGATGCATGTTCTTGCAATAAGCTCTGGAGCACTAGCATAGTGCTAGATTCTGCACGTGTGAATTTTTTTTTTAATTCAACTTCCAAGATTGAGTAACAAAGGAATTGAATTTGATCTTTTAGCATCAATTTTGACTACCACTAATTGCCTCTTGGCAGGCCCTTATAAATAAAGCACCAAATAACACTAAAAGTCAATCAGCTGATGTAAAGAAACATCTTATGAAGACTAGATTGAGCAGCTAAAGAAACACACAGGTAATTATTTTTAACATAGTTATAATAAAGCCATGTCTATTTAGTCCATGTATCAATTTTTCTGTATATATGCTAGAAAGTGCTTTCCTCAGACCCTGCATAGCAGTTGCTGACAGTTTTAACAACATGCCACTCTTGGTGTATCCCAGATTTCACCACATTAAATGTACCTCCGAACTGTCTTGTTCTCATGTACTCCCAACCCCGATTTTTCATTTGAAATTTTTCAGCAGACAGCATCCTTACATTTTTCTCCTCTCCCAGGAGAGTGGTGTGTATGCCTTTCAGTTCATTCATTGATGGATAATTCTAATAGCATAGGACTCTGTAAGAGGATAGGTCAAGGCATATTTGCAGACAACAAAATTTCAAATTCCAGTACACAGAAGGTAAGGTGTTCTTGTGCTGTATTCCTCAGTTTTGAATTTTACCCATAGTAGTAATCTGAAGAGCACTACTGTCCACTCAGTTTCTGGCCAGTTGCTTATGCCAGTGGCCATATCCGTAGTACTGGGCTCTTTCAACCACCAAAACAGGACAGCTGCATCTCCATTGTCAGCTGGGCCTGACCTACCCCCTGAGCCATGCAAAGAGTTGCTTGGGAGAATGCTGCTTGTCCTGGACCTAGTGCAGGGACTCTGCTGTCAAAAATTTAACAGAGTAAACTGTGGGCTTCAAGTCTGCAGCTCTGTGCACTGGCACCTTTTGGTTTGCTAGCACAGACACAGCCTTTGTGACAAACAGAACTGAAATGGCCATTGTGCTTTAATTCTGAAACTGAGATGTCTTTTTAGTAAGGTATAGTATGTAAAACACAGAATACATTCCACAACCATGTCCTTTGCTAGGAAGTTCTAGAGGCAGAGATAAATCCTAGCTAGTTTGTAACAAACCCAAACACAGCTCAGTTCACTTTTGCTCGGCCTCCAAATTATTTGAGTCTTTATTCTGTCCACTAAATATTGAGAAAATGCTGAAATGCTTAAAATGATCATAAAAGCTTCTCAGGGCCTTACTACAGATCGTTGAAGGAAGAGTTGATGTGGAAAATAAACAAGAAAATACAAAGTCTCAAGATGATGAGACATTGAAAGAAAACAATGTAACATTACAGGGAGGTAAGCAAATTAACATCTGTCAGAGAGATTCACAGTATGTCTCAATTATTGCTACAGTGTTCTGACCTTATAACTACCTACAGTCTGTGGCGGTCACGTGCTGGCTGCAGTTGCTCCAAACAAATCTATTTAAAGGTGCTTGAGGGATGTCACCAAGGAGAACCTACATCTTAGAATCATAGAATATCTTGAGTTGGAAGGGACCCACAAGGATCATCAAAATCCAACTCCTGGCCTTGCATAGGTCATCCTCAAATACCACATCATGTGCCCGAGAGTATTGTCCAAACATTTCTTGAACTCTGTCAGGCTTGGTGCTGTGACCATGTCCCTGGGGAGCCCATTCCAGTGCTCAGCCACCCTCTGGGTGAAAAACTTTTTCCTATTATCCAACCTAAACCTTCCCTGACACAGCTTCAGGCTATTCTCTTGGTGCCATCACTGGTCAGCACAGAGAAGAGATCAGTGTCTGCCCCTCCCCTTCCCCTCACGAGGAAGTTGTAACTGCAATGAGGTCTCCCCTCAGTCTCCTCCAGGCTGAACAGACCGAGTGCCCTCAGCCGCTCCTCATGAGGCTTCCTCTCAAGGCCCTTCACCATCTTGGTTGCCCTCCTTTGGACACTCTCCAATAGTTTAATGTCTTTCTTACATTGTGGTACCCAAAACTGCCCCCAGCGCTGGAGGTGAGGCCGCCCCAGTGCAGAGCAGAGCGGGACAATCCCCTCCCTTGCCTGGCTGGCGATGCTGTGCCTGATGCCCCCCAGGACACACTTGGCTCTCCTGGCTGCCAGGGCACTGCTGACTCATGTTCAACTTGCCATCGACCAGGACCCCCAGATCCGTTTCCCTGGCACTGCTTTCCAGCATCTCATTCCCCAGTCTGTCCATACATCCAGGGCTGCCCCATCCCAGGTGCAGATCCAGCACTTGTCTTTGTTAAACTTCATACAGTTGGGTGATTGCCCAGCCTCTAATTTGTCAAAGACTTTGTCAGACCTTACTGGGAGCAGGAAGACTAGTGCATGGAAAGCACTTAAAAGAATCCTCAAAAAGCGCTTGGGCATAAAGCTTCTTACCACTGGCTTGCTAACTGGTGAAAATATGACAATGGGGGGGAAGGTGGAACACCCTGTTTTGAAAAAGGTAATGTATAACTGAGTCCTTTATTCATGGTCCAAGAAATTATATAATCTGCTAAACATGCCAGATGCACTGTTGTTAAGAGATATATGATACCAAATGCTTTGTCTAACTGCTTCATGAAAAAAGGGACAGCCGGTATTTTCCATGCTTGATATAAAACAAGGCTATTGTTATCAGTGATGAACTGAATTGGTCATTGAATTTTGTAATAATGTGATATTTGTGCTGCCGGCTTCTTTCTGCATATTACCTAATGTGTTGTAGGATCTATTAACCTAAAACACCACCCCACCATGAATGGATGAATCCAATGCTAATGCTGAAGCATCCATCAGATGACGAGCATTTTTATTGTTTTCACTTAAAGGAGACAGCATTTAAAAAATAAGTTAGGACACCTCTGTGATCATTCAAGTGTGAATTTGTACAGTGGCTTAGAGCCCAAGACAATTGCTCTTCTATCAGTTGCTTAAAACCTGTGTGGCAGTTATCCGTCTTGCAGTTTCATCACTGAGGGTGACATCTACTTGGAAATACAATTTTCTTTTTTGCTGTTTTTTTGACATGCCTTCACAATTATATTCAAATGTTACTGTAATTGGCACTTGCAACTCAATATTTAAAACCAATTTCATACACTTCCCATAGTCCTAACAGCATGTGTACTAGCAGAGCACTAGCCATATCTTGTAATTAATTCCGGTTAACACTATCCACATCCACTATCTTTGAATAACTATTGCCAGCTTTCTGATTCATCATAGTCATGCAAGACAACCAGCTGCCAAAAATGTCACAATCAAGTCTATCCTTATGCAACTATTTGGAAGTGTGCCCTTTCTGCGCTACTCTACATTGGAATAATCTGCACCAGTCACATTGTTCCCTTCGATTAACTACCACTGCACACACCTTGTGAATCCAAGGCCCCCACCTCCGCTCTGGCTGCTGAGGCCAAGCAACCCTCATCTTGTGCATGGCCACTATAAAGAAGTCCCAAAACAGTAGTAGAGGTGCTATGCACACCTGGCTTTCCCTTGGCTCTCTCTTTTCCATCTCACCTCAGAGTCTGGTATCTATTGTCACTAAGGTAGATAGCAGACTCCCCAGTAGCCTCCTGATGCTCAGATTTACCTTATATTTAAACCTTCACTTCCCTAGTTCCCTTGGGGGTAAAGAAGGCAAAGCTTCCTGAAAGACTCCAGAAGTTCATCAACACAACCAGTAGTTATCCTGCAGATGGAGATTTGGCACCAATACACAGATGATACTTAAGTGCAAAAATGCCTTCAAGGAAGTAGGAAAAAAAAAAAACCCTACAATTACAAGCTTTACCAGGAACGTATCCCAGAGGGAACAAAACAAAAACACTGTGCCCTCAGTAACTGGATTGTTGATAAAGGACCTGAGGGGAAAAAATAAATCTAGTGACATTCAAGTCTTGCTTGCACATGCAAAGAATTTTGCTGTTTCTCTCTTGCTCCTATTCCTAGAAAAATGTTTCTCCTATGCTGTGCAAGATCTCTTCCTCCACATCCACCCACCCAGATGACAGGATCAGACTACTTCCCCCCTCCTGCCATTCCCAGCTCTGCCCCCTGCCCATCCAGACTGTCTTCCACAATGCATACTGCTGTGCAATCACTGCAGAGTATTCACACATTACTCCTGCACTCAGCCACCAGGGAACTTTCTTCCAACCTCATTCTGGGATGACCCCCAGCTGCTGCAGTAGCAGCACTCCTCCCTCTTGTGAATAACGTGCAGCCATCTGTAAGACGACTATGAACAGAATCACAAAAATTCTCCAGTACTGCTACTCTCTTCTTATTCTAGATGCACCCGACATACATACATCACATGCTTCGTCTCCAATAGTTATGAACCCCTTTGTGTTAAGAGCTCACATCTTCCAACTTCTTACAGAATATGCCTGACATATACATATATATGCGACATCAGAAACTAGGAGGCTTTTGGTTTGGTTTCTAGAAATTAGATTTCTTATTATTATTCTAAAGAAAGCTTAGAATGGCCTTCCAGCTTTGTCTCACAATGAGGCAAAAGTTCTCGTTCTACAACCTTTATTTTGCAAGGAACTACAGTAACATTTTATAGCCATTTTAGAAATAGACTGAGGACTTTGACAAGATCACTCTTTCCAGTCACTGCATTGTCATCTTAAATTATATTGCTCTCCATTAAATTGTTCATTATTGGAAGATTCATATCAAGCTTAATACCTGAAATTGTCCAGTATAAATTCAGTTTTTATGGGCTCCAAGTCTGAAATTCATTTCTGCATGAGAATGGAAACAGTGATAAAACAATTCCTACAAGTTATACGACTGTAACATAAATGCAGTACTAAAATTAAGCACAATGGCCTCATGCAATCAAGTTTATTTTTTGAGCATGAATTTGAATTACTAGCTTTATCCTTATCTTAGCAGGTATGCAAATATGATTTTCCATTCATATTATGATTAGTATCAACAGACAAACTTAAAATCTAGTCTTAGTTGAGTCATTTTCCACCATAACTCATTTATAGCTACTTTGAAGGTGCTTGTGAGGGCATTTTGCTGTATTAGTCAAACACCTGTTAGTCCCTATCATCATGAAGGGCATAATGTATCAAAACAATTTATTTCTTATATTGTCCATTTTCTATGGGAAAACTGTTAACTAAACTATTTCATTCTGATCCATTATAAATGCGGAACTGGACATTCTAGAATGCAGTTGCTGGCAATTTGGCAAGCCAATTTGGCTATAGCTAGATGGTAAGTTCAGTTTTAAAATAAAGCAAAAAGTATGTATGTTAGAGAGAACAGTAGAAAATTGTTTTAACCAAAAATAATGGCACTGAACATTCTAGTGCCTCTCCTGACCATTATGTATGCAGCAATGTAACTAACACTGAAAGTATTCTTCACGTTTTCTTAAAAATACAAGAAAGACAACAAACGCTAAGCCAGGAGGGTGACAGTTCTTGCTATACTGGAGTTGTTCACAGACAGTCTCCTGTATTTTCAGTGCTTTAATTCAGATATAGAAGTTTACCGTCTTATTAAATATAAATGGACGTTGTGGGCTAAATGGTTACTTTGAATCTGATACTAGCCAGTGGCCCAGCACTATGCCAGGTACAATGATGCAAGTGAAGGTACAGGTCCAGTAGGGCAGCAAGGTCAAAAGCATTTTATTTAGAAGAGACAGACTCCCACTTCAGATTATTTTGACCTTTCTCATTTGACGACACCTTACCTTTACAGAATACAGAACAGCCACTTGTTTCTCAGTTCATAATCTCTCTAGGGTTATATCAATTTTGTATAATTTCTAGAGAAAGTTAATCAACATTTTGGCTGTTGAGGCTTGGTATTGTGAAACGTACCTTCGGTTGAAAGACTACTTTGACTTTAAGCCATGTACTGTTTGCACATCTAAGTGATCTAATTCTGCCCTTCTAGAACTACATTTAAAAAATCATATCACTGAGTTTAAAAAAAAAAAACCCAAAAACAAAACCAACAAAAAAACTTTTCCCAATTCCACTAGAAATTTAACTTGCATGTTATTTATTCTAGTGAGGGATCTTTAATTTCTTGCTGGTCCTTTCCTTTTTCCCTATTCTTTTCTTTTTGCATTTATGAACAGATGAAATAACTCTCAAACTTTTAAGAGTTGTGTAAGATGCACCAAAACAACTTAATTTTCACTGCTGTTTAGCACAAGGGTTAATTTTCCATTAGTATTCCTGTTAATTGGTTGCATCTTATCTGCAGTTCTCCATCCAGGAAAAGCTGCCTTTGCCATTTGAACAGACAAAATACCAAGCGTAACCTTGTGCTGACATATGCAATTAGCCCAAGGTCAGTCAAGGATACGGAAATAGTGGAAAGTGACAACCAAGGGGAATTATATAAAGCTAAGGGAAGGGGAATCTTTAACTGCTCATGAGTAATTTTTTTTTTGATCATTCATTATGTCTTGTTTATGATGCACTTGCTTTCTCTAAACTTAAAAAACTGTCTATCTTTCTGTCGTGGTTTAGGAATGGTACTCCACAATTCAGTGCCCCCACTGAGACTCTCCCAAGCCAGATGCCACTTGCTCACTCTCCTCAGTTCCCCTCCTCCTTCCCACTGCAGGGATGGAGTTGAAAACTGGAGGCACAAAAGGTGAAAACGATAGGTTGAGATAAGAACAATTTACTGGAAACAGCAATGACTTAAGAAAACAAACACTAACAGTGACAATACTAATGACAAAAGTGTACCCAAAGTGGGTGATTTACACACAAAATGCTCACCAAGCCCAAGACAACAAAACAATGAACCCTAAGCCCACCACTGGAAAGGGACATGCTTTTCCTTGGAAGAGACAGAGCCCCTTTTCCCCAACCCTGGGACCCCGCTGATAAAGTAAGATGGTATTGAGTAACATTTGGGTCTTAGACACGCCCACACAGCTCCAGGCTCCGCCCCCTCACAGCTACTGCGAAACATTAACCCTGTCCTTGGCTGAAACCTGGACACCTTCCCCTTTTTTTTTTTAACGTACCTTGAGTTACCCATCTGTTACATCCCACAAAGAACAAACACTGCTTTCAGGGATCCCTCCAAACCTTGTGTTCAAGTGTGAAGCAGTCAGTCATTAAATACTGATGATACAAGTTTCCTTATGGCGGAGATGTGACACCTGGCACTTCCAACTGCCACTTCAAAACTAAAATACTTACATACTTCCTGAAGGTGCTTTGCAGATCACCACCTGCCCACGAAGACTCTTGCTACATATGTCTGAATGTGTGACCAATCTAATTTTAAAAACATGTTCTAGAACTTGATACAGTGCTTTGAAGATTTTTCTGAGAACTTGACACATAGAGAAGAATTATAGGTAAGCATGACATTTACAAAGCACTTTTGAAAAATCAGAAATGTTAAGTGAATCAGCAGGGTAGTGTGTTTCACTGCACTTTAGCCAAGTGGATCTTTTGTTAAATGCTTCCAGTGGAATTCTGGCACTGAGCTGAATCTCCTAATCCGGTTGAGACAAGAGAAGAATTTTGTGCCAAAATTACTAGGTCAAGATATTGTGCAATTAGTTTAAGGACCCAACTTTTGCCCACCTTTTAGCCATTTATTAAAAGAGCTCTCCTTAAATAAGCCTGTCCAGAGGAGTGTGTCTTCTGATGCTCATGCCTAAGTTAAAATCTAAGTTTAAAGGGTCATTTCAAGAGCTTCAGGTGTCTAGATAGGACTAGGCAACTAATCTCTTGGTGATCCACACATGATGGTCAGAGAATGTAAACACACACAGAGGAACAAGAAACTCATGAATTGAAAAAATGTTTAGAAATAGCACTTTGATGATTCTATGAAAAAGTTCAGATGGTTCAACTTTCCACAACCATAGTTTTTAATAGACTTTCAACAGCATCCATCAGAAAGCAAATCAGAAGTACTGTGCAGGATTACCAAACACATATCACTGGGTAACACTAAAGACTTCCCTTCTTATTGTCTACAGTTTTTGTTACAGCCCTCTGCCTTCCACTACCAAAAGCAGAGAATTACCTTAAATTTTCTTACAAAACTAAGTTCATGCTGCAGAGAACAGCCTCCTCTTCCGTGGGTGTAGTCAAAAAAGTGTGACATTTATATCAATGCAGGTCTTAACTCCTGTTCTAGCTAGCAGAGAGAGTTTTGGCAATCAAGCTTCAATTTTTAAGCGTAGACATGCTTGGCTTCTTTTTGGTTGTAATTAAAAAAGGCAACTAGAGATTTCTTCCCAAAGAATAAATAGAACTCTAGGTCAGGCAACAGTCATTTATTTATTGACTTAAACAAGCAAAAGGTATCCTCAGACATAATGGCTACCACTTGAGCAATACAAATCAATGCTACTGAAGAACAGGGAACATCTTTTCTTTCACCCCTCCCATCCCAGAAGTAACAATAGAAACACCAGGACTCCTAGAGAAAAGAGAAGGAGAAAAACCATAAAAGGTATTTAGAATGAGCTGCAGAGTTGAAACATGGACACTAAAAAATCATTAGCTAATCTACCACATCACCACAATCACCTCAAAAACAACTTTCATTGTTCCATTTCTACCAGGTACCAAATATATAGCACTGTTTAACAGCGATTTCAATGTATTAACAACTGTTCTCAGCTGAAGCAGAACAGTAATTACTATTTACATTAAATTTCAGGCTACAGATACAAAGAAAGGTTTCCATAGACTACAATGCACGTTAATGAAGAGAGTGGCGAAGAAACAAAGCTACTTTTAAATTACTGTATGTCTCTATCAATCAAGCAATTTGTTCTGTACTGATAGCTCATTGAAGACACAATATCCTGACAGAGTATGGCAACTCTACTCACCCTGTGACAGTGTATCTGATGAATGTATCTATGAAGAATTTATCTGTGAGTCCCATAAGTTGTAGGCCACTGAAAATCCCAGTTTGCTACTCCTGTGTGGGTGGTTTTTATCAGACACCAGCAAAAAAACGGAAACACCACATGCAAAACAACTGTTACTAAATCATTCAGTCTTCCTCGTAACAGTCAAAGATATAAGTAAGGCATTCCTCAGATTTAGAGAAAACATTAGGAGTCTTTAGTTTTGCAGGCAAGGAGACCTTTTATTTTAATCCATTAAAAGAACCCAAAATAGTCAGCAGGTGGCCACATCTATCCATGTTTCATTAAAATCACATAAAACCTAAGTACAAAAGCACCACTGATTATTGCTCTAGAAAAACGGCATGAAAAATTCAAATACACACAGTAAAAACATCACCATATGCACAAGACATAATTTCTTAAAGCAAGTGTATGGAATGCTGATCCAATTTTACACATACCTTGCAATGTTAAGTTGATATTTATATTACTTGGCAACAATGGGAATTTCTAAAAGCACTGTTATGAGAAGGGAAATGTTCATATACAGTTTAATATGTCAACTATCATAGTCCTAAAAAAATTAGCATTTACAAAATACTTGATAAAAATATCTTTTAAAAGTTGTCCAAGAGGTACATAAAATCAACCCAAAATTTTCACGGTATTTCATTCATTCTTGTCACCTACAGATTCAGTTTTCTGAGCCTGTGGAGAAGAAAGAAAGAAATTAAATTACTATAGTGAATTGCTACTATGTACCTAAATACCCAAGCTATCCTTACTCCTTTGATTTCTTACTTGCAACAGCTCAGTTCCAAACCTGTGTCCATACAACTTTTACGCAACCGGAACAGGTACAGTCACACACTTTTCTCAACTCATCGGTCCCAGCTTTTCAAAAGCAATACAAGCCTTACCTGTCAGCTTCCATCCTTCACACTGAAAAGCACCACACTACCACCTGTTTCTATTCACTGCACACATGCTGAATGCTCTACCGCACCCTTAACTTTCACTGTTTCAATCTGCCCTTTTACTGACAGTGTGCTGGGTGGGGCACCTCTGGATGTTGAAACACTAACAGCTGAGCGAGATGCGAATCTGCAATAACATTATGGGCAATAAAAAGAAACATTATGAACATGCTAACAATGTCTGAAAGGCTGAATAATTAAAAAACACTGATTCAATCAGCAGGAGGTATGTGTGGAAAGTACCTCTTCAGCTTTATTTTCACCATTTTCAGATGGTGTAGTACCTTCCTTTGCAGCTTCTTGCTTTTCATCCTTCTTCCCTTTAGCACCTTTGCTGGCCTTTGTTCCAGGTTCCTTCTGACAGAAGATTAAAAACATGGCCATAGATATTGTATGAGTAGCCAGAACCCTGCATCTTTATCAAAAAAACTTTCATGTGAACTAAACAGCAAGTCTTGGCAAGCTGCATGTGCTGGATGAAACAGAAAACCATCTAAAGGCTACCTGGAAACTGTAAATCCACGTAAGTTATATAGAGAATCAACATTTCTAGAAAACGGTGGCATCTGCTTCTTTAGTTTTTTTGCTAGTTTTTTCAGGGATACAAAACCACATCGGACTACTTCGGTAGAGCTGAGCTATGAGGTATATATGAGATATCTGTGTGAACAAATCCAATTACAGTATATTGAAAGCTTATTCAGCCAAGCACAAACACCACACTGTTTGTGTAACTACAGCACTATACTTTCAATTAACATAAAATATCAAATTAGATTTTAAAAATTAAGCTTTTTCATTGACGGTCCTTTTGTTACTTTGATAACATCTGTGGTGGTCATTCCATGTCAGTGAAAGAACCAGCCAACACACTAGGGAGGCAAACACTGATAAAATTCCATCTGCAGCAACACAAAGCAGAGAATTTATCAAAACGAACTATTCTAACAGACACAGTTTCATTTTGAGATATGCTCTTAATTTCCTATGTTGAAGTCTACTATTTTTTTATAAATCCTTTCTCTACATACTTATCTATGTTTGTGATCTAAAAGTTAGCAGAGACATAGGTTAAGTATTTAAAGTGCAATGGGATAAAAATTTAAATAGTATTGCATTTACTATTTTACATTAGTATTTAAAGTAGTTCTCATAAACACTGGATATCTTTCATGCAGTCATTTGCTCCAAATTCTCCATGCAAAATGACAATTAATAATAGCTGTGAACAGGGATATCAAGGTCTGCCTTCCTTCATTATCTACCTTTCCCCACTCATCCCCATACAGGAGTGGGACAGTGAGGTGAGAGCACCAGTAATCCCATTCCCAGGGCAGCCTGAATTACTCCTTCCACCCCTCAGCTTCAATGCTACATAGCAGCTGTGGTGCTTAATTTGGAAGCTTACTGGTGGTATGAGCATAATACTAACTCTTTACCTACAGAAGAACAAACTAAGGAGTTGACTTAGTAAATTCATAACATGCAAGCTTTTAACAATAAAATTTATCTCAAGTCTGTACCATCTTCCACTGTTTACTAGCAAGTTCAGAGTACACACTTGCTGTTTTCTGTTTAAGAGACCAAGATTAATATACTCCTTAAAATGTGATCCAGTTAGGGTTTGGAAAAAAAAATATTATTGTATTAAAAAGTTACTTACAGTAATGTCAAAGGATTTGAGTCACCTGAAATAAGCTTCAAATGTCTCTCATACAACTTAGACTGAGTCTGTAACACTGAGATCATCCCACGGGTACGTGAAGCTACAGAAGCTACCACACTCCCTTCTTTATTAATACTCTTTTTAAGAGGGGAGCAGGATGGACTCAGCGAGACTTTACTGGTAATTTTATTTGATAAATCACACAGCGTTTAAAGTCAAGAGTTTTACTTTCACATGTGGACTCTGTATCCTGGCACTTGCCCAACTGAGATGACAATAAAAGGACTTGAAAAATGGAAGTGTGAGGAGTGCTAGACTCAGTGTCCAGCATGAGGGCTTTTTTTCCCAATAAAGCAATTGCTCTTATTCAGCATTCCCCTTAGGCGCAAATAAATCTACAGTTTCTGAAGTACATGATTTATATGCAGAAATCCTGAAAAGGTATTTCAAACACTAATAAGATTTTAATTTGACAGTAACTGGCCCAGAAAACCCAAACCATTCAATTTAAATATATTTAATTTCACCTTTAATTATAATTGTGCATTCTCAGCAACAGCCAGGCTTCAAGAACAGATAAGAGTTTCTCAGTACAAAATGAAGTACTGCACCTCTGGACAAGGGAACAGAATGACACAGAGTAATCTCAAATGTTTTTGTAGAAATTGCTAAGTCTCAGGTAGAGTTTACTCAACCAAGCCTGTACTTTTCGGGAAAGGTGTAGTAAAGGTAAAAATTCTTCTTAAACTAGCAATTCATTACAAACTAACATGGTTTGCATATCAATCAGGCAAGACATTTTCTTTGGGCCAATAATGAGGCCAGGAAGGGGTGGAACAGAAAGAAAAGAATGATCTAATTTGTGGGTTTTTTCCAGGGAGGGGGGCAGGGAGCTGCAGAGAGGACAGGGGAGCCCACGCCTCAAAAAAAGTGCTGTGAATTGAACTGTTTGCAATGTAAAGAAGGAATATACTTGCTTACTATTGGCTAAAACTATAGTAACTAAAAAGAAAGAGTATTTACCTTTGTTGTTTTCCTTGGTTTGGGTTCAGGTTTTGGTGGAGCAGGTTTCTATAAAACATTTTTAGTTGCACAACATGTTAGGCACACCACCAGAAGCCAGTCAGCCTCCTCCACACCCTGCTTCCCCCCCCACCACACCTTCCCTTACTTCCTGCTCAATAGTATGCATTTAGAAAAAGTCTGAAAAACCTTAATGCATAAATGCACCTCCTCTCTGTACACACTTGTTTGCATTAGTTCACTCATCTAGAAGTGAAAATAATTTGGGGGTCATTCTACGAGTAAAACACGGAGATTAGTAGTAACTATTAAAAAAACGCCCGTCAGCTATGTTCTAACAGAGGAGAGGAACTAAAACCAAGTACTAGCAGTGGCATCAAATGAAGTCCTTGAAACACAGCTCCTTCTCCTTTCCAGAGAAGTAGCTGCATTTCCACAACTAACATCAGCCTGCAAAATGATACAAAGTCAACACTGCACCTAACAGACAGTGTTGCACTGCAGTGGGGAAATACATCTTTCGTCAGAACAACCTGAAAACTTGAAACCAAGAAAACACAGATAACTTCATTGCTAGAGTTCTTAAATACTCCTCAGCAAGAACAAAAATTGAATCAAGCAAAATGTAAAAAACCTGTTTGGTCTGAGAAACCATATGTGCTTAGAAAAGAATATACCAGGAGGTACTATACATACTTACAGCTGACAGTCTTGCTGATCGTCTCGTGGGCTACAGGGAAAATAAAAAAATGATCATTTTTATAGGCTTACAGGCAAAAGTATCCAAAGCAACATATTATGAGTCATTTAATAGGACAGCATAAAATATGCATGTCTATTGCTAAACACAATTCTCACCTTCCTCACCTTGGACACTCAAAATTTTAAAGGGACACAGCGATGTGAAAGTTAGACATAAAAGTTGTTCAGGAATTATAACATCTAAATCTCACAGTTAAATACCTCACACACCCACCCTTTTACAACTACTTCTGAGTCCCTTCCTGTTCTATAAAAGGTTCACAAATCCAGTAAGCTTGACTACCTGTGCAAAGGACTCTGAACCTTTTTCATACATACTTAGAACTATGTATTTAGAATCTAGCAGATGTTACTTGTAATAGTGGGTACAAATACCATCTGATTAACAGCTGAATAAAGTTAACATCCTTCTCTAGAGGATATCAGTGCGCTAAAATTTCAAAACATGAAACAAAGTCCTTCCACTTCCTCAGTTCTCCACACACTCGTTCTGAGAGTCCAGGTGCACAAAGACAGCTGCAGGATGAGAGGGAGAAATTATTTCTTCTATTTAAACACAAATCTCAAAAGTAAAGACTTGAGCCAGATATTCTGCTTCTCTCCAGCTTTTTTATCACTTCAACACACTTTCCCTATTAAATTTTATTTCATCCTGTTCTTTGTCATAAATTTATTACTGAAGTCTTAAAAATAGCTGTTAGCTTGTTAGTTTATTCACAGTATTTTGTGTATTAATTAAAACAGATTCACTCAGCTACACAGCACGGTTAATAAACTGAGTTAAAGTCTGGTCTATGCCATAAAACTACACCTGTGGCCAAAATAAAGGGAGAACTAAACTGCAACAAATATCCAAAATAATTCAGCTCAAAAAGAGAATCAAAAATGCTTCTTAATTACATATTAAGCATTTAAGTTGAGCTGAAAAAACATGGCTCTGAACATCCTGCAACAGGAAAAAGCTCTTGTTAATATCTGAAGAATGCAGTAATTTGTGTTCATTGGAGCCATTCAAGAATTCTTAGTGGAAAGCAGTAGTGAACAGTTCAAATCTGCATAAAGCAAAACAGAAGTCAAAAAATACCTAAAGATATTTTCAGCTATGAAATATTTATGCATCATTAAACAGGAAAAAGGTAAACCTTTCTCTTCTTGGCAATTTAGCATATCAAGTGCTTAAGAAGCAGCCTAGCATTATTTTACAACAGGATAAACAAAGCATTTCAGTTGGTCAGGTAATCAAAGAACTTGTAACTCATGGTATCATATTTTACAAATCTGCTTTCTTAACCAATTATTTCTATCCCTCAACATTTAGGAACTGAAATTATTTGCTAGCATCTACTTTTTAAAGGATAATATGTTAATTATAATACTCTCCCCTCCCTCCCAACTGTTCCTGTTCCATGACTTGTTTGCCATAATAAAGTCAGCATAAACCGTAAGTTCTTAAAAAATGCTTGACAGCTAAGTAATTTTAATTCTCATTTGGAGTTTGTATGTATTTTGTGTTATCTGATTATAAGGAGGGAACTAGAGCCAAGTCAGCAAAGGTCACGTTTTCATGTGCTCTGGGAACCTTTGTCCTCTCCAAAGCTGTACTAACCCAGAAATTAGCAGCTCACCCAAGAGCCTGTTTGACACTGGCCCGCTAGCAAACATCTACAGAAAGAGTCTATGAAAAGGAGCAGGCAGAACAACACTGTGCACTCTCCTACTGCACCAACTTCTGGCAATCTAAAGTTGCCAACTTTCCAACCTGGATATCATATACACATCATGTGTTTAAATAGTCTGGGTGTAGTATTTTCTAGACAACTCTGTCTAATAACCTAGTATGCATTTACACTTTCAGTTTCCATAACATCCTGTGTCAATGAGCTCCATAATGGGATTATGCACTGTGTGGAAAATAAAAAGCAAAACTTTAGCCCTCTGCTGCCTCTCCTTTTAACTTCTTGCCTCTTACTTTCATTAGATTCCTCTTGTTCATGGCTTTCACGAAGAGTAATTCCCTAACTGCCTTTCTTTGTGCTACTAATTATTTTATCACAAGTCCATTATATAAAAGATGAAGAATCCTAGAAATGTTGTTTGGTTTTTTAGTTTGGGTTGTTTATCTTTTTTTAAAAGCTGCTCTACAACCTCTATTTGTCCCACTGTACTATCAGGAGAGCTTCATTTAATAGTGCCACATCTGAGAGCAAAACAAATTAATCTTGTGATACACTGATGCTTACTCTGTCCTCTAGCATTTTTTCCTATGTTCTAGTTACTTTCTGTTTAGAACTACTGACATTTTCTAGTAACTACTCACTGTGATTTTACAATCTCTCCCCTGATTAACAGCCCATTTGGTGACCACCACTGGGTCTTCTCCTCCCCCGTGTATTAATTTGAATTTCTCCACATTGAATTTCTTTTCATATTTTATCACTTATTTATCAGTGACGTAACAGCCTTCTCAGCCTCTCTCACTTCTGACTACCCCAACAACTTCCATAAACTTTGGCAAACTTTGTAATTTCTTTAGTATCTCTTCTAGAGATCATTAACAAATATATTCAGCAGCACAAGCCCAAACACAAATCCTTCCAATACTCCACTTACAGACTCCTCCATTATGAAAATTAACCTCCACTCCTCTATTCTCTTCTCATAAGTCTGTATGTTAGAAATTCTTAGAAAAATCTTCCACCCTAGTTAATTTCTTTCAGAACCTGCTTGGGGAACCTTATGAAAAAGTGCTCTTCACATGCAAGTAAACTATAGAGCCGGCTATAGTTTACTTGCTATTTTCCTGATCAAATATGCTCAAAGATTTACAAGCAGAGCAATTAAATATTCACCCATTCTTCTCAAGGTCCTGATTTAAATCTGTCTGCCACAAAAGAAGGCAACCTAAGAAAACAAATTCTCACAATTCTCTATCTGTTTTTTAAATTCACATTAAGGACTGTGAAAAACAAACTAGCAAACTTTATTGTGGATATCAAGATATCACCAGCTGTCTTCTTGCCTTCTCTGACAAAATGTACTGTGTCCTTTAAACAAATCCAGTCAAAGAAAACACACAAATGTCTCAGCTGCTCCAGTTTAGAGTCTGGTATCTTAATTCAAGACACCCTCCCATCAGTCACGTAAGCTAAGAATAGTTATGAAGTAGACTGGCTTAGGTGTGTGCATTAACTCTCTTCTGCCAACCCACTAGAGACAGAGCAACAGTTCCGGGCAGTAACATACTACACAACTGCCACAAGATCCCCCAGAGTTTGTCTATCAAAGCCCTAAAACTTTCAAATTTATTTGGTGTACTATATAAGTTGTATAAATCCTCAGTACACCAAGACGAAATCAAGCCAGATGGGGTACAAATGTGGTTTACTGTCTTTATTCCCACTGAAAACAGCTCACCAGAAGTACCAGAGAAATGCATAATCTTCTGATATACATGACTGCAGATGTCCAGTTAAATAATTACATGCCAAAACAAATTAAATATATATATATATACTTGCCTCTTGTTTAGTTACTTTTGCTGCATCTTTGCCTTCAGCACCCTCTGGAGACTGAAAGAAAATATTAAATCAGTGTTTTTATTACAGACTTAAAAGCATGCAGACAACGGCAAAACAAAGATTATGGTGAAGACTGCTCTTTCATTTGCAACCACTTAAAGCAGCCTGACAAATCTGCATTAGTATGTACAAGCAGCACAGTACTTAAGCCAGTCTCTTTACCAAAACCAAGCAAGAACCCGAGGACCGAGCACCAGGTACGTACATATATCACACACTATCCTTCAGAATCCCTCTAGGCAATTAACTAAAGCATCCACAGGCTCCAGTGGGAGATCCATCTAATCAGCTGTTGGTAGCACAACAGCAGGAACTGGAAATCTGAGGTTTGATCTACGAAGGCTTTTGAAATCTCCAAGAAATTTAACACATTTTTTCCCAAACATGAACTTAACCTGTTAGGAGATGCAGTGAGATGAACCAAAAAACAGCATTACTGAAATGAATGATTTCTTTACTTCCTTTACTCCTTTTTCCTCTCAGCCTCACTCAGCTGAAAGTTTTAAAAGTATCCTTCCATCATATCTCACCTCCTCCATCAGAAGAGCATAAATCAGTAAAATACTGAGACATTGAAAGGAAAGCTCGGGACAAACATGTTTCTTCTCAAGAACAAAGTATCGAACTGAACAGTGTAACACTAATAGTGCACAGGTACTAGAGAAAGGTTAGTTAAATTAAAGGAGGTGGGGTGTGCGGCAGGTGAAAGCAAGCTTCTCTTTTGTTTACAACTCAAGATGTATTACTTCACATATTGCAAACATCTGGGTTTCTCATGTAGGAGCAAGCAGTTCCTGGATAAAAAGTGAGCAGCAGCAGTTACAGGAGAACTACAAGAATGGCGTATTTTAAAAAGGCATTTAACAGGCAGCAGAGAAGGCAATTTGGTTGTTTTGTTTTTCAATCAATAAGGAAGCAGGCTAGTCATCGTTTCCCTTGTCCTTCCATTTCAATCTTAATGCAAACTACCTCACAGATTTTGACACAAAATGTCTTGGAGTTAGAGAGCTACGGCTTGGAGCAGACAAAATGACTGGCTAGTTTGCAGCAGTTGACCAGTGCCTTCTCCTGGCATTGGGCTCTAACATACTCACAGAAAGACATCCCCCCACCAGGGAATAAAACGTGGCTTTGTTACTGTGCGCTCTCCCGACAGAAAGGAAGCACGCCACAAGAGCAGCTGCTTAAAAAAAAAGCCGAGGACTGATCATGTAAGCAGCTTGAAAACAGCAGGAAGTTAAGCAGCATCGCACAGCGCAGAGCAACTCAGAATAGCAACAGTCAGGCATCCAAAATGGAGCCTGACTGTTCCCTATGCAATTGCAGCCTCATCAGTCACCTGCAGGATCGTTTCAGGTTTGCATTTCTGAAAGTCTTTCAGTTTGGTTACTAAGGAGTTACTACAGCTTGATGTTATGATGCTGGGAGCATCACAAGTCAGAAAGAAAACAAAAACAAGCTATTCCATGATTCCTGTCAGTAACAAAGTCCTGTTTCTTACAACTTTCCTCTTCGGCTCACAATACAGGACATGTTCTGAGAAGCAAAGGTATTATTGTGGCAACTTTGCTTCATCAGTATTAAATACAATGGTACTCCTTGGAATATTCTTAAATATTAAACTTACTGAAGTCAGGAATGCCAGTTTAAAATTGTGTTAAGTGGCACTCTGGGTATAGCTTTTCTGCTGAGTTCATAACACCTGTTTCTCCCATATGAATTTTCTGAGGTCTAACAAACTTGTGCTGCACCCTTTGCCTGAGAGGGAACTCAAATAGCATCCTTCCTGTCCTGGGCAGGACCTATTGATATGGAAGTTCTCTGAGATTTTATAATCTTTTCCTCGCAATGGTCAAGAGACTTTAGATTTACAGGGGTAGGGACAGAAAGATGGCATGATTCATTTCCTTCAGAAGCCAAGCCAAAAAACTTATCATAAACTAAATGAAGTTGACTTGACACTCCACAATGAGACTATTTTACCCTGTTTCACTTTTAGGAATCATAGAGCTCTGAGAGAGGTCTAAATTATCCCAAGATGGCACTGCCACATGCCAATAGCCTTGCAGTAATTGCACAAGAGCTAACTCCCCACCTGCAATACTGCACAGTTAACACACAGTAATTTACCCCATTCTCTTTAGCACTTATGAAAGAGAAGTCTCCTACATTTTTGATAGGCAGGGCAGTCTGATTTTAGATGCCAATACCACTGCTAGACAACAGATTAAAAAAACTGCTCATGAGGCTAACCGCAAGGGGAAAAAATTATATTAAAATACTCTTAATGCAACCACAACCTCTGTATACTAACTACTGTGATATATTACACAACATACTTCAATTAAGTTAGATAATTAATTAGCCCAGCATTCCCTCTCAAGTTAGAAAATCCAACAGCAATTCTGAAGGCCACATAACTTTTCTCCATGGAGGGACATGGAGAATAATAATAATTTCAGAGCTGTGAATAAGCAGCAAGGGGTTCTGACATGCTCTCATTTCCATTTCAGACCTGCTCCCTCCTCTCTGCAATCACTACAAGTCCAGGCGTTTGGTGGCTGGGCTCATCCTCCCGGGCCTTGGCTCCCCAGTATGCTGGCAGAGCTGCGTGGGAGGCCATGTCATGAGTAAGGGTAATTGATCCAGCTGAAAAATAGCCTGCTGCTCAAACAAACGCATAAATATTATAATGTATAGACAAATCATAAATATATAGTCTTCCCTGCTCCAGCAGAATCATTTTACTGCACAGCTGCACAAACAATTGAGTCAGTACAACAGACAAGAATGCAGTGGCACGGGGCAGCTGCAGGCAGCCTGGGACTCCATCTACTCTGTCTATCTATTGCAGCTGATAGACACACCAAAAAAAATGCATGTCAGATATGGCTAACAGTGTTATTTGTTGAAAAAAGAACAGAAACTTATTTTCTCCTCTATAAGTTCTGATGAGTCCCAGCTGATGTGGCTCTTCATACCAGTTTTTGCAGTACTTTCTCCTCTCCCTGGGGAAAAGAGAGATTTATGCACAAATGGATTTGCGCCAAGCATAGTTCCCAAAGAACTTGGCATGCCACAAGCAGAGACTGTCTGCACTACTACATGGAGTCACAGGACTTTTATGTAGATACCACCAAAACATTAAAGTCTTTGCCCTTAACTCTTCCACAGGAACCCTTCCATTTTTTGTCCTAGTGACAAACTACTGAAGAACCTCTGGTTTCAAAGCAACAAAACGTACTAAGTAACTCAACCCCTTGGCACATTTTCCCCTATGACGTAATGCAATGGCTCACCATATTTCACATGACGCCCCAGTCACACTAAAATGCATCCTGAATACTGCACCGTACATCGTAAACTAGTCAGGAGCAGGGATATCCACACTGCAAGTTTTGTGCAGCAAAATCAAAGACCAATACCGGCACTGAAACACTTGGCAAGGGCAGCACTCCGGCCTCAGTAACTCTTCAGCTGTACTCCATCATACACCTGTATTATATTCATAAAGTAGTCCCTATTGACCTGCTGTGCCTGATACTGTAGGGATGCCCACAAGATACAAAACATAAAACAAAAAAGCAAATAAGGACACAGATAACAGTGATTTTTCTTTTTCCTAATAGAGGTACACACAAGGAAAGAAGATGACTGGCTATCTCTAAATATTGACATTTGAACTACTGGCAAGTTTTAGGTTCAGATGACCACACATTGTGTCACATCTCAATTAGCACTAAATATTGGCAATAAGATTGCAAATTAAGCTGTAGCTAAGCTTTGCAAGATCTGTCACAGATGCATAACTTTCAAAACATAAGATTGTCTATCAGCAATTTGCTTTTTTTTTCCCACTTGCTTTTACCCCAGCTATTTTTAAGAGCAACCTAGAAAATTATTTTGAGTGGATTGGAAAAAACAAAGGAATATTAATAGATGGTAGAGAATGTTAAAAAACTCCTGAAGGAATATTAACATTGAGCTTATTTGTATACACAGCTCTTTCACCAGCTGTGAAGTATACATAAGAACCAGTGTTTCCACACACCAAGGCAATACTGCAGTGTCTGCAATGCCAACATCATTACAGAACTGTTAGGTTGAAAATTGAAAACCAGACAACTGTTTTAAGTAAACATTTAATAGAAAATACAGGTCAATTTCCTGTTTTTACTGTTCTTAAGGCCAGGCTACTTGGTAGAGATGCACCACGAAAGAAACACAAAGCTTCATTTTTTCTAATCAAAACCCCGAAATGTAAGCACTATATAATGAGAGTACAGTAACCCAAAGCAGTGAAGTCACTGATGTCTTTTGAGAGATCCAAAGATATGCATTTGAACTTGCAATGTCCAGCTTCTGGATAAATATTTTGTTTGCACTATTATGAATGGATTTATTATAAAAAAGTAGATTAAAAAGCCTGAAGAATGAGAATACAAGTACATGAGAAGTAACAGTCAGTAGAAGGTCGGTATAAAATTAAATAGATGGTTCATTCTCTGAAGGATTTTATTACAAGCCGAAATTCAACACCCTGGCTCTGATGGGACAGAAATTAGTCCTTTCATACCCATACAAAAACAAAACAAACAAAAAAAAAGCAGATGCAAATTTCATTCTAACTACCACACTAAGAAGTTAGAAATTAGAAAGGCAGAAAAAGCCTTAACTGTCCTAGCACATGAGCATTCTGAATAGCATTTCCTCCCTTCTTTGCAAGCTGTTTGGTTCAGCCACATCTTGATACACTGCCTGCAAGGGGATTTGCCCATAGATTTCCTGGCTCACTCTTGCAGCTGCAAGTTCCATGATGTAATGCTTTTGGTAATTCCTCTTACAATTTTTTTTCACCAACCAAAGTAAGGTAAAAGCTTGCACAAAAAAATACGTTGCAAGAGGAGCAGATGTATCAAGTCCTAAGTCTTTTTCAGGGTTTATTGCACCTTTTTCCTAAAATTTTTCTACTCCTCATTTTCTTTTGAGTAGAACTACGCATTAGACTAAATTTAATGCCATGAACGGCATTCCCCATACATGCTATATCTTCTAATTATTTGTCCCCAGAGCAGCTCTGAATTTTGAGCTAGTTCATAAATGTAATTAAAATGCTGTTTATTTCTTGGTTTAGATTAATGAAGACTACATGTCGACCAATTTAACGCCAACCAACTCTTGCAACACCCTTCTAACTATTGTTTCCTCGTTTAGCTCCTCCAGCATCTTATCATTAACCTTTGTTTACAGCTAGTTCTTTGATCTGTTTTCCGTGCATAGAACAGTGCTCACTGCCAAGCCAATGTGAATTAGCTTTGCAAGTTAAATTAATTCCCCCTTAATAAATGCTTTAAGAAAGCAGGTATTCTTTCTACTACACAGCTTCATTTCTTTTTTCTACCAAGAGTCTGATCCTGGATGAGGAAAAAAATTATGCATGCTGCTACTCAAAAAAAAAAGTAATTCTGCCAGAACCACAAGAGAAGTACAGCATAAAACTGTTTAGTGGCTGGCTGGATTTTTAAAATACTTATCCGAAATTATATCTGTCTTGATTTCTTCCAAGAAATATGAGGTTGGGTTTTCTTGTATATACACGTAAATAAGTTCTTCACAAAAAAAACCACCAAAAAACCAAACCCAAAACAAAACAAACAAAACCAACCACACAAAAACCCATGTTTCTTAGGTATTTATTCTTTAAGTATATATATTTTAATATTTTTTTGTTAGTAATTATTAAAATATTATACAATGTCATTTCTAGAGTTTAAATCCCTCCATCTTGCATCCATTAAGAGCAGAATACTTAATTTTCTAATTCTTCGCGGGAGAATGTCAAGATCATAAAGCTCTGAAAAGATGAATGGTACTTAAAGGTTTAAATTTAAAGACAAGATTTAATATCCCTTGTATTAATATGCTAATTACATATTAATTGGGAAAAATCAGGGAAAACAGTTCCTGATCAAGGTTTCCACTCTTGCTAAAGATTCAAGCCAAACAGAGTGACTTGTTGACACGCAATGCATTTTCAAATAATATACAAGAAAATAAGAATACAAAAAGCCTGGCCATAAATAAAATCAGTAGGTACAGAAAATGCATTTTATTAAATTCCTTAATTTTTAAGACAGGTGACTTCTGCGAGCTTTATGCTCTTCCAGACAAGATAGCAAATCAAGTTAGAACTGGGGTATTTCCAGATAACCAAAACCAGACAGAATAAGTGCTTTTCCAGAAGAGGAAATTCCTTCATTGTAGATTGAGGTTTTGCTATTTCTCACTGAAAAGAGGGTCAAACATTGAAAACTATAATTGAAAATGCATTTCTATTTGATAGGACATTAAAAAAAAAAAATCTCACAACTGGTTTGGCTTTTATTTTTCCTTCCATGTTTCTCTTCCCTCTAGTCTGTTTTTGAATATGACATCTACCTATGGCAGAGTGAAGAAGTAAGAGCAGTTTTTAGAGGCTCAGATTTTAAAAAAATATAGCATTGTAATTTAAAATTAGACAGACAGCTCCCTTTTCAGACAGTGAAGTAACCAGCTGCATTTTGAAAAATACAGATCAGCCATGGGAGCAGTGAGCACCGAGCATTTGAAATTGTTCAGATTCCCCTGAACACCAGATGTGAAAGTTCAGCTAGGTAGTGAGTAAATTCTTGTCTCTATATTTGCTTAATCATTTTACTGCCACCATGAAATAAAAAGGCAGATTCAAAAAAATATGATGGATGAAATCCAGTCCCTAATATTACTTCTCTAACTTTCAAAGCTGATGACAGTTCTGCAAGTGAGATGAAGCTGCTGAGCTCATCCAAGTCTACATATAGAGGCAGTTTTTAAAATCTTCAAGATTATGTTCCAAAATCTGTATTTAAATAGAACTGATCAGATTTGCAAAGTAAAACTAGCACATAGTACTTCTGAAAAAAAAATTATTTTATCTAAAAATAGAAATTACATTTAGATAACTACTTTCAATAACAAGTGATTTCCTAAAATAGCCACCTCTGATAAACAAAAATACTGTGAAGGACTGAAAAGAGGTGTTTAATTCCTCTTCTGCCAGAGGACATTACTGTGATGAAACCACAATAATCTAGAAAAAGGACCTTTTTTGTTGTTTCAACTAACTGGTACTACAGAACACCAAACCTCTGAGATGATGACAGCAGGTAGCAAAGCCACAACTGGTACAGAGCCTTAGATACACCCACCTCTTACAGCCGGGTAAGAATTACAGCTGTGGTTAAAAGGAGTATTGCTCTACTACAACAGCCAGAACAAAGAGCTTCACAAGCAACCAAAATGCAGCTTCAAGAGAAGAATAAATGAAAATGTCTCCAAGCAGGCACAGGTGGGATAAGGAAGAAAGGATGCAGCAGAAGTAAAGGATGATTTCCTTCTACAAATAGACCACCGACACATCTCCTCAACTCTGCTTGAGAGGAACAAAACACTGCAGAGGTAAAAATGTCCTTAAACCTTCATTTTCAATAATGGAAGCTACTACTAGCTCAGGTAACATTAGGTCAATGGAGAAAGCTAGGCGGGATGAGCAAATATACCAACAGTCCCAACAATGCTGGCATCGATGGGAACATACACAATTATTTTCTGCAGACAGATTCCAACATTCTTAGGGAACACAGCAATTTCTATTTGCAGCTTTCACCGTTACTAAGAACACCCACTCTTTACTATTGGAAGACAGGAGCTGTATCTCCAAAAACCAGTAACTTCCAAAGACACCAAGGGGGTAAAAGCCCACAAAATAAACACCAAGCCCGACGCCTCCTCCCTCCACTGCTGCAAGGATACAATTTGAGCACTGAGTTGTTCTGATTATTCTAATGAATTAAAGAATACTCCTCTAGAAACTCTGAGTTAGGGACAATCAAATCAAAGATGAATTCCTGGCTGCTGCTAAGAAGCATTCTGCCCTTCCCCACCTAATCATTCCTGCCGATTCCAGCTTCAACACTTTGTGTCAAGGTATGGGAAACTAGATCAGCAGTCAGGTCTGGCCAAAAACTACCTCAAACAAATATGGTATCTCACAGGTTGAATCAGAATAAGGACAGGAATGGGCATCTGGAATTTCTGCTTCTGGCCTGTATATGCCAGCTTGAAGTATCCGTTGAACTGCTGTCCAAACTGAAGTCCCACACCGCCAATTTTGCTGACAATAAAATTGGTGTAAGAGCACCTTACTTCTTTCTTGTGTGAAGCCAGCTGCTCATTCCCAGCCTACTCCTTTCTAACAGGTTACCACACATTCACTGTGCCACTGCGCAGCATCTCTAACTTGGATCAGTAAAATGACCCAGGATAAAAAAAATTCCAAATCACGTTCGAACCTGTTCAGTAGATAACCTGTAAGAGTGTCACAGCCTGAAATGTAATTCCAGCATTTTGAAGCACCTTTTTGGCTACTGGACCATGGGATAAATCACAGTGCTAGCTTAGTGCAGTTAAACAGTAGAAAATAGACGGTGGCCATGATGATCCTACCAAGTGCTAACTTCCAAGAAAAATCTTTGGATCTGGATTACTTACACTCGAGGCAAAAGACTCGAGTGTTACAATCCTGTCAAGCAAAATTCAACTTCATACAACTTCTCTAAAGGAATGATACACCTTGGAACACACCATGCCTATACACAGCTACTGTTCGGGTATAAAACAGCAGAGGAAATGAAGTTTTTCAAGTAACACAGAAGAAAAGCAACCTTAAACTAAATACCACACAGGTGTATTCTACTTACATAAATAACTACATTCCATTTACACACAGGGTTTTTTTTATTTTTTAAACTTAACAATATTGATACTCTAGCACACAAAAGAACATTGCCCATATTTGAGTGTTGAACTACCATATATAGAAAGATTACATGCACCTAATTTTGAAGTCAGAGGTGATGACTTACAAAGATTGTACTACTAGCTTCACTTCATCAGATATAATGCTTTAATGTGCTCAAGAAGTATGAAGAATAATTTTTAATTGACAATTCAGTGAAAACCTAGGAATTTTTAGGTTGCCATTCATTAAGTCCAATCGTATTTTAGTGTAGTCTAAGAAGAAAATTTATATACATTGCCATCAACTGCTAATAAATAAGTCAGATCTTTACAGACTGGTATAAAATTATCAGAAATGTTTTAGATCATTAAATCCTTGGTCAACGAATTTTTAATCTCCATAACTCCATAACAACAACAACAACAATAATAGCTAAAATTACATAATTAGCTCTAAGTTAAAGTTTCTCTAATATAAACCATCAGCAAATATTTGCTGCATGTATTAAATAGCCCTGTAAACTTCATTTACTGCAACATGGCATAGCAGCATTGCTAAAGCATGTTTTTTCTTCAGTGCCACTCAGCACTGCTACATTGTTTTATATCTAAGCATTTCATGTGCAGATAAGTTTTTGATCTGTTCTGCTTAATTTTTCTACAAAAGATGTAGATCCTTTGAGTCAGTCTGGTCAACTGACTTTGTTGGCCTTCTTGAAGTAGGCTAACTAGGCAGTTTCCAATTGCTTTTAAACACATCAAGGTTTAAAATTCTTCAATAGTTACAAATCCAGTACAATTTCTAAAATTCTAAGTGGCAAAACATCCTTCTCCCTTCTACTAGAAGTCTCCTGCAATCTTTTAAGATGCTCTGGCACATCTGTTCTGTTTGTCTTGCTTGAATTTAAAGTGCATCTCTGCATAGCAATCATTTTACCTACCCCTTCAAAGCACGCTGAAGGTGGAAGTCCACCTGAGGACTCTGCTGACATGTTAGGTAGAAATTTGTCAAAGTCAAGGGTATGTCAGTGACAGATGCAAAGAAGGGCATCTTCTGCTGTTGCTTAGCCTGTTTTCCAGTAGATACTGAATGGCCTAGGAGTGATCTACTAGAAAATGTGGAAACTACCTTTTCAGAACTCTGACTTTTGCTTTCAATTCTCATGGACAGGGAGAAAAGAGAAAGCAGTCAGCACGAAATGCAGAGCGAGTTCAAGTAAAAATCTGGAGAAAGAAGTGGACAGAATAGGAGTGGGGAGAGGTCAGCAGCCAATACATCTGGATCTGGTACTGGCTCCCTTTTCCTTTCTATTCTGTAATCACCTACAGACTGTGAAACGAAATACAGAACCTCCCCATTTCTATTTCTCACTGCTAACAGAGAATCCCTTGTGTTCTAGGATAAACTAAAGGGTGGCTTTGCTACACAGAAAGAGCTTCCAACCCCAGTGTTGAAAAAATTTATTGGGAAGATGCAGGTCCCCACAACAACACTGGAGCTTCTCTCCTGCCAAATAGCTTCAGAATGAAGAGAACCTTGGAAGAAAACCACTATGTTACATGTAGTACATCACATTGATGCAGACTGACTCACAGCTGAAGTATCAAGACATGGAAAGGGATGTGAAATGGAGCTGAACAGCACTCGAGTATACTTCATACTGCTGCATCATGAACCCAAACTCACCTGCTACTATTTGCACAAACCCAGGCTTCATTCCACAAACCAAAGAGAAACAGCAAGATCATTCAGAGCTACAGTAAAAAAGAGTTGTCACCAGCAGGACCTCAGCTTCATTAGTTAATTGCCTGATCACATACAAGTTGCTCCAACAAAATTTTAGAGAACTGGTTACTATTGCAAGTTCCCCAGTTTCTATGTACACAGCACAAAGCAAGAAGGCAAATTTGGCAAAGTAGCAAATGCCTCACTCAAAAATGCAGGACATGCTTACTAGCGGGAATTAAACATCAGGACAGACATCTTAACCTGAGAAGTCAAGATAAATAGACCATTCCAACAACTCAGCAATTTACTTCTGTGCCTCATTTCCCCTATCGGTGGATGAATATGGTGGATATTCTCTTTGAATATTCATGACACTTCAGAAATAAGAACTTAAAACACACAAAAGAATTTCACAAAGACAACCCGGTTTAGGTCCAGATGAAACAGCATAAGTAGAATTTAGCAGCTCTAGGTAAGTACATGTAAGAACATGCATTTAACCTCAAAGATTAGAAAACATATTGATTAGATATCTGGTTGGAAACAAAACCAGTAAGGGTCTCACAAAAAAATCATCATGTGATCATGTAACTAAATGCACTATCATAGGACAACCACTGAATGTGGTACCTTCTGACTTCTGCTAAAGAAGCAGCATTACAAGCAAACAGTGGGTTTGTTTTTCAGCAGTAAATATAACCAAGTACCTTTGACTTTAAAGAAAGTGAATTTGCATAGCGGAACGGGAACCTGTCCCAGATGGTCTCTAGTATATCTTCACAGCATCAACTGTACTGCAGAAACTACATTCCTGATTACAAGGAGCCAGCAAATAACCTACCGAAATGACTAATTAGACCACAATATTTTTATATTTGCTCTGAAACAACAATCTTCAAAGACGTCACACTTAAAAAAAAGAGATTACTTAGTCCTCACATCTGATTCAACTCCAAGCATTTTCAAAACAAGTGAGGTGCAGGTGGTATTGCAGAGATTCAGATATTCAGATTACAGAACAAGCTGGGTCGTTTCGGAGTGCAATCCCAGCTAAATGACAGGCTCTCCATCCAATACTGGGCAAGTCACCACTCAACCTATTAATGTCCATCAGACATGAGTGCACATTCATGAGGCAAATGTCATTCATCTTGATGTACTTTTATGCACTTGTATATGACCATACCACGATTCTCCTTGTCATCAGGTACAGAATGGTTCTTCATCCTTTTATGGATAACACTGAGATATTTTCATTGGGGCTGTTTCAAGGTCAAGGACTTTTTCAATATGATCCAAGAGCTAACTCCAGAAAGACAAGTGAAAAGCGAAACACCCCAACCCATTTCAAGGTGTTCTTTCCATCATTACCACAACAAGCATTCTGGTTTATCCCACACTGGCATGCCATTCTTCTCGAGAAAGGCCATATTCACACCACAACATGTTATTACAACAGATGAAGGGTACAGAAATCTGACAGGAGCAGTCCAGAGTTCAACCCCTTTTTGCTTTAGCATGGTATTTAACACCGTCTCAACACAGACTAAGTTCTTCCTTTTCTCTGTGACCCTCAAACAATGAGTAACAATATCTCGATATCCTATGCTACAGCCCTCTAGAGAAGGGGAGGCAGCTTACACGTTTTTGTTCATAATATTCATAATGAACATAAGGCCAGTGACTTAGCAAGTGACTTGAGTTTACATAAAAATGAAAAACATCAGAGATGAAAGAAAAGCAAACAAGATAGAACCAGCCAGCTTAGACAACTACAGATACATAAAAATAGATACAGGTAGATTTAAGCCCTTTCTGCAATATTATTTATTTACCTACCCTTATAACCGTGAAAATTTCTCATTTTAACTTTTGATGTTTATTTCCTTATAAAATTTTCTGTGTTAGAAGCCCTTTTACAAGTTAGAAATTTTAAGAGAAGAACTGACTATTAGTTGCATGTGATGGTTTTGTCTCCATGTCAAAAGTGGCTGGTGTAATTATTCAGTTACTGCTGCATCACCAGCTTCTCACTCTGTGGATATTATTCTGGAATAAAATTGACTATTGTAAAATACTACAATTACACTTTTCTTAAAAAGCCAGGCCATTAATCATACGCTTTTCCAGCAACCAGTGCTTCCTAAAATCCACACTTGGTATATAATCTTTAAATGTAAATCTTTATCCATACAATGCTAACCAAAATAAAATTTACTGTGCCATTAAAATTCACCTCCATTGCTCTCATCCCATATGCAATTTTTAAATTACTTTTCAAAAATAATCTTCTAGAAATGAGACATGTTCTTAGGGACTTACAACTCAAAAGTAAGTTTCCCTTAATAAAAATTTCACAACAGACCACAAAAACCTACAGGAGTATCTGTAAATCTATCCACGCTTAGGAAGGCCAGCCTGAAACATCTGTAGTGTAAGAATGCAGAAGGGCAAAGTAAACAGGGTAGGAAGTTCATGAGGTTTCAAAAGTTGAGGGGCTCCTATGGACACAAGATAATTTTCAAGTTTCTCGTGGTGACAAGCAAGAGTACTAAAAGCACAGAGGCATGCGAGGGTGCAATGACAGAAGAGGAAAAAGGGCCCAACATTCACTGAATTCAAGCCCAGTTATTCTAATCAACCCCACACTTGTATCCATTTTCAGAACCGGAATCAGGCCCTCAACTGCGAATTAAATAATTCAGTAGCATACTTGACAATTTGACATTTTGATACCTCCCATAAGGAATAAGCAAAGCATAACAAGCATACACCAAGTTATCCGGAAGGCATCATCTACCTGTAACTTTATTAAAACAGATTTCAGCCCCAGCCCAGAAATGGCGTATTAGGAGGTCACAGGTGACATTTGGGAAAAACACAAATTGCCTTGCCTTGGTTGACCTAGTTAAAATCAAGAGACGGCAGCTATCATTTTTTTGTCATTGCATGTATTAGTGTCAAGTGTCTCGTTACACTGTTAGCGCCTGCGGAAGGCAGGCAGTAAGTTCTCGACGAGGCTCTCCAGCAGCACAGCCTCCCTCGGCTGCCCACCCCCGGGGCCCTGCAGGGGCGGGAGGGGGCCGGCCGCCACCCTCCAGGCTCAGCCCGCCTTCTGCCAGCGCCGGAGCGCTCCCGGCGGCCGCGCAGCCAAGGCTCCGCTTCCAGCGGGCACGAGAGGGATAGAAAATCCCCCACACCACCGAGCCCGGCCGCTCGAGGGCCGCCCAAGTTTCTCTCCCTGGGGGAAGGCGGTCTCACCGCCGGCTCCCTGCCGAGGAAGAGGCTGCCCGCCCCGAGGTGCCCGGAGAGCAGGAATCGGACGGCGCGGAGGGAGCCCCTCGGCTCCGCACGGCTCCCCCGGCGCGGCGGGGGCCGCGGGCGCTCCCTCGGGAGGCGCCGCCCCCCGCCCCCGGGGGCCCTGCCCGGATGGGCGCCGGAGTTGGTACATACGGGTCTGCCGCGGGAGGCGAGGAGAAGGGTGTAGTTTGTTTTAAACATGGCTTGCCTCTCCCCTCCTCCCTTTA